>JABFEA020000138.1:7959216-7970970 GCA_019775915.2 Cyphomyrus plagiostoma | reverse complement strand
CTAGCTTGTGCCCTGTGATGGGTTGGTGCCCCATCCTTGGTTGTTCCCTAGCTTGTGCCCTGTGATGGGTTGGTGCCCCATCCTTGGTTGTTCCCTAGCTTGTGCCCTGTGATGGGTTGGTGCCCCATCCTTGGTTGTTCCCTAGCTTGTGCCCTGTGATGGGTTGGTGCCTCATCCTTGGTTGTTCCCTAGCTTGTGCCCGGTGATGGGTTGGGTGCCTCATCCTTGGTTGTTCCCTAGCTTGTGCCCTGTGATGGGTTGGGTGCCACATCCTTGGTTGTTCCCTAGCTCCCTAGCTTATGCCCTGTGATGGGTTGGGTGCCGCATCCTTGGTTGTTCCCTAGCTTGTGCCCTGTGATGGATTGGTGCCCCATCCTGGGTTGTTCCCTGCTTTGCCTCTGGGGTTCCCTGAACAGGACAAGCATTTGCAGAAAATGGATGGATGGATCAAGCTAAGCTCAGGAGTCTGAGGCTGTGACAGTGATCACAAACACTAGGGCTCCCACCCCCTATACTTCACACAATAAAACACACACACACGTCTCTGAGATGTCTTCCTCCTACCCTCAGGATATTCCCATCCGATCCCTCCTCCACTTCAGCCAGCAGGCCCGCGTAAGGCTTCTCCATCAGCAGCTTCTTCAGCTTCTTCAGCCTGGGATGCTGCCTCCTCAGCTCCCAGTAATTACTGGAAAAACCCCAAACCTGCAAGAGATCGATCAGCAAACATTTAATTTCTACCCACCTGATGAATACATCGATGAAAAAGAAGTTGTCTGAGCTGCTCGCCTGATCTTTCACACTTATTGCATTATGTCTTTGGTGTAGTCATAATATGTAAGCAATGGATGAAAAAGATAAAAAAAAATGAAAATACTTGTGCATGAACAAGGTTGGGAGCAGACTGGTTGCTGGGAAACTGATCAGGAGTTTCACAGCCTGGTATAAAGAGAAGCAGGTTGGAAGTATCTGCTATTTTCAGGTCATACGTCTTGTCTTCGCTGCACAGAACTGCATGCTCATCTTTATCTCCCCTAATAGTAAGACTGGGAAGAGAAGAGAAAAAGATTTAAAAAAAAAAACGTTATTTTCTGTTACAAAATAACAGACATTCCTCTTAAACATCACTCATATGTGACAACAAAGTCATCAAATAAAATGGCAAAGCCAATAACAATACTTATTTTGGAGCATCGAGATGCTAATGCAGAGGGAATAAATGTAATTTTATATGTAATCTTCCTGGTTAGAGGAACTCTGACTGAAAAAAATGGTGAAGGAAGTGAGGTGGGTCCTGTGCTTTAAGAATAGCTTTCCCAGACTCATACCGAGAATGCAACTCAGAAAGTGGAAACTGAGCTGATCGCTAACATCATCATAGCGTTCACAAATAAAAATACATTTAGTCTGATGTCTGTACATGCGATTTCTTGACGTGCATATAATTAACATCCATTTCAGTTTGTATTAGCATAAATTGCATTGAATGTTATTATTGACTAACTCGCCTTACTCTTGCACACATTGTAAGCAGGGTTGTCACCTGTCTTTTTATACGAGATTGTCCCGTATTGGAAAATAAACTGCCGCGTCCTGTATTATACAGGACGGTCACGTATTATAAGGGACCCGTGGAAACCCTAATTACAATTGATAATGTCTAAAGAAACTACTCATCGACTAGATCGTGATAAAGAAACATAATTTCTGTTAAGCAAAAATGCAGCTTTATTGACAGACAAAACGTCGCTATATATTTACCTCTTGCCAGCCTCTATATGCCTGCATAAAGTTTCATCAAGCTCCATTAGACAGTAATCGCCAGAGGATACGCGCTCCCCAAATGACAGGCAATGAACTGTAGGATGGAAATCCTCCTCTTTAAGTTTAGCTATTTGAAGTGTAGCCTGAACTTCTTCTATCGTTCTCATTTTCAGCTATTACCCTACAACCGAATTCAGCTCCAGTTACAAGTTCTCTTCTTTAACGTTCCCGCAATATTTTCAGGAAGCACATAACTATTGGCTGTCACATATAATTGACATTCTCCCTAGCCAATCAAATAACCATAAAACTGCCCATATGACTTTTACCACACGGTTATTCTGTTACGATTATTACGTAACTTCGTTGGAGAATTCTGTTACTACTGTATGCTAATGGCGCTTTCTTCGTACGTTGCAGGCGTACGGACAAATTAGAAATTATTCACATGTTCTATCTCACTGGAAAGTAGGACATTTGTTATTTAATGTGGATACAGAGTTTTCGTAACAGAAACAGAAAATAATAAACTCAGTAATATCATATATTAAGCGTATAGCTTAAGATAATGGGAAATATCGCGGTCTTTTGCATTTTTAAAGGTAATGTTTTTGATTCCTGACTGTGGCCCGAAAGTAACACAAAAACTTACAAAATGCATGGTATTTAGATATTGTTTTACTGGAATATGAAAACTGAGCTGTGTTGCATGCTTTCAGCCCAAGTTGAATGGCTTTTGGTGCTGAACTCTAAAAGCTGAAATGGAACATCGGAGCCGTACGTGGTGGTGTGTTGTAGTTCACTTTAATTCCACATGAATCTCTTTTGTCTAAATGAGTATAACTATACTTCTGAAAGTCACATTTTGAATCCACAGCTTCACACATCCCAATGGCCGGAAGAGTACGTTTAGAGTTCATATAACAGAATCTGGAATAAAATAGGTTATAATGTTTCATGAAGATTCATTCATCTTTTTACACAATGGACACTTTCAGTTATACATACATGGGTATGATAATTGCTGTACATGAGTGTTTCTCATTAATAAGCACAAAAATCAAGTCGATATAATCAAATTTTAACAGTGATAGCTCAGTGAGTATTTGGTGTTATTAACACATTAATCCAATCAAACAGATTTCCCAGGACTTGGCCAGGTGCCATGCATCCTCAGTTTAAAATGTATACTCATGCAAAGGGTGCTGATGTATCAGGCCGTACGTGAGCAGTCTGAATCATAGCAAAGCCTGTCCTTACGTCTGGCCTTATTTATACAGAACCTGACTTTCAAACTGCTCCAAAGAATCTGTTACCCTGGGGTTGCTTAGCTTTTGTGAAGTTGTGTGGATTTGCGTGGTCCGTGTGGTGGTTTATCCAGATACTCTGAATCCAATTAAGTTGGGGACAGACCACTTACACTGATCATAAAATGCTTTTTAAATTCTTATGATCTCTTTAGTTCCCAAATTCAGTTTTAAAATAAAAATATTTGTTGAAATGCTTTTCTATTAAAATCTAATTTAACATTTAATTCTTAATTTCCTAATTATAAACGTTATCTATTCTAAATCAAATAACAACCGTACAATTGAGTTTTGCCTGTTGATTATAAACGTAAATAAGCTGATGTAGAAATATGTACCACAATACGTGTAGTGAGTTACCGATAGCATCAGATTGCTTCATGCCGGCCGCCCCTTCTGCACAAATCCTATAAGAAATGACGTTCCCTTCGCCATCAATACATACATTCGCGACTCTCCTTCCGAAGGACACTTTTCAGGGAGGAAAAATATCTACATATGCCACGCCTTGCTAGCCAACTCCCCCCGGTGACGGGGGCCGTAGGGCTGGCACTGTGTAGCTCTTTAACGGCGTGCGCTGCTGGGCCAGGCGGTAAACATGTAACTGAGAGCCGAGGATCCGCTCGTCCGATTGCATGTCTGCGTGAATCGCTAACAGCTTTAATGTAAATACGTCTGCATTAAATTGTATGTGCTTCTGTCTGGTAGTACATAGACCGCTTGATCTAATCATTGTTCGGGATTCCAAGTGAGAAGGAAAGGGATACCGCTCGATTATGACTATTCTTTTCTAAACTTTTAATTTATACAATTTTGCCACATATATTCTTAATGCGATTGAAAGAGTAGACGGACTAAGTGGATTGTTACTTTTATGGGATGCAGGGCTGTTTAACTTCATTGCGATATTTATGGTCTCTTTCCCGAGTAGATAACTGGCAAGTTCCGTTTTTTTTTTTTTGAGTTTTGGTCAATGTCGAGTCGTTTATTTGAAGACGTTATAAATGCAGCACCTACAGTAAAGGGGATGTGTCCGTACGGCGAATCCTCGGATGAGTGGCGGACTACGGCCAAACAGAGCCGGACAATGCATGTGCGATTTACGGACTGATCTCGCACGCAGTTACTGCTCGATTTATTTAAACCCTATTGGAATAAATTGGACTTGGTTCTTTCATTGTACACAAATCGGTCAGCTGGAGATCGGTCCCGGTAAATCTCTACTTATTGTTTTTGCTGTCAGTGCCGGGGAGGGTGGGGAGCGATGTCATACTTGCAATCAGGTACAACATGTACAAGTGAAATACAGTTCGTACTTCGGGCATTTACACGCATGCCGTTTGTTTCCCGTTAAAGAGGCGCGGCGACATGGACGGGATCGGGAGCAGCATGCAGAAGAAGGTTACCGAACTGGAGCGCATGGCTGAAGTTCTCATTACTGGGGAACAATTGAGGTATGAGATGATTTGCAGCCTGTGGGTTACTGTACCAGCGTGCTCCACAAAGGCAGGCGTGTGCGCTTCCTCACTGCTGCTCTTTTTGTACTCACACCAGGCGTTTGACTCTTATGAATAAAAGCACTTGCATTAGTATAATACTGACAATCGTGTTCATATTTCTAAAATAGTTAAAAGAGCGTGTTATAAAAGAGGGTTTGCAAAAATAATCCCTGCTTATTGCAAGATAGTTGTCCTTGGCTATTGTTTATCTCGGTGCGATAAAAAGCACATTTAAAATAAAAGGGCGCCTCCTATGCCAGTATGACATAGGGAATTATTACAGTAATACCGATACGTATTCTCAAACAGGTTCTGCCGATAGGGTTAGGTGGCAGTGGTTCTTTGTATTTACACGGGTGCATGTCACGGCAGTATATTGAACTGCGAGTTCATCTTTGATGTTTACAGTGAAACCTGAGCATTTATTGTAGTGTTATGTTTGAAGACACGCGTCCCAGTATTTGTATGACGAGTGTGCATTTCTTCTGTTTACTTTTGTTTATTCATATGCTCGCAAACTGCAAGCCAGGAGTCAGCAATATCGTGCCCTTAACAAATAATGCAATTTTGACTATCACTAAAAATGTAAACTTGGAAACTGTGGTGGATCATTTTTAAATATTTATCAGCTATAATGTGACACTCATTCGCCTGTTTTTTTTTTGCCTGGACTTTATTGGGCACATGTTATATAAATTCTCCATGGTGTAAACACTACTTTTGGCTTACTTAATTGCTTGAAAGGTCACAGAGCAGGTTTGATATTTTCTCAGTTTTGCAGCAGTATATTTACCTGGCTGTGAGAGGGTTGGCACCCCGTCCTGGGTTATTCCCTGCTTGGCACCTGTGTCTTCCAAAATCGGGTCAGGGCCCCTGTAACCTTCGATAGCAAACAGGATATGGAAATGAATGAATGAATATTTAACTTTAAGCCTTTCAGACATTCTTCCTGCAACTCTCTGGTCACAGTATAAGGTGTTTAATCTTCGTTCCACCTTCTGTTGCTGTGAGGATCTGAGTAATCTCCAGTGCTTTGTTCTAATAAGACATAAAAAAAAACAAAAATATAATTTTGCAGACTAGCAACTAAAGTCAAATTAAGTGTGGCACACAGTACTAAATTGCCCTTTTTAGAAAGAAAAAAAACCTGCAGACTTTGTTGTAATGAAGTAAGAAAGCATTAGTGCCACAATTTTTACCTAATGGGAAGTGTGGTAAGATGGTCCACAGCTCCCAGCACAGAGCGAAATGGGATTTAAAGCCTTTTCCTACATTGCTAGTAAACACATTGATAGGTGCGACTTTGGTAATCCTCTGAGTAAAGTTATGAAGCTCAGCACCCTTTAACAGACATACAGGCATAACACTTTATAAAGAAACCACTGGCCCTAAGCCACTTTTGAGACTGAATATTTGGTAAAGTCTAAATGAGAAGGTGCGTTAGTGTACGTCCTTGCCAGAAAGGGCGCCTCCCACCATTAAGGTTTTTGTCTGTTTATGGAGCATGTTTTTACCAGTTTGGATACTGTTCGAAATTCGTAAAGGCAAAAATTTGCCTATTTCAGCACATATACCACTATGAAGTGATGTGAGGAATGGAATTTGTTGGTCAAAATAACAGGGTTTTAAAGTGGCACTATATAAGTTGTTGTGCAATAGACCATATATCCTTAGAACTTCTAGACACTTAGAGACCCTCCTGGTAGCTGCAAAGTAAATAATCGGCTTGATGAGATTACTAGCTGGTTAAGGAGTTATTGAGGTTGGAGATAATTCTGCCTTTGGTATGTTGAGGTGTCTTGGGGCAGACATTTCACGCTGGCCAAATGTTCACAATTAACATGGTAGAGATTTTCCTGGAGAGCGAAAACTCACAAGCAGAATGGGTCCGGGATTAGGGAATGCCACATGCTTCAGAGGGCAGGGTCCAGGTTTGCTTCATCTTGGTCTTCTATTGTCCAGATGAAGACATCATTAGCCTGAGGAGGGCCATTCACTGCAAATAGAAAGGAACACATATTTATTGCTGGTTAGCAGCAGGAGATGGAACCTTCTGGACACCACAAACATTCTGGGCCATGGATGACAGGAAAACGTTCCTGCTGGTTCCTGCCTTACTGTTCTACTTGAAACACTGTCCATGAAATACCATCCTGAACATTAAAAATCACAAATTATATCAGGAAAAATATTTTTATGCTTTGAGAGCATAAAATGTTTTGAGATTCTTAGATTTTTGTTTGGGATTTCATACATATTTTAATTTTTTTATGCATTTTTATACATAAAAATGAACAAATAAACAGCAAAAAATCTAGATTTACACAAATATCTTACTCAAATAAACTTTAAAATGTAATAACTCTTTAGAGAATCCGACTGGATACCCAAGTAACCGATTCATGGTTGTGCAATATGCCCCCAACTCCAGGCCAAATTAAGCATGATTTTGCAAATTGTTGGAGCATCTCGCTTGCTTATCATATGAAAAGTTTGTGTGGTGTTCTGCTTTTCCAATGAACTGCTTTGGTAAAAATGTAGCTTTGAGACAGATAAAGCTGTAAATGGTACGCCTTGACCTTTCCCTGGTTGTTCTGGCAGGATCTGCATAGTGCTTGCTGTACAGTATTCTAAGGGTAAGGTTCCTGGTTCTCTGGAGATAATTTTGGGGATGGATCTTAATGCAAATCTCCAGTAAGACATCCAACGGTATGAAAAGTAATCTGTACTCAGCAGACTGTGAGTACACACAGACATATTTTTTGCTAGATATCTTGATTGGTGTGACAGTCAAGTCTTGAAAATGAACAGCAGCATTTGGTTGGGAGTTGGTAAGAACGTACAGCATTTAATGCTAGGAATGATGGAATAAGATTGAACAAGAAGTTAGGTTTAAAAGGAGATCCCTGAAATACAGAAGGTATGAAAGAAATTAATGCTCAATTAAATAACGGAGACTGGTCCCCAGGTGGCCAGTGCGGTGGTTAGCACTGCTGAGTGACACTTCTGGGACCTGAGTTCAAGTCTCTGCCAGGATTCCATGTGTGGGGAGTTTGCATGCTCTCCCCGTGTTGTCGTCGGGTTTCTTCCAGGTGCTCCAGTGTCCCCCTGGTGTGTGAGTGTGCCCTGTGATGGGTTGGTGCCCCGTCCTGGGTTGTTCCTTGCGCCTATAGCCTTTGGGATAGGCTCCGGACCCCCCCAGAATAGCCTAAGCAGTTTCGGAGAATGGATGGATGATCCTCAAGATCAAGTTTCCAAGTGGGGCTTCTTAAGCAGTTCATGTATAAGGTGTAGTTTTCAAGATGCCTCCAAATGGCACCTTTCTATGAAAAAGAAACAAGATGTTCAAACCTGATTTTATTGGTATTTATTGGTTTACATCAAAAGAAATAGCAGCAGGAATTCAAGTGTACATCATGGGTCAAAGGTCAAGAGTCCCCTGCCTGGTACGTCCAGCTGCGCAAGGATTGGCCAAGCAACTGAAGAGTCGATTTTATTATGCCCGAAAGTTACTCGGAGTCCTTCAGAGTGTTGGGAACAAAAGGCTGAACAAATGGAGATAAGCATTTGGGTAATGTGTTGTTATGCGGGATAACTAGTGATGCCACCTTGGATTGGTGTGCTGAAAACAGTACCTGATGCCCTAATGTAAAGTAATAGAGCAAAAATATTCATTCTGTCAGTTCTGCTGAAAATATGGAAACGCCTTTTACTTTGGCTTACAGAGTGAAGTCCTTTTGAGTAGCAGAAGTGAGACATATCGTTGATTATAGTGGGAGATGACATACGTCTAGTATAGTAGATTTATAGGTTTTCCCCTTCCGGGCTTAAGTTACAGAATGTCCGGATAGATGTCTTGGGATTTCTATTGAGTACATGGTGGGAGTTTCACTTGGGAATTCTGGGCTCCAGTATAGGAAAAGTAATTATATATTTAACTCTCTGCATCATTTCGTGTGTTTTTGTAAAGGTCATAGCAGATTGCATATGTATTATGAGTGATTCTGGTCACATACTGTATGTGTCCCATGTATGACGTTATTTTGCCCAAGTTAATCCATCCACCCATTTTTTATTACTAATTCTCCTGTACTGTCACAGTGGGCCTGGAGCGTATCCCAGGAAGCCCAATGCACCCAGTAAACGATACCAGTCCATCACAGGGTTCCCATGCTCTATAGGCAGGTACCTAAATGTTGGGAAGCTTCCAGCCTAAAGTTACATCAGTCACGCCTCATCGGCCCCTTTGAGGATGTCCATCACCTTCAGAGGTGCATCGTCAGCTCCTGCGAGAGCAGTAACATCATGTCATGGTGTAAACGGAGACTCCAGGGAATGTTCTCCGAGGCAGATATCCCCGCGCTGTGACCTGCAGCATATTTCCGTGCCATTCAGGATCTACTCCAGATTTGAGTAAACTAACCCTAACCCTAACACCCTTTGTTGGAAACACAAAGCGAGGCATATTTCTGTAGAGAGACCCTTCCAGATGTTGATGGATGTGGGGGTTTTGACAAATATCGTTTAATGGACTGATTTTGTGGGGCACGTATTGGTAACAAAATGAATATTATATACAGATTTGTTATCTTTACATAATGAATAACCAATAGAACCCTAATCCTAACCCTTACTGAAGATCATATGGGACAAAGGGGTGTTTGGCTTAACAGACACTGTGATCGGAAGGTTGTTTGTTTCTGTCCCATGGTCAGAGTGATTTCACCACTGGGCCCTGGAGCAAGGCCCTAAATTCCAGGGATGGACTGGCCCTCCTTTTGCAAAAATGAATGTTGCTTTGAATAAAAGCATCTGCTAAATAAGTAAAGAAGGACTGAAATAGGCCATATTCTCCTTTGGCTGCTCGTGAGTGAGTTGGATGGTGTTTTTTTTTTCTTCAGAATGTCCTGGTAATGAGGTTAAGATGGACTTTGCGTGTCTGTAGCTGTTGCCTCGCAGTTGTTCTTTGCCTTGTGCTTCTATATTTGACGGATAAAGGACAGATGATTTTGTGACATTTTGGCTTTTCCCTCATCCAGTTAAGTTGAGCTCTCCAGTTTTCTTTACTGGGCTTGTTAACCACGTGAATCGGTTGTTCCAGATTTCCCTCATTGTTTGACTCACTTCCTGTGGAACAGAATAGAAGTAAGACCTCAGGCGAGCAGAATGGAGTTGCTGTTCTCTGTTGTGGCTACTGGAATGCATGAGGATCCGTGTAACCTCTGGTTTTTCTGCAAATTGCCCCCTTGGCAGACAACTAGTCATAAAGATATGGCAATAAAGCCCAAAGCCGAGAGCTTTCAAGAGCGGTTTCGCTGTTTATATGTAATATGATGCTGAAAAGCAGGCTTTTATTTCCGTTTTTTCAGCGTGGCCATCTCTCACTTTGCAGGCTCCGCCTCCACGAAGGAAAGGTCATCAAAGACCGGAGACATCACCTCAGGACCTATCCCAACTGTTTTGTGGCCAAGGAGCTGATCGATTGGCTAATAGATCACAAGGAAGCCTCGGACCGTGAGACGGCCATCAAGATCATGCAGAAGCTCCTGGATCAAAGCATCGTCCATCACGGTGGGCCTCTTGGTGGCAATGTCACAGGCTGACGTTTCGCAGGCCGGAATGTTCCAGAAATGGACTCGCTCGCATTTCATTTCCCATCCTGTTTCCATTAATACAGTTGAACTAAATTCAGAAGGGCAACACCCAGGCGTGATCTTATACATAGTAAATAGGCAGACATTTGCAAAGACCATCGCTCTCTAAGGATCTGCCAGAGGGCTTGGTTTACTTTCAGCAAGTTAGTGCCAAGTGTCAGATTAGCTGATCCAGTCCTTGGCTGCATTTACTGAGCCGTGTTCCAGAAGCATGCACGCTTACGTCTATGGACGGCCTCTCTTTCTTGCAGTTTGTGACGAGCACAGAGAATTCAAGGACACGAAGTTCTTCTACCGTTTCCGGAAGGATGACGGGACCTTCCCCCTGGATAACGATGCGAAGGTTTTCCTGCGGGGACAAAGGCTGTATGAAAAGTATGTTCAAGCTTATCTTTAAAATGACACTGGAGTAAGTTTTTAACGTGCAGGCTGATGTGATAAGAAAACTAATGATGAAATTAATATCACAAGAGGTGACAAATCTTCTTGCTTGCAAGATATTGTACATTAAAAACATCTTTTAATGAGGGTAGTTAAGAATCAGAAGCATTTTGGACTCCCGGACTGTTTATCCAAGCATGCGGGAGACATTCGTAAACAGTCGCATTTTGGTAAACACGCCGATCCGTGCTCGGCGTGCGATGGGCGTGAGCTGTTTTTGGACAGCGTAAGAGGGCTAATTGTTCCCATAGAAACCCTGGAGTCCACTCGTACATTCTGTCATGATTCCTGCGTGTGCTTGCAACAGCAGGTGCTGTCGGACCGCTGGGAGGTGGGTGTCATGGGAACAATGTGGCAAGTGAGCGATCGAGACGGCTAGGGGGCTGTCGACAGGAATGAGGTTAAGGACACGTACCTGGGAGTATTGCTGTTTTACCTTTGAGCGACATACAGAATTGTTTGGGTGAGATATTCATATAGAGTAACATGGTACAGTAACACGATACTCTAACAAAAAGCAGTAATAATAAAAACTGTATGTAGTATCAATATTGGTAGCTGTGTCTTATCGCAAACTGGCATGCACACCCTGTCTGTTGAGTGCGTCGATCAGCGGTGCAGGTTGTGTCACTCTGTGTCACCCTGACAGCCAGTAGTGACAGTTTGACCCCCTGCGCTGAGCCCCGCAGGCCTTTGCGTAACAGGAAGCTTCCCCGTCCGCAGGTGGCCGTCTGCCAGCACTGTGTCTGGCTAGCAGCCGCGGCCACAACCGTTTTTCGAAGGGGTCGCTTGTGGGCTTTCGCTTCCCCTGTCGACGGGGGGTGGGGTGTGAGAGGATCCCTGCCAGGCTGGATCAGCCATGACCTTCCGGAAACCTGGAAGGACAGAGGAAGCGCTTAGTCCAGCGTCTCCATGTGACCTGGGTAACGGCCTCCAGTCCGTCACCCACGGTGCAGTGACCACGCCCCCCTCGCCGATTCCGTCGCACGGCCATAACAGCCGTAATGCGAAGGCTGCAGAGAACGCTGCACTTTCATTGACGAATATTGTTTCCACATATTCCGGTAGGATTGGCGGGGGGGGGGGGGG
>JABFEA020000138.1:7945280-7959116 GCA_019775915.2 Cyphomyrus plagiostoma | reverse complement strand
GGGGGCGAGCATCTTACTCGATTTTCATACCACTGTGTGTGACTCATGGGTAATAATAGGCCTCTGAATGCAGTGTCTGGCCCATTCTGGGGAGCCCAAACTGCCTGATTTTATCTGGACACATGAAAGGGTTTATGTATCCTGTGCATTACTATTATTCCCCCCACAAGGAGGCTGTGTTTTTGTGAAGGCTGTAAATGCCAAACTTTTATTTTCCTCAGGCAATTCTCAGTTCATTAAACTTCTCAGTTAAACTAAAAATAAGATCCTTAAAATATAGTATACTGTATCAGAAAGTAAGTAATATTACTTACGGCTCAGTGTTACTGAGTTACCTTTCTACTGTGAACCAGAGAAGAGTTTGGCAGTTAAAATGTAAATCATACCCAAAATGAATAATCGTGTTTTTTCACTCTGAATACATTAGATTAATGAGCTGAAATTTGTTGCGAATCTTTGTTGTCATTAGACTGGGGATAGTTTGTACCTCGACTAACGCTCCCTGGCATGTTGGCCCTGGTGACGTCATCTCCGAAGGACTGTCATGCGGCGATGGCTTCATTAACCTGCCAGGAAGGCGTCTGCTACCGTCCGCCAGTTGGCTGTTAGTCACATGGTGTCATGTGACTCCTCGCGGGCGAGCTGGCTTCCTCCATGTTTTGGCGCGTCGCTCCCCGCTCATGACTGGCACGTGAGATGTGCCCATCCCGCGGGTTAGCTAGCAATAAACGCTAACCATACTCTGGTGCTCCCTGAAGTTACAGTCTCGCAGTTGACGAAGGCCATCTTGCGAAGGCTCAGTCTGTAGGATGGCCCAGCTATGATTGCACCAAATAGACCTGATTCAGGTCTTTCCACCATCACCTGTCTGAGGTGCAGAACTTCCACATAGTTGCTCCACTGAGTTATTAAAGGGATCCATTAAAACATTACCTAGTTAGGCTTATTGTTTGGCACTTTTGTTCTGGATGTGAGGTTTTCAAATACAGTCCTTTCGGTCAGATCAAATACCCGAACGCCACAAGTTATAAGTGGGATGGAATCAAGGTGAGGAGAAAAAACACCCTGTGATTGCTCAGGTGTACAGAAATGGGCTTTAAACATTATCGATGGTTAGAATCGGGAGTACCTAGCTGTACGTGGAATGGTGCCGTTAGTAACGGAGAGTTTTGTTGAAGCACAGAGTAACGTTACTTGCGCCTGTGGCCTACAGGGTGCTCATACTCTGGCAAGCTCGTGTTTTTACTTTCTGAGAACTCCTGGTTGTTCATATGAAAAACTCGTTTTTCAGGACAGCCGTTGAAAAGTAGCTGTTTCGCATGCATTCTAACCGAAAAGCAAACTGGAGAACCTTGAGAACCAGACCATCAGTCTCGTCTCTTTGTCTCTCACAAAATGAAGGCTATATTTATGCTCTTGATGACTGATTGCCGGGGAGTAAAGGGGGTTGTCCCCTGGCCCTGCTCCCGCTGACATCTCGATACCCTCCCCGCATCTTACAGTTTGTCCGGATTCGTTTACTGCGGGACGTATTCGGAATACACCCGACACCTGTCAGCCTGGCTCGAGATCTTTTGACTTTGTGCTGTGAAGTCACCAAGCAAGCCAATGTTTCAGGGAAAGACGTCAGGAAGGGAATAGCCGAGTGCTGAGGTGCTGTATGCCTAAGGAGCCCTTTTTGCCGTTAATTGACTCCTTCGCTCACGCTGCCTGTGGGTTTCCAGGCGAGGCTCGGAGGCTGTAAATCTCACGCTCTGACGCTGAGGAATCGTTTGCCAAGGTGACGCCGCATGTGTCTCCAGAGCTGCGTTTGGTACAAGATGCGCTTTTTATCTTTTTTTAAATTAGCCGCTTTGTACCAGAAACGTCAGGGTGGGTGAGTTGTAATCCTGATAATTGCGGCAATAAAAAGTAATTAAGAGCTGAGGCAGAGCGAGTGGCGTTAATTACGAGCAGAGCTAGGATTGGTGATCGATGGCCTGAGGTTCGGCATCGGGCCACAGCAGGAACATCGGCCAATTGCTTCTCACCTCCCTTGCCGTGTTGCCCCCCCCCCCCGCAGGCTGATGGGCATGGAGCACAGCCCGCTACAGAGCCGTGACGAGGACGGGGCCACCTTCGAACGCTCGCTGGCAGGCTCCGACTTCGTAGACTGGCTGCTGCAGGAGGGCGAAGCGGCCACCAGGGCGGAGGCAGAGCAACTGGGCCGCAGGCTACTGGAGCACGGGATCATCCAGCATGGTGAGATGTGGGACGGCAGACCAGGGCTGGGCCAGATGGCACAATACTGGTGAAATGTTTCCGTCGACTGGACTGTGTGAAAATGCAGGCCGTGTTAAGGCATTCCCATTTACACCACCTGCAGATGTCAAAATACATTGGGAGCCCTGTGTGCATCAGTGGGTTGTGTTGCGGCTCCTGGTCAGAAGGTTATGACTCCAGGGATTGGCTGACTCTGCTTTCTCAACAGTGTATATCCCTTTCCACAAAGTCATCTGCTAAATAAATATGTTTAATATATGACTGTATGTTTTTGCCTGTGTGAAAAATGACTTGCATCGGCTTCACTCATTGGCCTTGAGGGCAGTAATTGACCTTCATGGTCCCTCGTGAACCTTCTTCAGTAAACAACCATTTCTTTGCTTCTCAGCATATTCATGAGTTCCCAAACATCTCGGTATACTTCACCTACCTCTGCAGGTTTTTCAATTTTCCTTGGGTCAGGATTTCTTTGAAATTGAGACACACTGAAGACCTCTGGGCCTCTGCTACGCACTGCGTGAAGCTGTAACGCAGCACCTAGCAAATTAGATCGCACACCAAATGAAGCCTGTCAAAGCCAATAAACGCAGTAACTAGAATCACAGTGTGTTAAGAAGTCTGTTTGTTTTTCATGCGCGTGACATTTGCATTTGAAGTCACTTAAAATCAGACGTCAGGTCTCTGTGCGCTGGACTGCAGATGGTCGGCTGAGGAAAATGCCAGTTTATATGCTACGTATTCACTGTCGTTGCTAAGTTATCCTGTCGCTTAGCAGATGTAGCTCTGGTTATGTGTTTCTGTGGGGGCGTGTTTGAATCTTACAAATAAATTTTAAGAGGATTTGTTTAAGGGCACTTGTTGTAAACACGTTACAGCAAGTGCGCTGAATGGAGTAGGCAGACAGAGTGTGTCAGAGAGACCGCATGCTTGCTGTCTCTCTTTCCTATCATTACGTTTTCCCTGATCTTTGTTTAACGTTGGCAGAGCCATGTGGACTGACAGTCAGCGACAGATGTGTGAGCTGGGCGCTGACTGTGTCCGCCGCTGTGGCAACACCTGGTCTCCGGGTTACCAATCGAGGCGGGGGCTCTGCTGCTCAGCTCTGATGGAAGCTTCTGCCCCTCTCTGGCCCCCTCAAGGACGTAAAGAGAGCGTCGGCGGGTTTTGAGATCTCTCTCCGGGCTGTGTCTGCCCCAGTGCGACGACCCACGTCCTTTAATTAAAAACAGTGGCCATCTGTTGCTCAGTGATCTCCTCCAGCTTCGATCGAGATTCCTTGGCAACCCCTGTAACTGTCAGGCACTGAATTAGACGACTGAGTCGAATGGGTCCTCCTGTCTATTTTCGGCCTTTCCTCCTGATTTCTCTGTTCTGTGTTCTGTGTCTCTTCCTGGCTGATTACCGTTCGGAGTGGTGTCTGGCCTCAATCGATATTTTGATCTTTAGGTGTCCATTCTAGAGCAGATTTAAATTTTTAATTACTTTTTTTTTCTTAATTCAGCTATAATATCTTTATTGTCTTCCAGCAGGACACATGTTTTTCTATGTGAAAACAAAATCTGTGATAATTAGATTTTTTATTATTAATAACAAATTTACTCAGAAGAGTTGACTTACAATATATGCATGATGTATGAATTTGACTTGCATATGTTCATAATCAGTTTTCAGAAAATATACAAAATGTAACATGGAAACATACCTGGTCACTGTTGTGCTCTTGCTTATGAGCTGCACGTTCTAGTAGTGTAATCATTTTTGGCTAGGGTGTCGTACCAGGGAAGGGGTGATGAAGGGGGGGGTGAATCGGAAGTGTTTGTGGAGCGGTGTGTTGCTGGTCCTGTGCCTGTGTTCAGAATGTCATGGGTTCAAATCCCATGGCAGGTAGAGTAATCATCATGGTAATCATTGGAGAAAGACCCTTAACTCCAGCTGCTCTTGGCTCCAGCTGCTTTGGAAGAATGTGTCCATGAAATAAATTAATGGGAATAAATGTCATAAATCCCTGTATGCGACTGGGTGGTGCTCTTCTTGAAGTGTTTCAGAGTCAGTCTGGGGATTTTGATGACCCTGAGTTTCTGTCCTGGAAACAACGACTCGAAGGTCTTGCTATCACACACCGAAAAGTGACCTGGGATCTGTTTGAAAGCCGTGACCTTCACGGCCTTGGGGCTGCTGGCTGAGTTTTTACCCGAGGGCGATTCTAACGGAGCTCCCTGCGTTCCGCTGGGAGGGAATCGGCTGGTTTGTTTTTCCAGGCTGCTCCTAGGGAAATAATCCCTCTTCAGAGCATGTTTTCCTTGGCTTTGATGTGCGAATAGAAACCTGGGTGGGGGCTATGCTACCATTAATGGGGACACAATAACTCAAAAGCAACGCGTTGCTAGTTTGGCTAACGGCTCCGCACTTTCACACAAGGCCTGTCAGGACAAGCAAGTTTTCCAGTGTAGAGGTTTTGAAATATCAGATATTAAACTCAGCGCCTGGACTTATGCTCTCTGTCACTGTCTGTGTACTGTGTGTGTGTGTGTGTGTGTGTGTGTATGTGTGTGTGTGTGTGTGTGTGTGTGAGTGAGTGTAGGTGTGTTTTTGTGTTTAGTGGGGTGTAGCTCGTCTCGCCAGGCTCTGTCACAACCTGTGGGACGGTGAGGCCCAGAGAGGGAGGGAGGAGGCCCACTTCCAGGCACCTTCTGAGTGACAGTCGCAGCTGGCCTGTATGTGGGAGGGCTTTACCTCCTCCCCCCCCCCCCCACCAAAAGCAGCTCCACACTTGCAGTTTTGCATCCTTATTTCCAGAACCTTCATCTGGAGCACATTATATGCGGGCAAATGGCCCTCCAGCTGAAGCTGGTAGCATTTGCCGTGTTTACTTTGCGTTGTATTTGCCTGCTGGAGGCTCTGGAGGGAAGGAAATCTCGCATGGCGTTTCTGCCGCAGTTGTTCGAGCTTTCCGCTGCACCAATGGCCACATTTTTGCAACTTCCATTGTAGTCATAAAAGCTCATACAGTGACTTCGTAGGTGGTGTGACTAATCAGATGAGAGTGAAGGGTCACATGAGAAGGAAGGGTTTCCTTCACACCTCAGCTGCACACACTGTATCTTACAAACATTTCTGTGTTATTCTTAGTTACACTGTGTTGCGCAATATGTATGATTTATAGATAAAATCCTTAGGATTCCTTTCTTACTTTAGCTTTTCCGGATTGTAAATGTAATTAGTCTAACTAGATAAACTAAATTAGGTCTGTTTTTACAGGAAATATCCAAGTTTGGATATACCCAGGTGTGGTATAATAAGGTAATTGTGTAATTACTATTGTTACAGCAGGTCAGGCAAGCTGTTGGAGATTAGTGATGTTATGGAGACCGGGCAAGGGAGCAAAGACGGTTTGCCTGCATGTGCCGATAACATTGATCGGGAAGGCAACCGCAATGTCGTCAGCCTGATGCCGTTGCCCCTATCTTCCATCTCTCGTCGTTCAAAATGGTACACAAAATACACATTTTGCAAGCAAAGAATCAAGGTCCATGATCGGAATAAGGTGGGGTTAAGAAGCACTCTGCCGCTTCTTCTCGAAATGATTCTGAAATGAGCTGTTGGTTGAGTTTGTAGGTCGTCGGAACATCCTGTCTCATTCTTTTTTCCAGTGGTTAGATCAGTTAAGGCTCTGCGGAGAGAAAAAAAAAAACATTGTAGTACCTCTTGGGATAAGAACATCCGGCTCGCCCCCCATATTCGGGGAATCTTAGGGTCCCTTTGCAGATTCGAGCTGAGATGTCAGGCGTGTGGCTTTACTCTGCATGCAGGCTGCAGATCTGCCCATTTAAATGAATCATTGTAAAAGTGATACAAAAACATCTTCAGTGCGTTTCAGGCCGATAAAATACACTAGTAATGCTACTTTGTTGGGTCAGGGGTGATACTTATTGTAGCATTTGATGGTCACTGGGAGAAAAGGGCCTTAGATGGCGCTTGCTGGTGCGTCTGACGCTGAATATGCTTCTCTGTTTGCCCAGGGTGTGATGCAGGGGGTGTGAGGCATTGTCCAGCATGGAGCAAATCTTCTTGAGTGTTCTCTTTTGGACAGTTGTTTCGAAGGAATCCAGGTGGATTCCCGGAGCAGAGGCAGCCTTTTTAATCAGTTTATTGAGTTTGGTTGAGTCCCTTGTAGCATTGGTGCCCTAACACCCCACAGCGTCCACTGACTGGTAGAAGTATGCACTAAATTATCCTGAATTATTCACGTCACCCCATTGCTCACGTTTACCTCGTCACTTTGAGGTAAGTCCCAGAGGGGCATGTTGAGTATGGATGTGCAGAACACTTGACGGACCGTTGCGATTCCCCCCTGCAGTGACCAATAAGCATCACTTCATGGACGGGGGGCCTCTATACCAGTTCAGGATGAACTACCGCCGCAGACGCCGCCTGATGGAGCTCCTGAATGAGCGGTGTCGCGCCATCGCCGAGAGCCAGGACAGCCCCTTCTGCCTCCGCAAGCAGAACTCCGACGGGGGGAACACCAGCTTCCTCTCGGGTAAGTACTGCCCCCTGCACCCCCGTCCAAAACCTCCAGGGTGTCTCAACAGTGACGTGGCACCAGCCGAGGTGACCACCATCACCGGGTTCCTGTCCTAAGTACAGAAGATTCTGTCCCTCCTCGGCCCACTGGTACCGGTCCATACCTACACGCTCGGGCGTCAGTTATTTCTGTAAAGACTGGCCCTTCTTCATACTGCTGCTTCCCCACACGAGTTGTAATGCTCTTTGGCAAGTTCCCAAGGAGCTGACTGAAGGTAGCTGGTGTTTGCCAAAAAGATCCCAAGCCTCCTTTGCCCTATTTGCAGCATTGGGGTGCCGCTGCTTTGCCCACGTGGCCTGTTCTCCATTTCACAAGCTCGGTTCCTCACATTGGCTCTCATGCTTATTGTAGGAATCGGCCCCAGTCACTAAGGCCTTGTTGTTAAGGAATGCATATGTGCATACATAATGAGGGTGGTCGGGGGGGGCGGTCCTCTGTGGCGGTCCTCTGTGGCGGTAAACTCGTTGTTGGCGGGGTGAGGTGCCTTAGCGGAAGATGGTGACTTAAACCAATCGTGTCAGCCGCATTAGCAACTTTAAATCTTTAAATCCCTGAAAGAAGCACTTTCAAGGAAGGCAATCCATCAAAATATAGGGTGGGGGACAAAAGAATGTTCTTCAGCTTAGTCCTGGGAACCCCCCCTTCACATGTGTGTATTATATTAGGCCCTGAGGCATAGTCACCGGCAGGCTCACAGTCCCGAGGCGGATTGTGTTCTTATAGTGAGGAAGGTGCACATGCTGAATCTATCCAGTGAGATTCACAGTCACATGGATTAGTAAAAAAATCTGTGTAAGACTGTCTGAATGTATACATATGTAAATGAGGCTTTTTGTCAGCTTGTTTTACCACCGGGGGGGGGCATGTCCACAGGGTGTACATGTGACTGTGTAGTACAGAGCATGGTGTGTATGGGGTGAGCCACGTGACCCTCATTGTCCCCATTGATTGACGCCCCTCCTCCTCCTCCTCACACAAAGCGAACGTATCACATGTTGCACTGGTGCACCTGAGTATGACAGTGACTGGGCAGAGTGTTGAAGGTTAAACTAAGTAACAGTTTTTATTCACGTTTTTAGCGTTTGTTTTATATATATATATATATAAATCTGTTTTTAAATGTGAGTAGCCTGGGTAGGGCAAATTTATTATAATTATTATTAATTACTAATGCTAATAATAATAATGATGATGAAAAATTTGGTGATCAGTGGTCATTGTTGACACACCACGGCACACAATGCACAACAACGAAATGTGGCGTCTGCATTTAACCCATTTGTGACATCGTGACATAGCAGGAGGGCAGCTAATTCAGCACCTGGGGAGCACATAAGAATCACATAAGACGATTGTGTGATTTACAGAAGACATGACCATCCCAACACTATTTTGCATTGAAATTTCACCTTTTGAGGATGCCTACCTCTTCTGGGTCAAATTGTTTATTGCAGTAGATTGACTGGTTGTATGTAATGGGTTTTGCATGTCCTTCCCTTGTTTTTGAGGTAGTCCACTGTCTTCTCTGGCACAAAGGTTAATTGGCATCTTGGTGTGTGATGGTGTGCAAGCATGCACTGGACTGGCATCCCATCCTGCCCCCCCCCCACTCCCTCTGCCCTTTGCTGCCTGACTCCAGGCCTCAGTCACCCTGTAGCGGATCAGTGCCTGGAAGATTGCACAGCGTAGGCTGGCTGGTACTTGTAAGATTAATTGTGCGATGCAGGACAGTTCCTATGCTGCCCCCTTTAATAACAGATAGCATGCTCTACTATCCTGAGATTTTTAACGGATAGAAAACACAGCAATTTCCCTACATTTAAACCTTGAGGCATTTTTGCATTTGCCTTGAGAAGGCTGGGTTTCCTTGATCAGAGTATTAATTAAGCAAGAATAAATGTATTTGTAGTGCTTTGTGAACACATTCTGTCCCCGAGTCATACATCCACCCATCATCCATACTTGCTAATTGATTGCTAAACCTAGATTCTGCCCAGCGAGCAGAGGGCACCCTCGGTAGGATGCTACCTCACTCCAGGGCAAACACTCATACACTGGGGGTAATATAGAGTTACAACAAGTTGGTTGCTGGATGGAAACCTGGGGAAAGATCGTACAAGCTCCTCACAGGGAGCTGGAGGGCAGGGTGGGAACCAAACCTTCACCTGCTGATCACTGTGTGACAGGTTGGGTACAGTGACGGGTGATGAACACAGTGACCAGTTAACAGGGAGTGGCAGTTAGTGTACCGCCAGCCACGCTTAGCATACCGCCAGCCTTTTTTAGCATAACGCAAGCCACGCTTAGCATACCGCCAGCCGTGCTTAGCGTTCCTCAGCAAGGCCTGCACATTCCCGCATGTGTTTTCATTTAAAGTCCTGCTAACAGTCTCAGAGCCAGACCTCTGAATGTGATAGAGTGGCGCAGTCATGGTGGACTTCAGACTCAAAGATAAACTGATTTTATAGTGTGTGGCGAGCTAGCGTGACTGCACTTGTTTTACAATTCCTCTCTTTGATAAGACCGATTGCTAGTCAGATTTGTGATGTTGTAGATAAGACGAAAAACAAGACTGAAACAACAAAAAAATGTACGGTGCTGTGCAAAAGTCATTTACAGTAAAAGAAAAAGCTGTTTATTTAGCTATCCATCCACCCATCCATCCATCCATCCATCATCCAGCACTCATCTGTTGCCGGGTCGTGGGGGGCAGCAGTCTAAGCAGGGATGCCCAGATCTCCCTTTCACCAGCTACCTCCTCCAGCTATTTCAGGGAGAGATATAATCTCTCCAGCATGTCCTGGGTCTGCCCTGGGGCCTCCTCCCGGTTGGATACATGAACTGATGTTCAGTGCAGAGCCCGTATCCACTCAGTCGAAGGGTGAACTCCAACATATTGGTGCAGAATCAGTGGGCTATGCGTAGACTCACACCTACCCAGTGCCTCTCACCAAGGGGCGACTCCACAGTAGAACAGAGTCCAGCTCCGCTCCAGGAGTGGTTCCAGAGGCTGAGCCGTGCATTGAAGTAAATCGCTGAGGCCGCAGAATGTTTTCATGAACGTCACAAAGTGCGTTCTTCATTACGAGCCATTGTATTTAATCTGATTTTTTTATATTGTATTCTTTGTGGCTGTCTGCAAGTTGGACTTTTTTAACCCAGGGACTGCCTGTACTGTATATTTGCTCAGCTTAACATTTAATAAGAATTTCAGGGATGTATTTGATGGTTACTTCAAATTCTTGACATTACGAAAGGTTTTGATTTGGCTAAACTGACACACTTTGACAGCCATATAATCATAGTTTCACACCAAGATGAAGATCACTTAGACATCATTTTCTTTGATTGCCAGAGATTGACTGTAGTTTGTTAAACACATTGGAGAACCTGTGGTGTCATTCTGGCAGGTAGGAAGGTGACTGGATGCTGGTTTCTCACTATAGACGTGGAATCTTCCCTAACCTCTGCATAGATCATAATAGTGAGATAGCTAGGCCATCATACTTCCTGTTTTCTCAGAACATGCTGTGTTCCTTCTTTCTTATTTACACTACATCCCTTACTGGGCTCCGTTGGGATCTGGCTGTCTGTGTCCCTCAGAAGGGGAGATGGCAGGCTGAGTGAGACCAGTATCCGGACAGCATGGTTTGTATCTGGTATAACTTCTCTGTTTATCTTAGCAGTTTGACTAGGGAGGGGCTTAGAACTCTTGCAACATTTTTACTACCAGTGTGACCTGTTCCAGGTTGTTCCAGAAGTTTCCACATTGTTCCAGGCCATTCCTTGAGTTCTTAGAAAGATTTTCAGCTACTGGCTGTATTCTGTGTGGATTGTACCATGGCGTCCTGCAGTTCTGAGTAGGGTTACCAGTAGGGATGCAACGATTAAGCGATTTCACTATTAACCGCGCTTTAATTCATCACAGTTAATTAATCGAAAAGGCTTCTCAACACCGCATTTCTGTTGAACAAAACTGCTGCAGCTAATAAAAGGTATGCCAACTGCGCTAGTTTAAAGTTCCGAGCTCATAAGAGACCAAAGCTAATGCGCATGCGCACTTGATTAACTATGGCTGAGGCATCTATCTGTCATTATTGCAACTCCAGTTAAAGTTAATCTTGTTATTGATTATTTTATTTAAACTTTTCTTATTCACTTTTAGCTCAAGACTAGTGGTGTAGCTGCAGTTCAACAACAAAACTGCAGCAGAATCCTTTGCAAAGTGTGTGACTTATGCTCCCCCCCAGTGTTATTATTTGGTTATTGAGCAGCAATAAATAACACTTAAATTATAAGGAGTTTTCATAAGAACATAAGAACTGTACAAACTAGAGGAGGCCATTCGGCCCATCAAGCTCGCTTGGGGAGAACTTAACTAATAGCTCAGAGTTGTTAAAATCTTATCTAGCTCTGATTTAAAGGAACCCAAGGATTCAGCTTTCACTACGTTATCAGGAAGACTATTCCATACCCTAACTACACGCTGCGTAAAGAAGTGCTTCCTTAAATCCAGTTTGAAATGTCCTCCCGCTAATTTCCACCTATGTGTTATTTTCTTAACTAATAGTGTTTTGAAATTAATGAATGCACAATAATTGTGATAACCATGAAACCGTGATTATTCCTCAGACTATAATCATACAACCAAAATCTATAATCGTTGCATCCCTAGTTACCAGTTATAAGATGGACGGAGGAATTCAAATTCAAATCGTGCTAAATTTTTCTCTTTATCTAGTGGCATGAAGAGAACTTTGATGTTGCTTCATGAAGTAAGGTTTCTCAGTTTTTGCATTTTTTTATGGCGTGCGGACCAGTCAAATCTGGGTACTGGGTGTTCTTTTTTGGCAGGTAGGTTAAAAAAATAAGCAACATTAGGAAGAAATATTTCTGCAAAGGGTGGGATGGTGAAGTGGGAGCTTGCATGAAGGTCCAGGTCCAGCTGGTTACATGCTAAAAGTCTGATGGAAAAGCATGTAATTACGTTCATGTCGTGTTCCTGTGCCTCTGTGGAGCAGTCAGTGAGTGTGTTGATAAGCATCTTTGTCAGGGATGTCAGGGATATGGTACCTCAGAACTCAAATTTAATCCGATCATAACTCCGGATCGATTCCTAAAAAGTTCGAGTTGTGATCAAATTTTCCCCATAAGAAATAATGGAAAACCAATTAATTGGTTCCTGGCTCCCAAAAATTACACCTACAGTAAATGGTTTTTTTTTTTTAACACAAAATGAACCGGATAAGACAAGAAAACCATATACTGTACTAAACATATCTAAGCACCTTTTTCAAAACAATGATTTGTAAAGTAAGAAAATAAATGTATTCAAACAATGTGTAAAGTTAAAAAAAAACAATGTGTCCTCCCCTGATCGTCCTCTCCTTCCGTGTGCCACGCCCCCTCGTTAACCTCGTAGAAAAGGGTCTGGCTGCAGCTGCTCAGAATGTGCACTCTCAGCCAACTACACGCTCAGCCACTGACGTCATGTGCATGCTTGGCCACAACAGGAAGTGCAACCAGGGAATCGTTTCCTATTAGCTAAGTCAGTGCTTATAAAGTGTAAAAATGGTACGTTTTCGAGTTACTGTCTTGCCAATTATGAACGAAATGAAATATTCTTAATCATGTTAACATGTGAATATGTATGTTGTTTGGCTGGCTGTTGTTGGTTTATTTAAATTGTTAGATTTTAAATACCAGATCAAGTTAATCAAACTAATTGCTCGCATGTTACTCTTGTAATTATTAACATCGTGGCCGTGGTAACGTAGCGAGAGCACTGATGTTCAGACCCTGCTACTTTATTTTTTCCGCTGTTAATCCAAGGAAAAATTAATTGTGCAACCACCGTAACTGGCTAACGCGCGCACCTCCCTTTATTCTGTATAACCATTGTTACGTACATATACATATATGTATGACATATATATACAGTGGTATCTCGGTTCTTGAACTTAATCCCTTCCGGACTCCGGATCGAATCCTGAAAAGTTTGACTTCTGATGGAATTTTTCCGATAAGACATAATAGAAAATCAATTAATTGGTTTCCGGCCACTGAAAATTACACCTAAATATGTTTTTTTTTAGCATTTAAACATAAATTGAACAGGATAAAACAAGAAGAGCATTTTTTTCTTAATGGCTTCCAAAACGATAAAGATCTTATCCCAACATTACCTCTGTCCTGCCCCGTCCTTCCGTGTGTCACGCCCCCTCGTTAACCTCGTTTGGGATCCCCATGTGATCAGCTTTTTCTTGCTGTTGTCATTACTCTTCTGTATTAAGTCTGCATTTTAGTTTGTTTCCCCAAGTCCGGTCTTTGGGTGTCTTCTACTTGCTAACAGCGCTGGCTTAAAGCAACGCATTATGATCCTGACGCAATGCATTACAGTTAGATGCATTGCGACCTCTCACCCGGCTGCCAAACTGGAACCACTTCTGTGACGACACACCTTTGCCCTTATTACATACACGATGCTATCACAGCAAATGCGTGATACTGAAGCATTACCCTTTGTTTCCGCTAAGAGACGTGCTGCGTGACTCATTTGCCTGGCGCATACAAGTTATCTTAGGTTGGCGTTCATGGTTTGATTTCTGAGATTCAGATCGAGTTCTAGGTAGTTCTGGTTGGTTAGACTTTTAAGAAATTTTAGTTCTAATGAGTTTGAGAACTGAGGTACCACTGTATGTATGTAACATACATGTATGTAGCAGTTTTATTACCTTATAAATAGTCTGTAGAGTTTTGCAAACTCCCCCCAACACTTTTGAGGTAGTGAAGTTTAGGTTTATGATGGAATAATATACACTCACCTAAAGGATTATTAGGAACGCCTGTTCAATTTCTCATTAATGCAATTATCTAATCAACCAATCACATGGTAGTTGCTTCAATGCATTCAGGGGTGTGGTCCTGGTCAAGACAATCTCCTGAACTCCAAACTGAATGTCAGAATGGGAAAGAAAGGTGATTTAAGC
>JABFEA020000138.1:7931317-7942598 GCA_019775915.2 Cyphomyrus plagiostoma | reverse complement strand
AGCAAGCACAGTTTGTGGAAACACAACCATAAAGGCATATTGCAGGTTAATGGAACAGCTTAGGTTCTTAGAACGAACCATAACCTTTGTTCCATTACCCTCCAAGTGGCTCTGCCAAGTCTTTCAGCGAGGTTGATTCTTTACATTTTCCTCTAACGCTCTTGCTAGTGAAACATATTCAGGAGGGAAAAAAGCGCTCAGGACGTTTCCAGTAAGAGGCAGCATAGCGAGGGGTACGGAGTGAATCTGTTTCGCTGCCTGGGCTATAAAAGTATTAGCTATAGAAAAAGCACCTAATGCACCCAAGGTGCATTTTGCAGGTTTTGCACATCAGCTTGAGACAGGTCTTAAATTGCTGGTCCTGACAGTCGATCATTAATGTGTCATATACTCCGCATAAATCAGTTTAACATGTAGAGAATGACTGTGTTTTCCCAGTTCCAGTCAGTATATGTACAATCGCTTAATTAAAAAACAAACCGCATTAGTTAAGTGTGTTACAGACACATCTGGTAGTAAGTCACGTGGTTTGGGACAGAGTGGAGTAATGAAAAATGTCTGCGAGTAACCGTCGCACTCAGGGGTTGTAGCAGCGTCATGAGCTGGCAGGACTGTGGGGAGCTGAAGGCCTCCCACCCCAAATGAATGGGTGGGAAGGGCAGTGGCTGAGGCCAAAACGGACACCCCATTCCGGGGGGGAACAGACAGGCCGTTCTGTGCCGGGGTGTGCTTAGCCGGAGGCGGGGCCGGCGTCTGCCCTGGGCCCCTTCCTTACTTAGTCGGGGGGGGGGTCGGCTTCTCTGGCAGTAGACCTATTTTGTGGCCTGTCTCTCTCTCTCTTTCTCTCTCTCTCTCTCTCTCACACACACACACACACACGGATACAAACCATACCAGTCAAAAGTTTAGACACACCCACCCATATGAAGGTTTATTTGTACTCTTCTCTACATTTTACAACAAAGACATATATAGACATGCAAAACTATAAAATAACATGTATGGAATTAGGCACTGACCGAAAAAACATTCAATAAAAATAATAATAATTTATTGGGAGGGGGGGCAGCCGGGTTGGGACTGAAAAGGTTGCTGGTGCATATCTCGTGGTCGGGAGAGTGATTCCACCATTGAAGCATTGAACAAGGCCCTTAATCCTCATTTACTAAATGAAACCGCAAGAAATGGCTAAATCAACAGGCCGCATGTATTTGGGCCTTGGCGCGTCCTGTGACACCATTGCAGTGCACATTCATGTATGTTTTATGCAAGGCTGCGCTGCAGGGAAAATGAGCACGGCAAACATGTCTCACTTACCGAAAATGTCGAGGCATTGTGCATAAAACAAACTACGGACACTTAGGAAATTAAACTATATATTTTTCTGTCAGTGTATTTGACTGAGCCAGACCTTGGGATGAGTCTTAGGGAAAAATACAGTGACTGAGTGAGAGCTGGCAGAAGACCAGACGTGCTGTGGTGCAGACCGTAATCCGCAGACCTGTACTGCAAACAGCCTAATAGATCACTCGCCTTATTTGCTGCTAATGTTGAATTGAGAGTTTATTGTACTAGGGCAACTAATTGAAACCAGTCCATATATGGTTATTGGTTATATGGTTATTGAAATAAAAATTTTAATTTATACCCAAATATGTTTATGTGATTTAAAATACATATGTCTTTCTTTCTTTTTTTCTTTGTAGTAGCTTAAAAAATTCCTGAATTTGCAATTTTGCCAGTTTCTGCAAAAAATTCCATGCAAAAAACATTTGCATGTGGAAATTTTGAGACAAGCTGCTTTGAAATCCACCATTTTTGGCCAAGACAATGACACAAAAACACGGCGAAATCCCAAAGGGGGGTGCTAAAGATGCTATATTAATATCAGCTATCAGCATATTAATATCAGAAGATATCTTTTAAATAAAGTGTGCACAACTGTTAGTTTTGAAAAATTCCAGGAAGGGTTGTGGGGGGGGGGGGGGGGGCAGGTTGAGGAACCTGCAGGTTTAAACCTCAGGAAGGATCCGGCCCTAACACCCTTTACCCGTAGTACTGAAGCTGAACTTCTTCAGTAAGGATTGTTAGATGTTTAAATGCAGGCCTATGAAGCCCCAGCGACTTGTAAGTTTGGCTGCAGGCCAGCCTCGGGACGGCAGTATATTTTCAGCCCCTTTATGACATGAAGAACAAGAAGGTGGAGTGGTCTGCATAAGTTCATGTTTACACTGGTAACCAGTATAACGTCAAATGTTTTTTTTCTCACCGTGTACTTTAGTTTAACAGTGTGAGTATACAGATTATTGTACCTCATTCTGCTATCAGGACAATTTCTTAAATAATTCCAAAATAAACTCTTTTATCCGGTACTTGTCTCTTTGAATGGATGGAAGATGTAAGACTCAGGATGTGAGCTTTTTTCAGCTGTCTTTCTCAAACCAGATAGATTGCTTGTCTCTTCTTATGTTTAATTGGACTTTCTAAATAATATTTATGATCCCTGCCTGTAGACCAGTGGTGGCTACAGATTATTTTCAAGGGAGGTGCACAGAGGGGGTGACCGTAAATTGGTGGTGCTGTGTCTCTACAATTCTTGGAACAACTACAATTATAGGTAGGTCACATACATGCCTTTGGAATAATGCTGTTGTGTAATTGACACCACTCTGAGCTAATGAAAATTGAGGACACATTCAGGGGGCCAATCAGATTTCTGAGGGGGCAGTACCAGCCTGGGTCACCCCATTGGCTGCTTCACTTCTGTGGATATTACTCATGTAATTTGAATTTGGTTATAAATATGGGTAGCCATTGGCTGCACTTCTCTGTGTTGGAGTCAGTAGGACTCAGTCTTTCTGAAAGAGGCCATTCTCCTAAATAATTAGATTTCATCTGAATTTTTACATTAATTATTTACAATTACATTAAGAAATACCTCTGTTCAACTGACCATTGGTTTTGCAGAATTTTGAAAACTTCAGTTTGAACCAAGTTTGAACTTAAAGAATCTTGCCCCATAATCCTGAGCTGGATAAACAGTTGGAAGATGGATGGATAGATGGATGGATGCTAGAAGGATTGATGAATGAATAAAGTCTTTTTCTCTGTTTCCTGAATAAATATATTTTGTAATTAATATTAATCCACCCATCTTCCAAACGTGCTTATCCTGTACAGGGTTGCTGTGACACTGGAGACTATCCCAATGAAACACAGGGGACCAGGCAGGGGGACACCCTGGATGAGAAGCTAGTCCATCACACGGTGATCACAGACTCCAGTTAGAGTCTAACCGTATGTTGTTGACCTGTGGGAGGTAACCCGCGAACATGAAGGAAACCCGAAGCGCGGGACTGACACGCACACGTGACCATGGGTGTGTGTAGCTGCAGTGCTGCGCTCCGCTGCCCCTGTTTGACATGTGGCTTTTCAGTTTTGTGTCTTTCAGTGTCACAAATTGATTGATGTGCTGCATTATTGGTAAACAGAGCCCTAAAGCGTGTGATTTATACTGCAGGCCAGTAACCATCAGCGTTTCAGTTACTCTTCTGACAAAGACGACGACCATAACGTCCGTCTTCGCAGCCTGGTGACGTGAATGACGCTAAAAGTCCCTCTTTCATCACTATCCAGCCGTGCTATTCAGGCTGTCATCTAAGCCTTAATGGCAACACTGCGGCTTTCTGTGTGTCCCCCCCCATCCCCTGCCCCCTACCCGCAGTGCTAAAGAGGAGAGTCAGCCCCGAGGAGCTGCAGACCCCCGGGGGCCCCTACATAAAGAAGACATTCACGGTATGTTTCCCGCCAGCCGCACTCCTTTTAGACACAAAGAGGGCTTTAAGATGGCCGGGAGCTGCACTGCTTCAATGTGCCTGCAGGGTGCGCTAACGTATCCGGTGCTAAATGAAGAGACAGATGAAGAAACTGGAACCACTTTGCTAATCGGGTTTGTTGGCAGGTTCAAAAATAATAGTCTATAATAGTCTGTGTTTCTGCATTAGGAAGGGCACCATTTAAAAATAAAGTTAACTGTTTGCTTGCTCATGTTAAAAGCTTATGTTGGAATGCTTCCACCCCGCATGTCAGTCCATCACCCTCACATTTACATCTCGTTGAGTCTCATTTCTTCTCCCTGGTTGTTTGCGCTGCCTGGTTTGTAACGTCACCCCGTGTTAATGCTTGACTTCATCATGTTTATTGTGCTTCTGTCTCTGTCATCTGCCTTGCCTGATGCATCTGTGTTTTATTGTTTATTTCGACATTTATATCTGTTTATCTGCTTTGTACAGCACTTTGGCACAGTCGTATAAATAAGCAAGACTCGACTTGACGTGACTTAAGAGAGGGAGGCCAAAAAGTGCATGGGAGGGGGTGCCTCTATAAATGCAGCTTTTTGAAGCGCAGATGTGAAGCCTGAGCCCGCATAAGTGGCCACTATGATGTGCAGCAAACACACGGTTGCAGCCTGTTGTGGAGCCTGTCTCTGGGAAATCAATGAGGTACCCTGTGGGGGCGGGGCATGTGGAGGCAGGGCATGTGGGGGCGGGGCATGTGGGGGCGGGGCATGTTGGCTCTATCCAACAACTTTCCCCAGCCCCCTGACTTCTTGACTACACCCATCTTAAAAAGACCTGTCCTTGGTCCAGTTAACTTCAGCAATTGCTGTTCTATCTGCAACATTCTCCATAATTCTGGAACGTGCTGTTACCAGTCAAGCACAACAATCTACTTGATCCGCTTCAGTTCTTCGTCCTCTCCACAGCACCGAAACTGCCTAACCCAAAGTCCTCAGTGATCCACAGCATCGTTCTCCCAAGACTCAGTGACCTGGTCATTTAGGGTAATTGCCCTGGCCTGGTTCTCATAGTACTTGCCGGACAAGAAATAGTTTTTGTAATTTTTTATCTCTGGATATTCATCTTCCTCCTCTGCAGTCCTATAGGTTGCCCCACGGTTAAGTCCTCATCCTGATCCTCATCCTATGCCTTTTCCACCTTGGCCTCATTTTTTTGACTGTTTCCTCTCATACACAGTGAAAAAGGAACTATGCTGTTAAAAGGTGATAATCTATCCATCAATCCATCCATCCATCCATCCATCTTACTTCTCCGTGTACCTAGGAAAGGGTCACGGTGACCCTGAAGCTCCAGCTTCCTGTGACCATCATAATATGTGGTAGACATGGAGATAACTGGGCACTGTGGAGGAGGTGCATGGTTCAATAAGTTAGGCCTCTGTGCCTGTGATCGGAAGGTGATTTGTTTGAATGCCATGCTCGCCAGACCAGTCACGTCTCTACTGAGCCCTTAAGCAAGGCCCTTAACCCCCACCCCCCTAAAAAAATGTTCAGGGGTACTAAATAGATGGATAGATGGCTGTCCCTTTATGTATGTATTTCTCAAAGGAGAGCAATATCTGATATGCAGAAAGAGACATTCCACTGTACCTGTACTAATACTTGTACAAATGCAAAGTGAAGATTAATTTTATTAAAAAGAATAACTATTGGAGATTTCATCTCTGACCTTGCTCCTCCCACCTCCCCCCTGTGTTTCTGTCTCTCAGATCGTTGGTGACGCCGTCGGCTGGGGCTTCGTGGTCCGGGGCAGCAAGCCCTGCCACATTCAGGCGGTAGACCCCAGCGGCCCAGCGGCAGCGGCAGGAATGAAGGTACCGGGGATTGTGGGATTGCAGACATGACAGCCAGGCTTTATGGGTAATACGGCTTTGTGCAGCATGATTGCAGAAGTTTGGCTTATTGTTATTACTTATCCTGGGGATTCAGAGATGCTTTTTGCATGTGTGCAGACAAATGATAGATTGACTTAAATTGCGACTCAATCCCGAATGTTCCATTAGTATTACACTCAGAGTCTCAGACTAGATGAGAAACCCTGGGAATTTGGGCTTTTTAAAGCTTCACAGAGGAGGCCTATATGATTTTTCCACACTGTTTCTAATGCCTGCTTTGTGATGGCTGTCTCGCTCGTCGGCCTGAAACGGGTCTGTTTTCTGGAGCAGTCTGTGGTCTCCCTGACACAGGATTGGCTGTGATTTGTTTTCGAGGGATCAAACTTTGTCTGCGGGAAGCTCTGTTTTGTTCACTAGTCCTGTGTTTGGTTGCTGCTGAAAACGGAAAGTATTTCCTGCCGTATTTAAAGTCATAGACATCTTGCAAGTATCGTACAGTGCACTCTTATGGATGGGATTAAATGCAGCCTAGTTGCTATTGGAGCTGCGTGCCTAACAGCCCCAGGTTTTATCTGTGCTGCTCATCTTCACGGCCACGTCCAGCAGCTATTTACATGTGGTGATATACAGGGTTGTGTTAGTGGGGTACAGTACTGTCTCATGTTCTCACAAACATCCTCTCAGGTGATGTTAGCACGATTAGTGACGCACGCGGAGTCCTGCTAGGAATCGTTCCCGATCGCCGTCCTGCCTCAGTCGCAATCTGCAGGCCCACACACCGCCCCACTGAAGCGGCTTTCCCACAAATCGCGACATTTCCTTCTTAACGCATTTATGGGTTCTCACCTCCATTAAAGGAATTCCTCACGTAGCCGTGTGATTGTGGGAAATATAAAAAGTAGCACTCACTATTAAGAAACATGGAAAGTAACGTTCACTATTGGATAACATGGAAATTACCACTCACTATTAGGTAACATGGAAATAAACATTCACTATTGGGAAACATGGAAATGAACATTCACTATTAGGAAACATGGAAATAAACATTCACTATTGGGAAACATGGAAATTAACATTCATCGTTGGGCAACATTGAAATCGTTGATATGCAACTCGTTGATATGCCACTCGTACATAATGCCACTCGTTCATAATGCCACTCAATATGCCAATCGTTGATATGCCACTCGTTCATAATGCCACTCGATATGCCGCTCGTTGATATGCAACTCGTTGAGATGCCACTCCTTCATAATGCCACTCGTTGATATGCCACTCGTTCATAATGGCACTCAATATGCCACTCGTTCATAATGCCACTCAATATGCCACTCATTGATATGCCTCTCTTTCATAATGCCGCTCGTTGATAATGCCACTCGTTATCGTTGATAATGACACTAGTGACATTATTAATGACACTAGTGTATGCGTATGTGTATGCGTATGCATATGTGCCAGACAGGCACACTCTCGTGGATAATGACACTCGTTGATAATTCCACTCGTTCATAATGCCACTCAGTATGCCACTCATTCATAATGCCACTTGCTATGCCACTTGTTGATAATGCGACTCATTGATAATGCCACTCGCTGATAATGCAGGTTGTTATTATTTATAATGACAATTGTTGATAATGCCACTCGTTGATAATGCTGAGTGGTATTATGAACGAGTGGCATTATGAACGAGTGGCATATCAAAAAGTGGCATTATCAACGAGTGGCATATCGAGTGGCATTATGAACGAGTGACATTATCAATGAGTGGCATATCGATTGGCATTATCAACAAGTGGCATTTCGAGTGGCATTATGAGCGAGTGGCATATCAACAAGTGGCATATCAACAAGTGGCATATCAACAAGTGGCATATCAAAGAGTGGCATATCAAAGAGTGGCATATCAACGAGTGGCATATCAACGAGTGGCATATTGAGTGGCATTATCGATATAATGGAAATTAACATTCACTATTAGGAAACATGGAAATTAACATCCATTGTTGGGCAACATGGAAATTAACATTCACTATTAGGAAACATGGAAATTAACATTCACTATTGGGAAACATGGAAATTAGCACTCACTATTGGGAAACATGGGAATTAACATTCACTATTGGGAAACATGGAAATGAACATTCAAACATGGAACTCAGCATTCACTATTTACCTTTTTTTAAATTCCACTGTGCACATCAAAACAGAACATGTTCCCCCAGGCTCTGCTGCACAGAAGCTTCCCCCAGGAGATCACACGGACAGTTTGGACGTTACTTACTGGTCTTTGGCTGCACATTAATGTTGTTTGTCAACAGCTGAGAAGGAGAGGAATTTAATTAAACCAGGACCATATTGTCTCCTCTTTGATAATGACCAAATGTGCAATATGTTATCCCAGAAGATCTTTTGTTGGACGGCTCTGTCCTGTCAGTACCTGAGGTAGATACCAGGAACCTCTAGTCCAGGGGTAGCCAATCTTATCCACAAAGGGCCGGTGTGTATGCGGGTTTTCACTGCAACTCCCTAATTATATTAGTAATTAGAGGACTAATTGCCTGAAAGAGTCCTCATACCTGGGTCTGAACAGCTGACCTACAGGTTATCCCAAAAACCTGCACACACACCGGCCCTTTGTGGATAAGATTGGGTACCCCTGCTCTAGTCCTTGACAGGAGACGGACAGATATATACGGGAGGGATTATAATACCCTTTAGGGGCACTTGTATTACTGGGTAACATCGAAATTAGCACTCACTATTGGGAAACATGGGAATTAACATTCACTATTGGGAAACATGGAAATGAACATTCAAACATGGAACTCAGCATTCACTATTTACCTTTTTTTAAATTCCACTGTGCACATCAAAACAGAACATGTTCCCCCAGGCTCTGCTGCACAGAAGCTTCCCCCAGGAGATCACACGGACAGTTTGGACGTTACTTACTGGTCTTTGGCTGCACATTAATGTTGTTTGTCAACAGCTGAGAAGGAGAGGAATTTAATTAAACCAGGACCATATTGTCTCCTCTTTGATAATGACCAAATGTGCAATATGTTATCCCAGAAGATCTTTTGTTGGACGGCTCTGTCCTGTCAGTACCTGAGGTAGATACCAGGAACCTCTAGTCCAGGGGTAGCCAATCTTATCCACAAAGGGCCGGTGTGTATGCGGGTTTTCACTGCAACTCCCTAATTATATTAGTAATTAGAGGACTAATTGCCTGAAAGAGTCCTCATACCTGGGTCTGAACAGCTGACCTACAGGTTATCCCAAAAACCTGCACACACACCGGCCCTTTGTGGATAAGATTGGGTACCCCTGCTCTAGTCCTTGACAGGAGACGGACAGATATATACGGGAGGGATTATAATACCCTTTAGGGGCACTTGTATTACTGGGTAACATCGATATAAACGAATCCAAGTGCATGTCAGCGAGGCTGATCTAGCGAGTTAGGCTGCTAACCTGTCATGTTTAGGATGAAATATTGCTGAATAAACATTATGAATGATTTCTACCAAATGCTGCTGTGCAAAAAAAAAACTGCTGACCAAATATGTAAGGAAACATGTTCAGCTTCAGCAGCAGCCGGAAGCACAAGGATGATGCACAAGGAAGACAATTTTAACAGATTCTGGGTGTATTGCACTGCATGGAGCCAAGAGGCTGCTGAGAGGGCTGAAGTTGACAGGAATAGGACCTCTCTGCGCCGCGGTCCCGCTCTCCACCACGCATGGCTCTCTGCCTCACTCCTGCTCTCCTGCTCACCACCACTCGCTAATGTGCTCCCACTCTCCGCCTCACTCCTGTTCTCCATCACCCTCTGCTCCCCAATTTCCACTACGTTCTGCCGTCCTCTGTGCTCTCGCTCTTTGCCACTCTCCATTCTCCACCTTGCTCCCACTTTTTGCCTCGTTCCCACTCTCCGCCGCTCTCCGCTCCCTTGCTCTCCACCACACTCCGCTCTTCGCCGTGTTCCCGCTCTCCGCTACGCTCCCGCTGTCCGCTATGTCCTGCTGTCCTCTGAGCTCCTGCTCTCCACCTTGCTCCCACTTTTTGCCTCGTTCCCACTCCCCACCACATTTCGTTCCCCACCTCTCTTCTGCTCTCCACCGTGTTCCTGCTCTTCCCCCCACTTTCTGCCTCCTTCTGCTCTCAGCTACGCTCCCACAGTCCATTACGCTGTGCTCTCCACCACGCTCCTGTTCTCCATGGCCTGTTGTCAGTATCGAGGCCGTCCTGTGCAGAAGGTCTATGCAGAGACTCTTTGAGTGACAGGTGCTGAAAGGTACCTTTAAAGCTCACGCACAAGTTGGGCAGAACAGCCAAGTGCTCAGGCACCTTCCAGCCCCCACCTTTTTCACATGTCCATTTCCCAGATACCAAGCGGCCCCCACCTGTAAACCAGTTTCTCCTTTGCCTTGACGACACGGTGTCTCTAGACATGTTTTCCTGCCGCGACTTTCTGACTCTCTATGCACCCACCCTTGATGTGAGTGGCAGATGCTGAACTTGGCAGCCTGAACCCATCACTCGAATATCAACCCCCCCACTGCCAACACGGTGTGGTGACTTTACAACCCCCCCACTGGCCAACACGGTCTGGTGACTTTAGACTGGATTGAGCTAAGTGGCTTTTTTAGCAGATTAGCTCATATAAATTTAAAAGTATACAGCTATAGCTGTTTAATACTAATTTTCATACACCGGTGGCCTTTTTTCTACCTCCGTAAACTTTGCCCTTTAGCCATTTCATTATGCAACACTAGCAGCAGGGATGCGGCAAAGGTTAAATCACAATAGTAACTACTGCCAAAAGGATTCTTGGTCTGAGATCCCAGCAGGGAATCTGCACTTGGATTTTTGTGCATTATTGCTACACAAATGGTCTCTGTAGTTATTGGCAGTAGTTATACAAAATGCTATTTTAAATGTTTCTGGATGTCCTTAAAATGTTTTTAGGGTTTCAGAACACTAGCATATTAAAATTGCGGCCAGCAAGTATTCACAGGCAGTTTTCCCTTTAAATATTTCCCCACCCCTTTAAATTTCCCATTTGTTGATAGAAGTTGGCCTGTAGGCTTTGGCCATGAGCCAGGATAATCAGGCAGCCAGATTTCGATATAATTACAGTGATTTGTAATTCCTACTTGGAGAAGTGTGGGACAGTTATGCAGTGAGGCATTGCGGCATGTGTGGAATATTTATTTGTTGTCCAAAGCGCTGATGTACTTAATCATCTTGGGGTAATTAGATGTTTATTTGTGGTGAAATGCAGCCAGTGCAAATGCCCCCTCCTTTTTTTTTTTTACCTCCCAAGGTCTGTCAATTTGTCGTGTCAGTCAACGGGCTGAATGTTCTCTCCTTGGACTACCGGACAGTCAGCAACCTGATCCTGACCGGACCGCGCACCATCGTCATGGAGGTCATGGAAGATACAGAATACTGAGCCGACCATCCAGGCTGACCCGCTCCACCGTCTCTGGGGGGGGGGGGGCGCCCCGGCGCGCGGGGGGGGGGGGGGGGGGGGGGGGGGGGGGGGGCGGGGGGGGGGGGGGCGCGGGCGCGG
>JABFEA020000138.1:7919235-7931307 GCA_019775915.2 Cyphomyrus plagiostoma | reverse complement strand
CGGAATTTTATCCAAATTTTGCTTGACGGCCCGCGCCCCTTCGTTTTTGTGGTGCTGTTTGTTTTATTAATAGTTTTCTCCAAATACTGCGTTCCCGGTTCCCGGTCTCCGCCCCCCCCCCCCCCCCCCCCCACGCTCGAGGGCAGGGCTGAGGGAAGCGTCCATAGACCACCACGGTCAACATCAGCTCACACCCCGTCTTAGGTTTCACCACTTGAGGCCCCGTCTCCCCCGAGTTCAGGGCGGTCATCAGACTGGTGCCTCCCGCTGGGGGACGTATGCATAGCAGACAGAGCGCTGTTCTGGCATGGCATGTGTATGCAGTGATTGTGTAAAGTCATGTGATCTGCCTGTGAAACAGGGAACATGGCGAAAAAAACTGTTGTTGCTAAGGAACTAACTGAAAACCCAGAACTAATTGTAAGGTACACAATGTATAGTGCTATTTAATGTTTTACGTACACCTCTGTCAACACCTCTGTTGACACCTCTGTCAATGTACAGTAAGGGTTTCTTGAAGAAGCCCATAATATTATTGGATGTCAGAAATGAATAATGCAAAGCCAATGACGATTGCACAGAAATGTGTAAGTGTCACAGAGATGAAGATTAAGATTAACTTTATTGATCCCCTGGGGAAAATTCTGGTTCATGCAGCAGTAAATCTATTGCAAACATGCATATAATGCCAAACAGACAGGGTACAAAGATGGTGCACATAGTGCAAACAATGTAAATGGAGATGTTTCAGGAAAGGTGTGGTGGTTGTCACTGTGCCGCTTCCGTTCGGTCTGTTCTAAAACAGGCATGCCAGTATGATGGAGTGCGACACGCCGCAGACACGCCTTTCACATGCAGCTCCAAATGAGGCCTAGCGAGGCCCCATGCTGAAGATCCTATCTCAGCATGAAATTATAACCATGTGACAGGACCAGTTTGGAAGCAAAGCTGTGAAAAGCCCATTGTCTCTTCTGAGGGACCGAAGAGGGTGTAGTGAGATGTAGGGGGGCAGTCTGACGTGAAGGTGCCACTCTCAATTGTCATGGACCCCCCAGGTCTCGTGTAACGTTAGCTGTCAAGTCAGGAAGATGACTGGCGGTGTGGCAATTCCTGCAGTCTGCAATGCGACTCTGCAAACGCAGTGAGACTAAATGCGATTCGCTAACTCGGAGAGGGATTTTAACCTTTGCAATTAACACAAGGATTATAATGATGGTTGTAGCGCCCCCTCCTGATCACACCAGAACCATCTTCTCCCTTACATTTTAGAGCGTAGCATTTTGCTGAAATTTGGTTGGTTATAGTTATGGAAATTTACAGGGCAAAATGTTAAAGATGAATCCGTCACGCAGCGTGAATAATGTTGATTGTATGTATTTTGTTGGGAACAAAAAGCTTTTAAGTACTTTGCTAAAAATGTACTTAGTTCGAGCATGGATGCATATTATACATTCAAATATTACTAAACATGAGTAAGAGTGGTATTTGTATATATTAATGCTTATGTGGATGTACTGTGTAAACCTTACTGACACCAAGCACTTATAAATTTAACATTCAGCGATGATTTTCAAAATCGCTTCTGAGTTTTTTTCCTCCGCGCACAATACTGTACTGTAACTGTACTGTAACTATACTGTAACTGTACTGTAACTGTACTGTAACTAATGATGCACCGACTTCTTAGTCTGGCCTTGACCAAAAAATAGAGAAGGTCTTTACACTATGATTAAAGTTGCAAATGTTCATTTTAGGTATGCACCCCCCATTTAAGCAGTCATTTAATAAATATTTACTTTTCCAAAAAAAGACTAAAGCTTTGCTACACTGATAGATATCATAGCAGTAGTAAAGAAGAGAGCTAATGCTTTTAATCCTGAGTTTCATGTTGCACATCACTGCAGAACATCATAGTAGTAATTAGTAATATCATTAGTAATACCATCCTTAACTGTAGTAATACCATCAGTAGTAGCTGGTAAAACTGGAAGTACTGAAGATGTATTCAGGTAGTCTTTTTTTTTTTTTAAGATTTACGTAACAACATTAGGGTGACATTTTGCTTGACATATCAGTTTTTATACCTGGTATCTGTCTTTTTTTTCACGGCTGCTGAATACAAAATAATCAAAATGTCTGGTTGGATAGAAGGTGGCACACAGATGTAGCACCTTTGTCCATTCTTTCAAAATAAACTGCCCTAAACGTGGTGCAAGAGTACTGCTCGTCTTGCCAGGGAGACGTCTCAGCCCTGGCATTGTTCTGGGTACCTTACTGGTTCCAGTAATAATTAAAAGGGAGTTGCAGGAGTCCCTGTAATGCCCGCCGTCCATCTTATCATGTTCATGTCGAATATTCACAGTACAGGTGAAGCCAGTGACAAAGGAACACGGATGACAGTCTGATGCCCTTGGTCTTCAGTAATATTTCTACACAGTGGTTAAATTCCTTTGAATGATCGCAACAGGTTGCCTTCACATGAGTATCAACGTATAACTTGATTTGTGTAACTAAACAATATAAATGTTTTTCCTGATATGTCTAAATTTAATCTGATATTGTACTTCACTGGTCTTTCTGAGGTGCAGTATATTACAATGTTTGGATCTCACTAATTTGTGATAATGAAAAAATATATTCCACGTGTTGAATTTCGTGTTACATGTGTTTTTCGATTTCCATTCAAAATCTCATTTTAAATTGCAAATTCCAACCTTTGTTGTCTCTGGTAGTGGTCTGGTTGTTGTGTGTGACATTTTGTTAGATGACGAAATTTTAATGTTTTGTCCCTGGATTTGTACTTTTTAAAACTCTTGAGTGAAATGGAGAATTTCAGTGAGGCCTTTGTTAAAATCAACAGCCTTGAAGAAAATTTTAAATCATCCTCTTTACATCAAGTCCCACTTTTCATACAATTTAAAGCTCCTGTTAGACAATCAGTATTTCGAGGTATAACAGTTTGGTGTTCTGACGACAAGATGACTACTAGATATCTGACGTGAATCTTTCATGAGCCCACGGAAGGCATGTAGCACTTACATTGTTAAAACACTTGTGTACAGGAATACAGTTTGTATTATTGAAGGACAAATGTATAAGGCTTCCTTACGTTTCTTGCAATGTGTGGACAATACAGACGTATTGAGGTTCAGCTGTAGTGTATTCAGCTATGAAGTCATTCATGCTTCGAGTTCATTGTTAAGTGTTAGATGTGGTTATAATTCATAACTGCTCATTATTACTCTTGCAAATAAACTCAGCATTTAAATTTCTTTTTATTTCTTATGACATTATAATGTGAGTACTGGTAATTATGAGGGGACAGGGGGTCTTTGGGCTGCACTGTTGAACTGTATGTCTGGGTTTGGAACTGCAGCCCTGCTCTGTGTGTGCAGGCTGCATGTTCTTCCTGTATTATGTGGGTTTACTTTCCAACAGGAAAGACGTCCAGTTAGACGAACTAGCTTTGCAAAATTGTCAGTAGTTTATAATTATGTGTGTGTGTGTGTTTCCTGTGATGGACTGGCCCCCATTGGTGGTGTACCCCACAGGCCTGGCACAAGGTGGCCATGCTCAGAGTAAGCGGATGGAAGATGGATGGATATTTTCTGCAGCTGTTATATGCTGTATTGATCTCAGCTGTTACACAAGTCATTTTATTGGGGAATCTTCCACACAGAGCGTTTTTACATGCAGCTCAGCAATAACACTATGGGTTACACTTCTGAGCTGAAGTCAAGAAGCCTAACCGTCTAACACTCCTGCTAGTGAGGTTCCTGCAACTGCCCACCTCTCTGTCATGTTCCTTGTTTTTGAGAAATAATTTTTCTGGAAGTGTGGCATGCTTCAGCTAACTGTATAGAGTAGGGGAGGGGGTGGCCAGTCATATCCAGAAGGGGCACTCTTTGCTTGTTGTTCCTGCAGCTCCCTAATTAGAGGACTGATTGGCTGAGGAGTTCTCACACCTGGGTTTGAACAGCTGACCTACAGGTTATCCCAAAAACCTGCATACACTGCGGCTCTTTGCAGGTAAGATTGGCCATCCCTGCAATAGACAATTTACTGCCAATTAATAATATTGCCAGACCATGTCTCAGGGGTAAACTCATGCTGTAGGACAAACCATTTGTGAAGGTTAACTTCCATCAGTCATTTAGTTAGCCGCTTTGGTCCCCACTCACCAGAGTCTCCACAAGGTGGCAGTGTTATATAATTTATATACTTCATCACTTATTGTCTTCCACCAATTCGGGCTATATTTGTATTTTTAACGAAATGTGAAATTTTGAAATATTAAGTGGAACAATAACCTGCAATCTGTTTCAAGCAAAGGTCCAGCAGAGTCTAACACTTACTGAATTATTTCCATTAAATAAACTAACTTTGGTTATACCTCCTAAGACGGCGGTGTTGCTGGGAGGGAAACTGTCACGGTTTCAGAATAAGTGTGGGGAAACGGGGCCCCTTTGTCATGCATGTTGATGCAATGTGGATATGCAGCCCACTGGTCTAACGCTCCAGAAATCCGGGCCCCTTGGATCGCTACGTTGGATGGGAGTTGGCGGGTTCGTGGAGTATTTTGTGAGCCCCTTCGGACTCGCTTTTTGGAGCAGCAATTTCAGGCCTGGAGCTTCGTCCATATCATAATTCCTGGGGCTCAACCGAGGAATTACGATGCAGAGCGGGAAAGCCCGACTGCACCCGTCTGCAATCTCTCCATCCTCCCCCGGGATCAATTACCCGTGTCGGATGTGTTTCCAAGTGCGGGGGGGAAGCGTCCCGCACATCGACAGCTCCTACATCGAGGCGATGAGATTTACTGCGAACAAAAGGACACTTTATTTTTATTTTATTCCTGTATTTCGTTGTGCACATGATCGTATTCCTGTGTTTCAATGTGTTGGAAAAAAAACGAAAGGAACAGCTGGTACAAAGGCAGGAAGGGTCTCAGCAGAGAGGAGTAATTCACAAAGCATGTTATCTCCACCGGAGAGAAATCAAATAGTATAACAACAAAAAATAAATTACTTCCGCCGACTTAATGCGTCTCAGACGTTTAGTGTTGCTTGGCTTACGATGGGAGATGGAGTATTCAGAATGTATTAACATCTATTTACATTTTTCGCAAGATAAGGCGCTGTTAAGGGTTTTGTGCCATCGCCCCGGCAGCAGATTCTGTGTAAATTCTGCATAATTGAGCTGTCAGGTATAAGATTTATGGCACCGGATCACTTCTGCATTTACCTTGTTTAAATTTAGTTTTACTATAAGGCAGTTTGGGCGTCTGAGCATGTGTTCTCTGGGAGCCTGTTAGATCTTTATCAAACTTTCCATAACCTCTCTCTCTTTCTCTCTCTCTCTCTGTCTTTCCATATTGTGAAAGTTTCTCTCAGGGGTGTAGGGACAGGACAGGCAAGGCAGGTAATTTACTGCCCGAGCTGGGCCCATCACATAGTACAATGCAACGACAAATCTGCTTTATTTGTGGATTCTGTTTTTCACAGTAAAGTGAAAATAAAGGAATTATGTTTATTAATTTGTCTTTGTTTAGACTCCACGCTAAAATAATGGTCATAAATTTGACCATTTGGGCCCGGGCTGCGTTGGGGGGTCCCATGGAGTTTTTCCTCTAGGGCCCCCATATCCCTAGACTGCCCCCCTAGTTTCTCTCTCAGAAACCTGGCCTCTACATTCGCCCCGTCAGTCTCCAGGTCGACGTTGGCCAGCAGTTTAGGGTGCTGGACCGCTGCTGATTTTCCTGCTCTCTCTCTCTTTTTTCCCTTCCCTTTCTTCGTTCTGTAATCATCCTCCCATATGCTTCCCAGATACATCCTTCCGCTTGCCGCTGTCTGTTTTATATTTTATGTTTTGGTAATGGAAATCATAAATCGCTACGGGAGACTTTTGCACACAGATCAGATTTTAAAAATCCAAGAGCCACCCCTCTCGCCTCACCTCCCCAGCAAGCTGCTTAAGGTGGAAAATGGCAGGAGGGAACGACGGTAATATTTAAATGAAGTCATTGTAATGCAATGCCCTTGACAGCTGTTATTGACTCTTAATATGTCAGTGTGGTGGAAAGGTTGGCCCCAGGATGAGCCTTGTGTAAAACAGTTCGAGATATATGGCCTCCAAGAGAGATTGTGGCCCTTGTTATAGCGTGAGCAAACAGGGAAGGAGACAGTGCAAGATGGTTGCTTTTTTTCCCCTGGTCTTCATGTCCACAGGATGAGGTCTGCCAGGGGTCCCACAGACCCCACAGGGGTCCTCACGTGCATTTAAGAGCCCAGAAAGGAGAAGAACAGAGGGTAGAGCTTTAAGGAAGGATCCCGTGGGCCACCATCCTGAAGATGCATCCCCCACCCGCAACTGCGCCAAGCCAGGTGAACCAGACTGCTGGAATCACATGGTGGTGGCTTTTGTCACTCTGGGGTAGATCTGGCGACAATACCCTATAGGTTCACAGCCCAGAGGTGGTCGCTGAAAGGTTCCAAACCCAACCCCATCTGAAGTATTGACTTCCATGCATGTTCATGTTTCTCCATACGCCAGTGTGTCATTCCCTGTTATACATGCCTATAGTGACATCATGCATGCTTAACAGGCTAAAAGGGCTCATTTCAGATTGACAGCTTGTTTGGTAGCTTGGGGCTCCTAAAATGTGTCTGTGGAGCTGATTATGAAAAACGAAGACATATCAGAAATCTCTTGGCTTTGGATCGGCGCCATGGGCTGCAGATGCTAGCCTCGGGTGAACCTAGGAGATGAGCAGCAGAAAGTTTGAGCTTGAATATGCCCCCGCCACATGTCCAAATTGAGTGACTTACCGCCAACGCTGTAACCTCCTCCTCAAAGACCAGAACAGCCAATGGATGTTTCTGTAGATGCAGAGCTACGGCGAACTTTGCAGGACATTTGTCTGGTGTCACCAGATCGTGTTCCGAATGAGCAGACAGAGATGCTCTTGAAGGTTCCCATCCTGTTTACTTTCCATCAGTCCACACTTCAGTGTTGCCATGATGGCATTTTAAAAACCAATGAAAAAGTGTGGTTAAAAAATATTCATACACAAAAAGGGTTTGTTCAAGTTTAGGATAACATAACATCACAGCTTTGACCAGCTGCGTATTACAAACCTTTTCCTAATACTACGTTTACATTTGGGGGGGGGGGGGGGGCGCGTAGACACTGATTATTCTGGATTTTCTCATTATGTGAGGCTTCATCATTCTGTAATGAGCTGTTTATGCAGACTGTAAGGAAATGGCTTTGCATAACATTTGCAAACTCACAAAGTAATTCAACAGTTTTCTCATAAATAAAACACATTGTTTCACTGAAAACATCACAGCCTTCGACACCACAAATGGGAAACCATTTTCCCAGGGAGGGGGGGGGGCCCAGAGATTTTGCCCCCCCAACCCACACTAATCCAACTGTGTTGCAAATATCATTGTGCTTCCTTGACTTTACACTGGCCCTGCATGTCCACGTCATTTTTAGAAAGACCTCAGACAATAACAAAAACAAAAAAATCCCGTTTGATTTTACCTGCTCACACCAGCAGCCGACAGCATCCTGGGGATAGTTTGCAGTCTCGATAGGGAGCGTTGTGCGGACTGTTGGGAGGCCGCGGTGACACGGCCGGGAGCACAAACGGGAAAACTACATACAAGTGCAAGGCGACCAGGCAAAAACCAAAAAGTTTCTGGCAAATCGAAACCTGATTCAGAATGACCTTGAATTCCTCACCCAGCGTCCTAGATGCACCATATGGCTCAGATCAGGGGACTCAGGATGAACTGCGAGGGGCTACTCTATATGTTTATTACGGGTTCAGGCCTCCAGTTCATCCAGAGTGCAGATCAGGCACCAGTGGAGTGCTGGAGTGGAGGGGGGACAAGTCTCTTAGTGCCACGGGGGGAGTTAAGGCCGCAAGCAGCACAGCAGGCCACGACCTGAGCTGTCAACCAATCACATTTCTTATTTGTGCAGTTTCAAGGAACCCAGCTGTTAAACCCAGAGTGAATAATTTAATCGTAATCAAACAAATTATATCCTAACTATGGAAAATGAATGAAGGAATGAATATTCTAGCGTTTAAATTGCAAAGGGAAAAAAAACCTGGAAATGAAATATAAATAGTAATAAATTTAGGGTCATTGTACATGACTGACTGCTACTGCTTACCTCAGTGAACACCGCAGCATATCAATGTCTAATAGCATATTCCTAGGGAATTCTGTGCATTACCCCTCAACCCCTGAAGTGCAGGGCAGCGTCTGGGTATATATTTATTATTTTCTCAGACCAGGGTCATTTTTAGTGAACACGTGGCAAGAAAAATTAGATCAGATTAGGGGACTATGTCGTGAGTCATGAAAAATGAATGCCCAACAGAATGCTGCACTAGCATGGAATAGCTAAAGAACTGAGCGATTTTTTTCCCAAATGTCTGTAATTTTACTCTTGGGTGCATTTCAAGTGCTGGGGTGATTTTGTCCACGTTGTGGTAAACTTTTAAACCACAGAAAAACTATTTATTTAATGGTTCGAATTCAGCAAGCGCCGTGCCAATCTAGCAGGACTGAACTGAAACAATTTGCTAAATCTGAACATAATAATGGTGCCTGTTTGCATACGGGCAAAGGACTAATGTTCTGTTCTGTCCCAGAACTATATTGTAGATTTACTGTTTTTGTGGATGCAACATGAAAGCTTGTTATGGGATCGCATCTTGTTTCATTATGGTCCAAGGCAAACCTGTGAGAAATCTTTGCTGGACGTGTTCCTGCTCCCCATGACAAATACCTGTTTTGTCATCATTGTTTTCCTTTCATGAAGAGCTGCTCCCGTTAACTAGCTGTATAGAAACCACTGAGGCTTCATTTAAAAAAGGGATAGTGGATGCCGTAGACTGATGTCTGGCCAAATCCCAAACAACTCGTGGAAGTGAAGAAAAAAGAAAAATCGATCCATCCATCCATCCATTCACTCATCCATCCATCCATCCATCTATCTATTTTAAAAATATTCTTTCATCATCAGTATGGCCACAGGGGGAGCCAATCACAGGTAGCATAGGGCACAAGGGTGGGATACACTGAGGACTCGATGCCGGTAAATGGCATTAAATGATGAATTAAGGATTTAAATAACTACTGTTTTTTAATCATTCTGCCAAGAAATTCTTTTAAACTTTATATTTAGATGAAGGAATATATCAATACAGAGCTGCCCCACCCTGGTCCTTCAATGAAAGTCAATCGGACCAGTCGTTCATCCTCGACGTAATAAATGTCAACACATCCTGCGTTTTTCACCTCGCAAAATCCCGCGGGTTTAAAGTACTTGAGAGCCGTCCGGGGTTCCTCCCCCGTGAATCGATGTGTGCCACCCATGAAATACACCTTGATCCCTTCACCGCGCATAATGGAGGGGGGGGGGGGGGGTTAAAAAAATTGTCCTCCCCGCCGAACCGCTTTTAATAGCTCATAAGGGGAATAAAAAAAGTTCGACATCGCCGAGGAGGTTCAGGATGAGGTGAAGGTGAGGGGAGATAGACGATGTGGCCAAGGATGTGAGCTGCGTATTTGGAGTCGGATGGCAAAGTGTGACAGAGGGCTTGGGGGGGACCGAGGGGACCTGCAAAAGCATGCAAGGGACATCGAACCTCGTATTTCAAACGATTTCAGATGGATCTGGTTATCTGCCATATGCACAATAATATTACTGGAAGTCTATATAGGAAAATAAGCAGGTGAGTATCAACAAACAGAAATTAAAATCACCGTTGAAATCCGAGTGAATTTTACAGCCGGTGCGGCGGATCCTACGGCGAGAACTGAAATAAAATAGCATATGTACGTGTTCCAAAAAAATATAAGCATCGTAGTATGAGCGTATAAAAGCAACAGCTGGTCAAAGACACCTCTTCTGGCAAACGAGTGGAAAATGGGTGCCCCGAAGACATTTAAATTTTACCTTAATCTTCCCCAGCCCGTCCCATCTCTTGCAATTGGTCGCCCATGAGTTTTTTTCTCCCACTTTGGGATGACAGGAGGTGAGGGATTGAATAGCCGGAGGGATGGCTGAATAGCGGCGGAAGAAACACCCACATTCGGCTCCAGTGTCGGCGAGCGGTGCGGGAGCGGCGGAGAGAAGCGGCAGGACGCGGTCACTCTCTTGGACCTTGGGACAGGAGACATAACTTTGCAAATACATGACCTGATAGGTATGATATTGAATTATTTTTGCATGAAATTTTGTGGATGCGTTTTTTTTGTAGGATGCAATTGATTACGATCAATTGACTGCAAAAAAGTATCGTAAATATTGAAGTCAATATTACTGTATCTGGAAAGTTACGCGATCAGCTTTCAAATTCCCATGATGATATTGCATAGATTTTTTGAAAGGGGGTTAATGTAAGAAAGATGTGATATCCTGCCAGTGTTTTCCAGGAAATTTAAATGAAACCTGGTTTGCTATCAGCGTTTCTTATCATTATGTGCCACAAATCTTGGGTGAACCGAGTCAAAAATACCACCCAAAGTTAAATCAGCACATGGCCATATTAAACAAAATATGATTAAATATTGTACATGTAAGCAAAATTATATATATATATATTCCCCTGAATTATATTCGTGACTCGAACTTCACCTAAAACAACGTTATTACGGAGACAGGTTGCGCCTTAAAATGAATGCTTGACTGTGAGGTGTTCAGTTGATGATTTATATTTAATGTATAAATCATTATTGTGATTTTTGGTGACTTTTTTCCGTTCAGGGTTACAGCTGGGAGTTCACCCCTAAATTTTCTGTAAATCTGATCGCCGCCCGTATTGTATCAGCATGTGGCTTTTGCTGGTGGCACAATACCATCCGATATAATAGGGTAGTCATCGTGATCGGAATGACAAAGCTGGCGAGCACACAGCCCTGTGAAGTTAATTTACCATTATGTGCTACGCATGAGGAAAAATAGATGCTAAATTCATATGATCGCGTTTCATTTAGGCTAATTGTTACAGCCAATATTCGGCTGAACCCCAATATTTCGTGCGTTTTTACAAAAAAAAAAATAGATTTTTGCCCCGCAACTAGCTAAGCGGGCATAGTTGCAAGTTTATACACTTAAATGAAATTTTTCATTCAAATACATCCTGTATGTCGCCGAGACAAATCCACCTGTTAATTTCGGTGTGGAGTTATAGTAGATACTACTGGTTTTATTATTTAAAATACAAATATGTATTTTAAGCATTTTTATGAATGCTTCTATACATATTTACCAGATATGTTGAGATATAAGTAGATATAAACGTATGGAGAGAACTCCGATTTTTGTATGCGTTTTACCTTTACGAAAAGATTAAATAGCTTAAAAGTTTACGAAGGTCATGGTTGTGAAAGGCTTCATGAAATCTTAACATCGTATTCATTCAAAACACTTAAAGCGTTAATTTTGATATAAATCAGTGCAAATTATTATATAAGAATATAATTGAATAAATGAGCTTCTGCGTCACATGTAATCTGCCAGAGCCTGGTGTTTTGATAGGAAAGAGCGCCCTAACGCTGCTGAGTCGTTGCGTCGCTCATCTTTTGTTGTCATTTATCACTGTGGCAGGTTGGAACAATCTGCCATGGATGGTCCGCCCATCAAAGTGAAATGTTCTGGTGCTGTTAGCACACTGTCGTGGCTTCTGCTCCGCCTTCTGGCTAGCTTCTGCTGGGGTGGTCTCCTTGTTTTATTTTTTTATTTTTTTCTTCTCAGGCTTGCTCAGGACAGCCATAATGATGCACGTTCTGGGACTCAGGATTAGCGCGTGGGGTCCACTCATCTTTCTCGGTCTCACTGTGTATTTTGCCCCAGTTCAGGGTCAAGGTAAGTTACTTTCTCAGAACTCTATAACTCTCGTGATGCTGCTGCGTCATTCCGAGGGGCTTTGCTAGACATTCTGGGCCTACTGACAAGGCGTTACCCTGGGCCCCCCACAGACTAGCTGGGGGGGGGGGGGGGGGGGGGTGATTTAACAGGGGTGTGGGGAGCCAAAAAAAACAA
>JABFEA020000138.1:7893054-7904211 GCA_019775915.2 Cyphomyrus plagiostoma | reverse complement strand
CCCTCCAAGGTCCTGCGGTACTTTACGCTGAAGGCCGGCGAGTTCGAAGAGGGCATCTCCTAAGTGCTCTTGTTGAGGTTCGCATTAATTGACAGCGAGGGTGACTACCCAACTTCATTCTTCATTAAGCCATTGAAAGCCTGGATCTTTTCATATTAATGGAGCCATTACCAGTGACAAGTCTCACTAGCAAAATAAAAGATATTATATAATACTGGCAATATTCTGTGATGCTGGAAGATGGATGATACCAGGGGCATTCTGTTAGGTCTCACTGATGGGAAGGTTGCTGGTTCAAATCCTAGGGTTTCACCATAAGGTCCCAGTAACCTGAGGGACTGCATTTTAAAAGCTATATATTTATTTGGGTAAAAGATTCTGCTAAATAAATAATAATAAAAAATGTAAATGATACCAGTAAGATTGTGGGCCCACAACTTGAGATGTAGCTACCCTGCTCTTCAGAAGGAGGCGCTGTGGCAGCCTGGCTTGCTGCATGCCTGTGACGCTAGTGACCCCAGGAAGGCGAGAACCAGCCCATCTGTCTGATTGCATTACCTCCGTCAAGTCGAGCTTTCTGCTCGAGACGGCATTAAGGAGCGAGGTCAGCGGGTCTAGCATCCATACGTTCCATTTAATCTTCTGGAAGCGAGACCGCTCGTGCCAATGCTAACATGAGCGGCTGGAGTTAATTGTACCCCGCCGTTTCATTACCCCTTGATTGCATCATGTGCCGCTCGCACTCGAGTCAATCATTTCCCAAAATGCGGATCGCTTATTCGAGAACGAGGCGTGGGATCTCGCAGAAGGATGGATGTCATGTGGCACTGCAGGACTTCCATTTTGAAATTGTTGAAAAATTATTATGGCCTCTTCCAGTATGGCTACGCTGATAATTTGGGGAGCAGCTGTGGACAGGGGCGGGTCCAGCGGAAGGAGCCGCCTGGTGACGTGGACGGGAGAGAAATGACCAAAATAGCAGCAGCAGATTAAATCTGTGAATACGGGCGGGCCTGGAATTCAGCCGCAGTCAAAAGAAGGCAGATTTATGCCGCTAACTTGTGGAAGTGAAGGGATGCTGGTGGATCGATTTCTTGTGGTTCCGCGGGAGGTTGTGCAGCGTAATTCACATTCCTGTCAGCTGTGTGCCCTCCTAGCCCCCCCCTCAGCCGCCGGGCCCTATATCACTACGCTCGCGCTGGGCCATTTTAAGCGATGGCTCTTGCTGTCACCACCGGAGCCAAACCCTTGATTTCATTGATATGTGCATCTGCGTCACCGATGCATGGGCACTGACTGACGAGGAGGGAGCTTCTCCTGTGTATTTCAGAAGATAACTGTGCACTGAAGGCAGAGATTCTCTCTTAAACCCTGCATATTTAGAGAGTCTCTGTGCTCCAAGTCTCTGCTTGTAGAACGGAACAAAGACGGTGGTGTTTTTTCAGTCAGAGCAGCAGCCGCACGACTGAGTGAACAAGCGGCTCACGGGTTTGAAGCTGTCTGCGTGGGACGGAGGTCCCATGGAAGACAACGACCATGGGTGGAGTGAGGGTCAGACGACCCCCATGTGGTTGGGGTCACACATAAACAGGTGGGGCACTTGTTTTATTGGCTGTCATCTCAGCCAAGAGCCTCAGAGTGGGTCTGAACCCATCTTTGTTCTTGGTGCAAAAGAGAGATTCAGCCAAATCCCCCCCACTCCAGCCCCCCCCCCCCACACCAGCACCCACTCAGAAACCTCAGAGTCTGTGCAGGACAAAAATCATCAATTCGGGCAGATTAATAAAGGTCAAATTGTGGTATACTGTGTAATTCCCACATTGTTCCTTCATATTTCATGTTTAGCTGGAAAGAAGAGGAACGGAATGATCTGGGAGATATTCATAACCCGTATCTATCAGCTGCCTGTCGAGAATGAGTAAGGAGAGGAAGGTACGCCGTCCGCGGATTTGAAAATGTGACGGCGTCATTCTGTGGAGGGAAGTTGGCAGGGGCAGCCAGCGTGTCAGCTGATGAACTTTCCAGAAGGATGGACCGGCCTCGAAGAAATGGATTTGCCCGGGGGCAGTTCATCCCCAGCCTGGGGAGGCTGCCGCTCAATCAGAGGCATGTTCGTTTACGCCGGGTAGACAAGGAGGAATCCAGCAGTGGGCGGACTTGCTTCTCTGCACAATAAAATCTGAGTTTTTTTTTTGGTATGTGTCATGGCCAGAACGTGAGTTTGGGCTCTTTTTTTGTGTTGGCGAGGCAGGGGCTCGGAATAAACGGGGCTTTATTTGAATGTGAAAAACAGCACAGACAGACACATTCTTTGGACTCCTTCTGGGCCGTCTGTGTATTTATCTGTCACGACGAAACCAGCCGACGCATCCAATCGCAGAGCCTGCCTGAGGGCCGGCGATGTAACGGTACTATGGCACCCCCTCCCGCATTCCAGAGCCGGGGGTCAGAGCCGTGTCAATCCAACGTGGTCCTGCTTGCTTCGAGGTCGCCTCTCCTCCCTGTGAGTATCTGCAGGTGCAGGGAGCAGCTCTTTCCAGGGTTTTCTGTGAAAAGGACAGATTCAGAATCCCCCTCTGCCGTCAGCAAGCTTCTGCAGTCTCGTGCTGGCGTGGTCTTCCACCCGTCAGCGGCAAGAGATGCCCCAGGCCCCGCTTCCCCTTTGCTTCACCTCACATCCTTTGAGAGGAGATCAAAACAGTGACAGTGATGTCGCAACTTTTTCAAATACTTTAGATACAGGCTGTAGTTTCTTACAAAATTAGTTTTTGTAATTTTATTCTGTATAGCCTCTCGCACTAGGCCACTATAGTCTTCCAGGGCCAAGCAAATTCATAATTCATTATCCAGTCCTTCCCTGGTCTGAATCATCATTCCAAATATTAGTATTCCAGTGCCAACATAATCACTGGATTGTGCCCGTCTCATGATCTTGGATTCCATTCCGCATTGACACAGAAATATTAAATGGTTCCATTGATTTGCATATTTCTATCACAGGTCCATTATTCTCTAGTCAGTGTGGTTTTACTGGTTTTATGCTCATTTTTATTGTTTTAAAATAACATGACCTAGAACCTGGAGACTCAAGTGTAACGTGTGACTGTAAACTAGTGCAAATTTTAAATTGCACAAAGACGTGCTTTTGTTTTACAGATGTAACAAGGCCCCTAATCCCTCACTTATTTAGCTGATAGCTATTGTTCACCCAAGGTAGCCTTTTGGGGAAAGTGTCCTTATTATATTTGGATGGGAGTGTGCTGGTAGTTATTCAATTCACATATTTTTTCACAAATAGTTTTCCCTCACAACAGGTTTGTTCGCAGGTCATAGGAATAAATTTGCATTCAGCTGATTTAGTCTTCCCTCTCCAGTACGCCTGATTCATTCCCGGAGTTGTGTGAAACTGAGTAAAATACGGAATATTACACAAAAATTGAGCCATTTTGAGCTTTCATGTGTTTAATATTTTTTCCCCCTTGATTTATTACCACAAGTTCTGGTGAAAGCAGAGCCCTCTGGCCCAGTGGTGGTGTTTATGGTTTTAGCTAGCGTAGCAAAATGTGTTTCAGCTTGGTTAGCAAAATAGATATGAATGAATAAAACTAAATATCTCAGTTCCATCTCTGTGAAGTAGGGGGGCATTAACCATAGTTTTTCATGAGTTAATATTACCTACCATGCATCAGTAGCGAGATGAAGTGCCGCGTGATACAAAATATTAGCGATTATGAAATTAAGACTTTTTATTAGCGGACAGGAGGACTTCCTCAGACTCCATGGAAGCTGCTGCCATTAAATATTATTGCCTGTTATCAATGACTTCTCTTCAAGGCCTTAAATTTGAGTGCTGCATTTAAGTAACTCAAAAAATTAAAAGCTGTCAGAAAAGAAGCACTAATATGTTGCTGCAGTAGTGCGATTGTGGGTGGTGGGGCTCTAGAAGCTGCCCAGGTACGGGGGGGAGGGGCATTGGGGGCTGTGCTAGAGCCTTTGGGCTGCAGCTCTTAGTGCATGGCCAGCCCATAGCGCCCCCTGGCTCTCCGGAGGACTTTCAGGCCATGTGTCAATCCAAGCAATGCAGCCATGATTGATGCAGCGACCTGCTATTAATAGCAACCTGTTTGCCTTGCTATTAAGAAAACGTGTCCTTTAACGCCACACAGCAAATGCACTAAGCTGTGTCAAGTACCCCCTTAAATTACCTGGCCCATGAAGTCGTGCCCTGTATGCGTGCAGCGGTGTTTGTCTGTTGTTAATCTTTATTAGTGTGATTTGTGGGGTCACCTAAAGGTGGATCCAGCATCCTCAAAATAATGAATGAATGAATGTTACATTTGTATAGCACTTTTCCAGCTATTCCAGCACAGCAATGTGGCTATTCCTTGTGAGTAGCTATAAACTGTGTACTGAATGCTGAGCTTGTCAAATGTGTTTAAATATACATGCATATAAAAAAGAAATTGATAGGTGGCCATAGAAATTGTGCACTGATCCAGCCGTTGTATGTGAGCATGTAGAACAGGCCCATTGTCTTCCTCGGTGGCACAACGCTCGCATAATGATTGTAGCATAGCGTGCAAAGGATTTTCAATAATCATTTAGCTTACTTTAGGCTAACAGTCTATACATACCAGCCACATTAATTATACCACAGATGTTCTGCCTGATAAAGCTCATCTAACCCTCATTTACTTTCTCCTTTTTTTTCCCGTAGTGAGATCTTAGAAAGAAACCTCTGGAGGATTCGTAAGTCAGAGGCGGCCAGCAAAGAGCGAAATCTACGGCAGCGCTTTACGTTCGCAGTGCCATGTGCCACGGCTGAGACCTCAGCTGGGTGCAGTCGGATCAAACGGAACCACAGCCACGCCAATGGGATTTTGGAAGATGGAAATCCCTGCCTGGATTCTTTGTCATCTGATTTTGCATTACCAGAGGAGCCCCTGTGTTTTTCTCACCTCCGCTTCCCTGTTTAATACTGGAGTACAGCTAACTGGCTACGGTTGCTATCCTCGCCTTGGAGGATCGGGCTGTGATGTTATCAGCGCGCGTCCGAGTGGCTGCCGCTGAATTCTGTGCCACCCAAAGACTCTGATTGCTGTCACCTTAAATATACTAGAATTTCAGAATCTGGTAAATATCTGTTATGGCTGAGCCCAAGAAGTGCCTCCATCGAACGCCCCTGTTCAGACTTTTTCCGTTATTCATCCATTCAGTGCAGAGTGTGATTCACATTCACTACCGCTGTAATCACACAGGCTCAGATGTGCTTTTGATGAATGTAATCTGATGTTGTGGCCATTTCGCTCTCAGTCCGAGTGATGACCACCTGCTGTGGGCTACTTCTCCTGCCCCCCTCTCTCGTGGAGAACAGGATGGAGTTTTACCACACTGCCAGAGTGTGAGAACAGCCAAGAAGAAGATTCTGTACCAAGAAATGTCTCTTTTTCAAATGTTGTCCCCTGTGTGCCAGTGGTCCAAGTAGAAATACAGTGGTGTACTGGATGGTCTCTGAAAATACTGGGGTTTAGAGGGGTTTAGAGGGGTTTAGAGGTGGCTAAGCTGTCACACTTTGACAGCATAATAGAATAGTTTTACAGTAACATGAAGATCTTAAACAGTCTTTGACAGCCTCAGACTCCTCCCCTTCCCCAATGAAAATTAAACTAAAGACAGTAGTAAACATGGAGCGGAGCTCTGTGTATCACAGCTGTATTTGTGCAAAGAGCGCCCGGAGTTCCCCCCGCCCGTCCTGTCCCCCGCACATGTGTTTATCGGAGGCTGGGCCTTATCTCTCGCGGCTCTGGCTCATGGCTGAGGCTCTGTTCCCACACTGCTGTCCACAGATCTCCCAGCTCTGGACGCCGTCCAGCACATTACGGTGTCTCTTTGCTTTACGGTGCACGCTGTGGGGAGTTTCCCACTGCACATAAAACACGATACGCAACATAAGTAAGGGACTTTGATAAGGTACTAAAGTAATATCCCCTCTCTTTTTGACACTATAGTGGTGTCCATTGGATGCACTTGAGACCTTCTTGCCATTAATTTCTTCCATCCTTGGATAAATATTGAATAAACAAATGTTTTATAGTGTGCTGTTTTTTTTCTCCGGTTTCCAGCTTCAATGCCTGTGGAGAAATGCTTTGTATCCCATCTGCACGATGGAGCTTCTGTTATGCTGCTGTCCAGCTGCTCTAGATTGAAATTTCTTTGCGGTCTCTGCATGTTTACCTGCATGCTGTCATTAACAAACCTCTCTATATCGACTGTCTTCGGCAGATCGGTTTGTCTGCACGAGCCCAGCGATAGCTGACATCGTGATCCTGGTGGACGGCTCCTGGAGCATCGGGAGGGTCAACTTCCGGCTGGTCCGCACGTTCCTGGAGAACCTGGTCAAGGCCTTCACCGTGGGAGCTGACCAGACTCGCGTCGGTGTGTGGCGCGGGGGGTGTTTCAAGCTCTTGTCTCTTCTTTTTGAGCATTACTTCCTATTTAGGATCCACCCTTGTTTTTGACCTGCGATCCTGGATCAGTATCCTGTCTCTGTCTGATCGCGCTCCACTTGGCTCTTAGCTGAGTCCTGGATCTGTGATTTGGCCTTCAGAAATAAATTTGCCGTTTGCATTTTTTTCTTTTGGAGCTCCTTCATCATGCCCTTGAGCTGAGCAGATTCCAGTTAATGTCTTCTACAAACTGTTTAGCAAGTAGTCTATTTTCTGTGAACAGAGGAGCTTTGTTAATAAGAAACATTACCGAATAAACACCTTCTGGGTTACTTTTGAAACAGTTTAAGGGGTTAAAATGTCATAGAGCATAGTCATGGTCATGGTCCACTTAAGATGTGATGGTGAGTCTTGGTTTTCAGGACTGGCCCAGTACAGCGGGGATCCCAGGATCGAATGGAACCTGAACACCTTCAGCACCAAGGATGCTGTGATTGAAGCGGTGAATAACTTGCCCTACAAGGGAGGGAACACGCTCACAGGTAGGGTGGCCCCTTCCAGGAAAGCAAGTATGTGAAAACATGTGATAACTGCTGTTAGACACACTTTTAGTTCCTGTGGCATCACATATAAAGTACCAGTCAAGAGTTTGAACACGGCAAGCCGCCTACAAAGACAGAGAGACCAGGGCACCTGACCTGAAGGAGTCAGGGACCCAATGGAAGGATCACTCTGCTGACTATGGGCCTAGATCTGGCAACCTTTTGAGTTCCAATTCACAGGGCTGCCCCCCACCCCCGAAAAGTTTTTTTTTCTGTTTTATTTTTTTGGTCAGTGTATATATGTTATGTTATAGTTTTGATGTCTTTGTATTTATTCTAAAATGTAGAGAATAATATAAATGAACCTTTCGATGGGTTGGTGTGTCCAAACTTTTGACTGGTACTTTGCACATGGCAGAAGTCACACGTACCCTGTCTCTCTGCATTTGTGACCAGGCCTGGCGCTGACCTACATCCTGGAGAACAGCTTCAAGCCCGAGTCTGGGGCCAGGGATGACGTCCCCAAAATCGGGATCCTGATCACGGATGGCAAATCACAGGATGACGTGCTCCTGCCGGCCCAAAGCCTGCGGGACAGCGGCGTCGAGCTCTTTGCTATCGGTATGGAGGGGGCCCTTTGTCTGCCTTCAAATGCGGCTTTGTCTGAATGAGTTTGTCTTGTGTTGTGGGATTTGTACCTCCCAGCTCGCAAGGGAGAAAAATAAGCCAGAAACCGGGCGAGGAATTTTTTTCCAAAGCTAATGTGCATTCCTGAAAGTGCTGGCTAGCATTTCTGCATGAATAATATGTGACTAAACCGAAGCAGAACTGGAACACGGCACAGGACAGATTGGCAGACATGGAAGCGACGGTCCAGTCGCCACGGTAACCTAAGAAGCGCTCTCTCCTGGCCCAAGGTGTGAAGAACGCCGACGAGAACGAGCTGAGGACCATCGCGTCGGAGCCGCACGACACCCATGTCTACAACGTGGCCGACTTCGCCATCATGAGCAGCATCGTGGAGGGCCTCACCCGGACCATGTGTGAGGGCGTCGAGCAGCAGGACAGGGAGATCAGAAGTGGGTTCCCTGACGCTGCGCTAGGCCAGACTGTTGGGCACCCGCTCCTCTGCCTTAAATGATTCCGCTGAGGTCAGGGTGGTGGCTGTTAAGATGAGAGGCCCAAGGGGCCAGCAGTCAAGAGAAAGTACATCCTGCCCTCCGCTTTGACCTATTAGCCGCCTGCATATTAGGAAGTGACACCTGATATGTGTGTGAGTGGAATCATGCGAGCTATGCGCTTCTGTTCTGGGCGGGGCAGTGGGCATCATGTGCTAGTTGAGGGGAGGGTCTATGGGAAGGGGGTCTTCTCAGGTGGCCTCGTGTTGTCATCACATGGGGACTCTCCAACCTCCCATGAAGGAAGCATGAGAGAGTGTGGTTGTAATTCTGGGTGGGCTGCTTCACTGCCTGAAGGTTATTAATAAACCAAGTGTCTCGCTTTTTTTTGTTGCTGTTGTCAATAGAATCCGGGAAACCAACGGCAGGGGCTCCTCAGGACCTGATCACGTCTGAGGTGACCTCACATAGTTTTCGTGTCAGCTGGACCCACGCCCCCGGGGCAGTATCGAAATACCGCGTGGTGTATTACTCTAACGACGGAGGCGCCCCCCAGGAGGTGAGAGTCAGCTATAAACCGACGGCCGAGTACCTTTGATGGGGAGGGCGTTCTTGGCCAGATATCAGTTAAGGGTCATGTCAGATATGTGTGACGGTGCTGGGGGGTGGCTGCCCACATCCACCTTCCCAAATGCCAGCCAGCCATGTGGGCTCCGTTTGATTTGCGGGCCAGTATCCTCAGAAGGTCCCTGCTCGATTGCTCTTGGCTCCATAATTCCCGACTGGTAGAGTCATCACCTAATGACCATGGGGTGTCGGTGCCCCACAGGTGGTGGTGAGCGGCAGCGAGGGCACCGTGCGGCTGGGGAACCTGAATGCCCAGACGGAGTACCAGCTCGCCATCTTCGCCGTCTACCCCACCACGTTCAGCGACGCCCTGCGGGGCAGTGAGACCACATGTGAGACCCCCTGCCCCCACCTAGACCTTTTTCATGCCCCCTCCTTCTGTTTTTCATTAACAGTTATTCATAACATTATGGACTAATGATAACAGAACTAATGTAAAATGTGTAAAGACAATAATCAGCTCTTCAATTCTTTCCCCCTCTTATCCGGTTATGGGGTCATTATGAGGTCAGGAAGCTATCCCATCATGCAGTGGGCTGGGGTACACTCTGGACAGGCTACATCATAAGGCAATACATGCAGTTTAGAGACGCTGATTAAATGGCGGGAAAATTCAGAGTACCTGGCCGAAGCCCACATGTTAGCTGTTGTACCAGTGCTGCCTTCATACTCTCATACTCATGCTGTAACTGAAGAGGTTCCTTGCTGGAAATCGTGGTTAATGCGAACGATGGTGAGAAAATGAACTGCCAGGCAAACCTCGTCTTGGAGCATGTGGTCTGATTTCCGTAGTTGTTTCCATGTCATGTTACATAAACAAGCTGCCGCAGTGTGAAGACATATTCAGGCCTGCTGACCCATACTGGGGGGACAACCTCTGCCCCCCCCCCCCTTTCCTTGCATTTCAGTGGCCCTGACAGTGGCCAGCGACCTTGAGCTATATGATGTGACGCACAACAGCATGCGGGCCCGCTGGGCTGAGGCTCCGGGGGCTTCTGGGTACGTGGTGGTCTACGCCCCGCTGGACAGGCCCGGCTCCCAGCACGAAAGGGAGGTGAGCAGAGGACCCCCGCCCTCTTGTTCTCTGATTGTATGAACCGCTGTGTGCAGCCCCGCCCCCCCTGCTATTTGACTAATAGCACACCTCTTCCTCATTCCTTTCCTGCTTGTGGCATCTGACTACCTATGGGGCAAGGGTAATGAAACCACTCCAGAAGGATGTCCTGCAAGAAGCCAGTTATTGAGCGCTTTCATCTTCGCTAATTAGACCCTTTCGAAACGTGGCAATTAGCCCCTGAATGAAATGCGGACCCCAAAGGCGTAGAATCCGTTCCAGCATCTCGCAGACAGACGGGTTTTCTCATAGCCACGTTTGCTACCGTGTGAAGTTGTTCCAGGTGCCATCCTGAGGGCGACACTGGGTCGCCGTCACTCTGTCGCTGAGGGACTTCATGGAAGATTTGTTTTCTGACAGATCCGAGTAGTGGAATCCGTGACAGACATCCCTCTGGAAGACCTTACCCCTGACACGGAGTACATTGTCACCGTGTACACCATGCATGGGGAAGAGACCAGCGAGCCTGTGACAAACCAGGAGACCACCTGTGAGTCCCCACCCCCTCGAAACATGGTCCACCCCTTTCTTCATTAGTCGAGGGCCAGATCTCTTTCTTCTCTAGACCCTCGCAGTTACAGCATCTCTTAGATCCCAGGAGAGGTTTCATTCAGGATTATAAAAGCTTCATTTATTTGGAAATGAGGTGAATAAACGTCTTTTTTGCTCGGCTAAACAAAGAACCCTGCAGCTTTTGTACAGCATATACTATTTATTGAAAGAAAAAATAAAACACGTTCTTGTCCTACAAAAGACCTCCAGAAGACCTGAAGCGAATCCCAAAAGTACTGTAGGCTGTTCTGGCTGCCTTGAAGGAATGAATTAGAGTGTGTTAATCGGGCTTTTCCAGGGTTTGGCAGTCACCTCACAGTAGGAATAATAAATAATTTCTGGAATAATTTCCTCCCGTTAAATCAAACCTCGTCCCTAGTGCCTCTGAACCCTCCTCGCAATCTGCGGTTCCGGGACATCGACCACAGCTCTGCCGTGCTGTTCTGGGAGCCACCGACCGACAAGGTCACGGGTTACGTCATCACACATGTCACGTCCACTGGAGCCCGGATCAACATGGTGAGTGCTGAGGCGGGTGCAGATACAAGATGAACCACAGAAATGTCCACAGACAGTCGAATGGACAAAGACAGACACAGACATGTCCACAGACAGACAGACATGCAGACACATAGACACACATATAGACGCATGCACCAACATGTACACTATGGCACAGAGAAACAGAAGCACGCAAACAGATACACACACATCCACAGATGGACACCCATGAAGACATGCACATGGACACACACATA
>JABFEA020000138.1:7878416-7889193 GCA_019775915.2 Cyphomyrus plagiostoma | reverse complement strand
CCCCCCCCCCCCCCCCCCCCCCCCCCCCGCCCCCCCCCCCCCCCCCCCCCCCCCCCCCCCCCCGCCCCCCCCCATGTGATTTTTCACACATTAGTCAAGAATGAAGATCCGCTACCTTGACATCGGCCTGATTTTTGACTGCTGACATTCTGGTGGCGTGAAAGGATGGAGGCGACCGGCATCCACAGGCCTGTCATAGAACACTGGGAAGAGAAAAACTACAGCCTTGTAATACACTCCCGACAGTGCCTTCTGGGTCGTGTGCTAACGCCCTAGCACTGCTGCCTGTTTGGCCACATGAGCTAAAGGGAGGCGGCATAAAACCAGAGTTGCGCGTAAACATGGTCCCACCTCGCCCGCATTTTTAATTTCCTGTCTGGCAGCCCAGGAGATGCCCCGGGAGACGTTACGTTAGCGTGTGAGACATCGCAGAGGGAGATATCCACAGGAGATAAAAATAGACCCGTCAGCGGTTGCAGGGAGGAAGTCCGTCTGTTTTCGGCGTGTTTGCTTTACGACGCACGGGCAGGCTTTCAGCACCACGGCCTGGCCGGACAGCTCCTCCCCTTCAGTTCCTTATTTTATAAAAGCGTCAGAGTGTGTACTGACTGATCAGGGCATGGTGGTTTAATTCTCTGCTTTGCAAGGCTCAGTCAGCCAAGCTAGATTGATTGTGGGCATTATAAATAGTTTATGAGACGCGCATGCATTATAAAATCTCATTTCGTGTAATTACATTTGATTCGGACGGACTGTTTGGCATACCCTCCAAATGACACTACTGCTTTCGACCCCTAATGCCAATGACGTTTTTCTTTTTCTTTTAAATTACTCTGTCAAGCTGGATATTGGCTGATGCTTATTGCTGTTAAGCATTCGGATGGGGGGAGGCCACACAGCACCCGCTTAAAATGTAAACAGGAGCAGCACCTCTCATGTCCAGGACTCGCAAACGCCTGTCCAGCACCTGCTTTCCATACCATTGACATCCTTATCGAGATCAGAGAAGACATCTTGCAATGGACGCTGTTGTCATGAGAAAGTCTAACTCACTCGTGCCCTTGCACCTGACGTTTAATCACGGCGGTGTTATCGGCAGCCAGAAGCTATTTCGGTTGTCACAAAGATGATTTCTCTTCCAAAGATGTTGGAAAGATAGAAAGTTGTAGAACTCCATGGTTGACATCTGTGTCACCAAACATGGTATCCATTTTATGCTTGGGGCCCTGAAGCAACGGTGCTCTTTTGCCAAAGGGTCAAACGTTAATTTTAAAGAGTGCCTCCTGGCAGCAGAGAGACACACAGCGCTCCTACAGCCTGCACAAGTGCGTCATGATGCGTAGTGTGTAAAGCTAGCGATCCTCTCTTCAGACAGTGTGCCATAGCAGCATCCATACAGCCTTACAGGCTACAGTCACATCCACATCAATCTAATCACTGAATGGGCTGTCATATGAGACCATTATGACCCAGCTCTAATTGTAACTGAAGTAATTTTTAGCTATATAATTTTTTTTTATTTATACAGCAGATATGTTTTTCCAAAGTGAAGTACTTTTGAGATAGCAGGGTCAGCCAGTTCCTGGATCAGTTGGGGGTGAGAGCTCTCGTTCAAGGGGCCAATGGCGGCATCGGTCTGCTGACCACAGGATCTGAAGTTCCCATCACAGGGACAACCCACTGAGCCGCACTGCCCTCCCCAATGGTACAATTGCTAGCATCTGGCTAATCTCCGTGTGACAATGTAAAAAAATTGGCACCGTTAAGCACGGTATAGCTCATTATTTCTCTTCCACTGAACACGGTTTATTGTCGGCTTGCTCATTAGCTGTTGTTGTTATCGCGCTTAATCATGCCGAAAGAAAACATCGCTGACAAATTTCGGCCTACAAGTTCGGTCACGTCGGCAAATTACGGATTGGCGCGCTGTCATTCCGGCCAAGCGACGTCATCTCAGAACTAAGAGGACTGGTGATTTTTCTCCGCTGGAGAGGAACAGAAAGGACATGTGAGTTTAGCCACCGGTCAAACAGAGATTAGATTTGTAGGGTATAATAATGGGCAGGGAGGGAGATCAGAAACAGATTGGGCGACCACTGTTCCCATTAACCCTCCCAATGAGCAACAGCATCATGCAAACTGGTCTGAAATGAGGACAGTGAGTCGTGATTATTGGATCATATATCTCATATATCATATTCTATTCTTTTAAATGTAGGTGTTTGTGTCCGGCCAAGAGAACAGCGTCATCTTGGAACACCTGGGGCCAGACACAGAGTACAAGGTGACAGTCACGCCCATCTACGCCGCTGGAGACGGGACCAGCGTGTCCTCTGTGGGCCACACGTGTAAGCGGATTCTCACGGCTCCAGTGCCTTCGCACACTGACCGCACGCGCTCACTCCCTCGTGTTTACACTCCCGCCCATCCCTAAAGTACACAATTCCCCGCTCCACCGATAATCACTATCGTGGGCCGACGTATGTCCTGGGGTTACTTGACACAGGTGGGGGTTTTTGCTAAGCTTGCACTGCTGACACGGTAAATGTGAGGAGGCAGGGAGACAAATATCGATTTTGTCCATTAATAAGGATGATGGAGGCCCCTCATAACAGCAGTCTCCCTCCGGCCAGTAATAAGCCTGTGAAACAGATTTTTTTTCCCTCTGTCGTAATTGATTACACGCACCACTCTTTAAACCATTACCTCAGAATACCGATTTGGGTCTTTTCTGCTCTTTCGAGTAATGATTTAAATGTCACTGGGAGGATAATAAAAGACAAGTGGCTGAGAGTTTGTCTCACAATTCGAAACAAAATGCAGCACAATGCTGAGCGTCAATAGCAAATAAATCCATCATGGGCCTTCATGAATTTCATTCGAATATATATGGCTGTTATGTATAGTTGTCTCTTGCTGACCAAAGAACACGCTTCTCACAGCCAATTGCTTAGAGCATAAACCCACCCGGCTGCACACAGGAAGTGATGCAGGAAATCAAGTGTGCCCCCACCCACCCCCACGTGAACTTTGCGTTTGTTTACTTGCAGTGCCCCTCGCTTCACCCACGAACCTGAGAGTGTCTGAGGAATGGTACAACCGCTTCCGTGTCACTTGGCACCCTCCCTCGAACCCCACCGCCGGCTACCGGTTAATTTACCAGCCCATCTCCGGTGAGTATGGGTCCTGGAGGAAACACTGAGCGAGTGGGAAGGAGAGAGTACAAGAAATCGTATTCACAGTAGCAAACGGAATATGCCAAGGTGACTCGACAGTTAGGACTGTCGCTCCATCTCCATTACCAGTCAAGCATTGAGCAGAACCTGTGGTCTGGAAAGAGGGCCATCTGGGAGAGATGTTGCACCTTTAAGGTTTCTAGAGAAACAAATGTTCCATTAACTGCGTCGTAAAATGGGGACACCCTCTAAATCACTGTAAAAGGGAATTTCGATCGAACGCTTTCCTAAGTTTGGTGTAATTGGTCTATAATCATTTGCACAAGACATCGGCTGTATTTGTCCACTTAAGTTTTGTTTCCGACATATGAATACCTTCTTAATTGAAAATATCAAAAAGAAGGAATGCAGTTCACTGGAATGCAGTTAGCGGTGAATGAGGAAAGCGTCTTGTCATCGTGATAAATGGTGAATTACTGATGAAGGGCAGGGTTCATACATTTTACTGTCCTTGCTCTGGGAGTGTAAAGATCTGCTGATGATGTTATAGACTGTCAGATCGTTCAGGGAAGACAATGAGCCATTTCTCTTCCTGTCGTGTGGAATAATGATTTGCTTTGGGTAAGCAGAGCATCATTAGGAGATGAACTTGAAGAAGGAATCCCCCCCCTTTAAGTCACTGTAAGCACTCTGGTTCTGGGAGTGAGATGGTCTGTGTGATTTCTCTACCAATGTCCTGCACAGTTTCTCCCTTTTTCTCTTTACCTCGAGACACTTCCCCCCCATAATCAATCACAGTCAAAGACAGAGGCTGGTTCCAGAAAATTTATGCCCAGAGACTGTCCGCTTTCCACAGTCCCGGGACCAGCCCTGGAGACCTTCGTTGGGGACGACGTCAACACTCTCGTCATCATGAACCTGCTGAGTGATACCGAATACAGTATCAAGGTCATCGCCACCTACAGCACAGGCGCCAGCATCGCACTCACTGGAAAAGCCAAGACACGTAAGGCTGGCAACATCCCTACAGCGATTTGCAAAGCGTATGTGTCCATTCACACCTTGTTACATTTAGCGTAGTGGAAATTATTTCATCTTCTTTCAATGCACAAACATATGGTATGTGGTTGTATTGATCCATATATCATAAACTATGATTAATTCATCCCTAGTTCCCTTTTCCAAGGCTCAAGGTTGAGGAAAGCCAGGTTCGCAATCTTGCAAGATGAGCAATTTGGAGACACCAGCTCATCTGACTCACATGAGGAGGGGGGATCCTTTGACTCTGCACATGGAGGGCTATAGTGCTGACCCACAGTAGCATATAACAGTATATATTTGTTACACATGCTCATAAAAGATAAATACATATTTTCAGAATATTCTGTGTTCTCTGTTGTGTCAGCACTTAAGAGTGGGGATTTTTTAAGGACAGGATGGTAGTAAAATGACTCATTTAATGCATTTACTGTCCCATGAGCGTCAAAGCCACTATTTTACGAGCTACTGTGGCAAACAGCCACACCTCGTATGGGGTCTATTAAGGTTTCCTTTTACACAGTACACACCCCACTGACAGCAAAGCTCTGCCGTGTCTTTGGACAGCTGCATTTAATTCATTTATTCACGCTTACTTGCGCAAACTACGGATTAGTACACAAAATGACTAACGATGCGGAGAAAGCGCTGGTGTCGTGACTTATCGAAAGAGTCGCATTATTTCTGCATATAGATCAGATTTTATCAGGAAAATCGCTAACTAAACTACTCTGGCGCCTTTATTTTATAAAAATGCGATCAGACTGTTTGTCTTTGCTAAAACCTCCACCATCACACCGCGGCAAATGAGTGAGGTATTTTCATCAGGGTGAAGTGTGATAACCGGAGCGCGTCCCCGGGCGGCGCGGCGGACAGGCACCCAGTGCGGGCGGCAAATCTTTATCTCTCCAGACAAGCCGTTATTACAAGGGGAGCAAAAACACGATTCTGACACGGTTAACGATATATTACATCTTCAGCCATGAAATTTCTATTTATTAATTTTTGGCTCTTGTTCCGTGTGTTGCATTAACACGCTCCTTACACCTGTATCCCCGCTCTGTCTCACGCAACTCTCGTCCACTTTGTGCGTCAGTCCAATTTGAATAATTCAGTAAAATAATAAATGTAGCCTCCTCGCAGTTGTTCGCCCAGGTACGTGAACGCATGCATTTTTAATAGCGTGGGCTACTGAAGGGCGCCAGCAGTCACATGCATTATTCAGGAGTGCTGGCAGGATTAAGATAAGCCGCCTCATTCCACCATATGCTCCTGCGTGTTCTCCATCTTGTTCTTCAAGGAGAACATCTTCTGAAGGGGCTTGTTGACTCGTTATGTGCTGCTAAACCGCGGCCTTGTTGACCACAAGCTACGTCCTTCTAGTTTAAGGGCTTGAATTTAAGAGTTACACAATATGGTTTCAGATAAGTCTCCTCTGTTCGACTGAATTTTTGAGAGTCCCTCTTACCAGGCAAATTAAAAGAACCACACAGTACAAGGTCTATGCAGGGAAGTACCACTTATTTATGGACAGGGGTGGGAAGGGGGACCTGGACAGGACTGTGGACAGGTGAAACATCACAGAAGTGAAGAAAACTAGTAAATCCCTCTAACCTGCAGTGAAGGGTTACCAGGAGACCAGGACATATAAAATAAACCAGAACACTGCAATATATAATCCCTTTGGGTAGGAGGGATGTGTGGAACCAATCAGCACAAAGCTTCAGTCACCTGACCCTCCCAGCCTCTCAGCCTCAGCTCCCCCCCCCCCCCACCAACACCACCGACCACTAGAATGTTCATTTAGTCATTTGCCTGCTGCTTTTTCTTCAATAGGATCCTACACAGTATAGATCACATTAAATGACTGTAGGTTTTTCAAGCAAGACAAATACATAGAATGTCTGATTTAATTACTTTTTTCTTCCTGACAAAGAAAATAAACTTGAAGTACAGAATCCAAGATGTATATACAGCACATTTAATAGTAAAGAAAATACTATGGATTATAATTTCATTGGACGTATCCTCACCAGAATTGATTTTGCTTAAATTGTACCTGTGTGTTAGTTTTTACTGTAGTCTGCAGAACAGTGTTTTTGCTAATTAATTACTACCGATTCTCCCATCAGAAACGTGACAAATTTCTGCAAGATTTTTTTTTTTTAATCAGTTGTTGCAATGATGTGTAGCTCAGCAGATTAGTGCCGGACCCATGACCCATGGCCAGCACAGTATATGTTGTGTTGGACAAATTAATCTTGTAATGAGGTAAATAGTAGATGTCTGTTTTTTACTGTTGAGTTTATTCATTTTTGTTTTAAATGATGTCGATGTATTAGATATCAGCAAAGATATCCACACCGCTTTTACAAACCGATCCTCTGTCTTTGTAATTAAAGACATGTTTTAGCAATGTACGTTACTGCATTCCTGCTGAATATAAATTGAAGCCTCCCCCCACTGATCTGAAAAAGGAACCTTCCCCCAGGAACATGTGATTCCTCCCTATGGATGTCTACCAGCAGATATTGAAACTTATGGCCCAGTTCTAAACTGGTGGGGTAACCCCGTTCATGTGTGTATTTCCTTGTCTCCTTAACACACAGTGTATCTGGGAGTGGCAAACCTGAACACCTACCAAACACAGAGCACCAGCATGTGTGCTCAGTGGCGCCCCCTCCAGCACGCCTCTCTCTACAGGGTGGTCATCGAGTCCCTGCACAGTAAGTAGCTTCTGGATGCCGCTTGCTCATTCCTGGCTTATCCTTACTCTCTGCGGTGTTGAGGTGCCATTTCTCTTTCCAGTATAATCCCTGTTTGTCAACAAAGGCAAACTGGCGTGTGACAAAGAGCAAACTGCCAGATGAGATCAGATGTCTTAGTGTTTTTTGAAATAGTGTCAATTTTTTTTTTTACTATTGACTATCGTAACTTTTACTCAGGAATGAGGAGTGAAGCTGGCAGTGGTTTACAAATTTATCGTACATCATACTGCGATAATACAGGGAATTTGAAAAAAAACATTTGAAATAGTGACAAGTTGAAATTAATTTTAAATAGATAAAAGCACAATTATAATAAATCTGATTAATGTGAATGCAGAGTGGAAACAAGACTTTCAGTAAAAGTCACTAACTTTATCACGCAAGGCTTTAATTGGTTGAAATTTAAATTGGGGGCACAATTAAAATCGATCACATGTAGTTGCCAGTCTTTACTTGAATGCATTGGTGCCTTTTGCTGGAGTGTTAAAACTTTACTACCTTATGAAAAAATAATGCGTTTGTTGAATTGCCCCCCTGATGGACAGCGACAGTGTCACCGTCAGTCAGCGTGTTTTATACCGTTAATGAAAAGCGTGGTACGTATTTTTATTGTGAGAGATCCATTAAAACTTAAACGGGTGTTCTCAGTGACTCATTTTAATGGCTTCCAGAGACTGTCTGTAGAGGATCCAGAGAGAAACCAGTAAAGTTCTGGCACTGTTTGGGGTGACACTTTCACACGTGTAATAAAAGAAAGTCCGTCTCTCGATTTCCCTCCAGATCTCAGAAATAAATATGTTATGCATATGTATATATGGACACTTTTTAAATTGAAATAACCTGTTATCTGTATAGAACCTTGGCGGCATTACACTCAAGCAGAGCTATGTATAAAACTTAGATGAAGACCCTTGAAGGAATCGTAGCTCTCGGGGTACAGATGGATAGACAGTACACCATGCCAGAATGCCAGGAGTAGGAGAATCCCAAGGAGGTGATTGCAGAACAAAAGGAGAGAGGAACACGGAAAATGTCCTCCGTGGGAGGATCCAGCGAAGCATTCTACCCGGAGTCACTCAGGAGGTCTTGGGATTTTTGAAGGGTTGCGTAGTCTGTGTGGAAAGGTTTGTCTAATGGGACAAGCCTGCATCAGTTTTTGAGAGAGAATCTTCTTAATGTGCTGTGGTTTGGTTATGTTCTTCTTCAGGAGGATACTGATGAGATCCGATTACTGTTATCTGTGAAGTTGACTGGAAGTTGCCTTTGCTTGGGTTCTTATCTGCTACAGTATATCACTATCTGATGCACTGGCATTGGATCCAGACCAGTCCTCAGGCAGAAAAGCGTTACTGGGAATAATTAAAATATCTGGTTTGCATGTGAATAACCATGCATCTCTAAGTCTGGTCCTAACCCCATCTCAGTCCGGTAAGGGGAACAATGGCTCAGTTTGTTGTCAATTTCACGGATTATGCCAAGAAGCTAAAGACCTTGGGGAAGAGTGGACGAGAGGATGTCCCTTTCACAATGGCTGACTTCCATCTTCTCCGACCGCAGACGGACAAAAGCAGGAAGTGAACCTAGGGGGAGGAGCTTCTGGACGCTGCTTCCAAGGCCTGTCTCCCAACACCCCATACAAGATCAGCGTCTATGCCCAGTATCAGGGCATGGAGGGTCCTGCAGTGACCACCATGGACAAAACACGTAAGTCCCAGCCTCCTGCTGCTGTAGTCCATGCTGAATTACTGCCCTGAAAAAAACATGTGTTTACGATCTGTACAAAGTTCTGTTTGAAGCCAGAATGATCCCCTTGTTTTGACACAAACTGAAGTTGGTGCTGACCACCACAAAACCACACATTTGCATCAGGCTCCTGAGGTTTGGCGCCCCCCCCCAACCTCCATTGAACATAAACAGTCACTCCACTAAAGATTAAATCGACGCATTCCTTATTTAGGAGACGCTGAAGCAGCATGTTCTGCTAACCAGCTAGCTAGGATCTCCTGACTCTCTAGCTATCGCTAGCTATTTATTTTGTTTTTGAAACATGGGGGAGAGGGGGGGTGACTATTTCAGTGGGCTCCCAGAAACAGGAAACCCATCCCCGTCTTCACAACTGAAATTTCGAGAGGCTACTATGAAGAGTAATTCCCAGTGGTACAAGTGGTTGTGTGGGCTGCTGGCATTTTTATGGGAAGCACACACATAAAACAGCCCCACCACATCGCCTAAGAGCACACACTGTAATTCTGCATGCTGTCTGAAAAAAAGTACCAATTTGAACCTTTGAGGGAACAATTACTTGTCACTGGGGCTTTACCCTCAAGGGTCTGCCAATTGTATCCTAGTTGTAGGTAAATGTACCTTTCAAGGCACAGGAATGGACTCAGAGGAACATTTAAGTACCACTGAGGGTACATTAATGTTGTTTGTGCCTTGGGGAGCAAAACTGTACCCGGACTGTAACCTTTTGCTAACAGGGCAGTAACTGGAAACCAGTAGTCAGTCAAGTCAAGTCAACCTACTTGACTAGACTAGACTATCTACAGTGAGCCTTGCTCTGTGTCCTTGTTTGCCTTACTGCTTCAGCCCTGCCTGTTCAGAGGTTTGATGTGCTTTGTTCTGGTGGGTGTGCGCTGCCTGAGTAGGCATGCCTTGCTTGAGTGGGCACGCTGTATTTGGGTGTTGGAGCTGGCTAAGACAATTGTAGTCAGCTAAGCCGCCATTTTCGAAATGCCAATAAAATGGGATCAGTTCATTTGGAAATGAATGTGGTGCATTCCGGTTGCTGGTTCACCCTCTGCTGAACAGGTAAATTGTCAGATTGATCCTTCGTAATCTTCCTAATTGATCTTCTTACCATTTTAAATGGATCCTGTGTGTCTTTGTTTATATCTGGATTGTGTGGAGAGAGGTTTCTGTTTGCTTTGAGGCGCAGTTAATTTCCCCACTCCAGCGAGGTTGTCACCTTGTTCCAGCAATGAGAGGCCGATGACACGGATCGTCAGCATGGCAATAGGGTGCTCCCATAAGGCAATCTCTGCTTAGTGTCTTATGGCACTCTAAACGGCGCCCCCTGGGTAGCTGTGAGGGAATATGTTTCAGGTGGAAACCCGAGACGAGCCACTGAAGCAGGATGCGTTTTATTTCATACCCAGGTCCTGCTCCTACCCCACCCCCCACTGAGCCCCCAACAACGCCCCCCATCCCAACGATCCCTCCCGCCAAAGAAGGTGAGCCTGCAGATGGGCTACCGCCCTCATTGGTTTGACCGCATTACCACACAGGTCAGTCTCATTACCTTAAATATTAGGATATTACCTGTAAAAGGTGACCTTTGCTACGCCTAAGGAATTACTACTGATTGGTCTACAAACGTTCCGCCTAAATGTGATCATGCTCAGTCACCAGAATTCATTATTCTCCAGTTAGAAAAGTCATTTTTTTCAATTAGTCAGGGCATTCTTGTAATTCTTGTAATTATCGAGGTAACCTTTAACATTTTTAATACTCAATACAAGTTAAACGATATATCCGATAAATGATAAGAATGATAAATCTTTTTTATCTTTTATCTTTTTATAATTCATTTACAGTGGTACCTCGGTCTCGATCTGAACTCGATCTGAATATCAGAAGTCGAACTATGAATGCTGACCTAATACAAATTGTACGCGCCAGGAAATGAGTCATACTACAATGCTATTCTTACTTGAACGCCTTCTTCACAGACTGGACAATTAACCAAATAAAGCAGTGCAACATTACAGTAACTAACAATAAATAAACCACTAA
>JABFEA020000138.1:7866878-7878316 GCA_019775915.2 Cyphomyrus plagiostoma | reverse complement strand
TGTATGGCACGCCGCTCGGCCCTGGTGCTGCACTGGTCCGTGCAGCCCTGACCGTGTTCTTGACCTCTGCCAGCGTTGGCTCTTTGGTGTTGAATTGGCTGGATGGTAATGGTGGTGAAATTAGTTCTCTGCAGGGGCCCAGGTCTTCCTCCCTCTTCCATGTAAATGAAAGTTACATTTCTAACTTTAAAGTGGTGCTAACAGTACATTAGTAACTTTAAAATTATGTTAACAGTGCATTACTAACTTTTAAACAGTGTGAACGTTACATTAGTAACTTTAAAATAATGCTAGCAGTGCATTACTAACTTTTAAACAGTGTGAACGTTACATTATTGCACAACAGTTAAAATTATACTATTAGATCCATGTGTATGTCAACCAAAGGTCACTCACAGAGCCAATTAAAGTACTTCTTGCCCCCCCCCCCCCAGAGCCCATTGCGGCTAAAATCAGAAATTGTAGTCAGTAATATTGTGACTGGGCCTTGACGAGACATAGTTGGTTCGATTATCTATCCACTTGAGTTTTGGCTCTGTCCACCTCACTAATGGAGGCTCATTGAAAAGGCCCCAGCACTTTCACTTCAGGATCACTTGAGTGTCACTGAATTGCTTTTGCATCCCAGACGCATCGACCATTTTAGAGCTTATTTTCCTCTATTGAGGTCTGGCACCAAGACTCACGTTCCTTTTCTTAATTGTTATTCTGAGAAAGCAAAGTATCCAGAAATAGTCTTCAAGCTTCGAATGTCCAGTGGTGGAGAGTGGAGGGAATTTTGCTCTAAGAATTAGTGTCAATCTTGTCCGCTCCTCTCTATGCTTTCTAAATATCCACCCCCCCCCCCCTTCTCCCCAGTGTGTAAAGGGGCAAAAGCAGACCTGGCTTTCTTGGTGGACGGCTCCTGGAGCATCGGGGACGACAACTTCCAGAAAATCATCCGCTTCCTGTACAGCACCCTCGGTGCCCTTGACAAGATCGGACCAGCCGGCACTCAGGTGGGTGCGGGTGCTCTGGCTTGCTCTCCTTTTCCATTCCTGCAGGCTGAATATGTTACTTCTGATGGCAATAAAGGAAAAGTAGAAGTGGACATTTTTGGTCCAGAAAGTCAAAATCCAGACCAAGATTTAGTTTCAATAAACCAGTTAAGCACTTTGTGCCTGTGACTTTTATACTCAACTGGTTGAATTTTTACTTTCTGTACCTGAAATGTCCATCTCTGGAAAACCTGCCCGTGTTTAATTAATAGCAGGAAAGTGTCGGTTTTGCAAGCCTGAGACCACAGAGGTGGGCACAAGCGTAGGAGAGAGTTTGATTTGGGGGGGGGGGCACAACTTAATAATTCAAATACAAAGAACTGTTATTTCAGGAGGACAAATGAAACCAATTTAAGTATTGGGGGCTACACAACTGTGGGTGGGAATTGGTGTCTGTACAGAGTCGAGCTATGCTGAAGTTGCACTGAGGCAGGTTATCGTGAGGGAGAAACACCGTCTGTCTCTGGATGCCCCCCTTGAAGTTTACGCACGTCTTGGGTCATGCACCTGGGTTAAGAAATCCATAAGACATCACCCGTTCCAGGCTGGTACTGGGGATTGAATCACTGGGGAGGGGCGGTCAGAGGCCAGCTTGGGCGTGTGGCTCCCTGGAGACACCATTCAGGGGAAAACAGCCCAGTGTCTAGACACGGTGAGGAGAGGAGAGAACATTGATCATGCTCAGACTCCCCGTAATCGTGGGATGGGGCTGCGAGGTGGAGGGCAGCCAGCAAAAAGGCACCGAACGAATGTGTCTCGCATTACGGTGGCAGAGGTGAGCGATCCCGGAGATTAGGGACCTGGGGAAAAAATAACCTCCGAAGGTCCCAGAGAGTCCTCCCTGCCGGAGTGAGCGATCGGGTTCTGGTGCCGGGAGCCAATCAAAACAGCTGACGAGGGCGAAGTGACGGTTCTGTGTTTGTTCTGGCATGGGCTTGGAAACCGCGGGGGGGGGGACAGCTCTGGGTGTTAAAGAATCGCCCCGCTGTCGACAGGTCGCCATCGTGCAGTTCAGCGACGACGCCAGGACCGAATTCAAGCTCACGTCTTACGAGGACAAGGAAACCCTGCTGGACGCCATTCAGCACATCTCATACAAGGGGGGGAACACCAAGACAGGCACGTATCAAGGTCTTCATTTTGGGGGTGCATGGTGGGGGCAGTAATGCTCTGTGTGTGCCCTGGCTGATTTAAGATGAAATGATGATACTCTGTGGATTCCTGTGGGGAAATTCTCTATCCGCCTACCCCATCTTACCCTCCATGACACACATGTAGGTGACAGAAAGCTTGGCGGTGAAGAGCAGCCACCTGCAGCGGCACCCATGGAGCTGGGGGTTAAGGGCCCCGCTCAAGGGTCCACAGACATGACTGTCCTATAGAGGCCAGGCTCGAACTGGCAACCTTACAAATTTGCTGCCCCCTAGGGCTGTGTTAGGGAAACAGGTGGTTTTCTGAATAAATATGGCACCATGCGTGTAATTTATATATGTGTGTGTATCTGTATGCACACACACACACACCCATACATAAATATATATCTTTATTTCTGTGTATGTATTTTTCAGTTTTTTAATTGGGTCGCATCATTTTGTAGCTGGTGTCTATTCAGCCAGCTGGATTTTAATTATGAAAATTATTCGCCACATTCCTGCCATACTGTGCTTGCACACACATTATCTGGCAAATCTGATCAACTCTGACAACTTTATTATAGCACTTATTTTTAAGTGGGGGCATTTTTCTTATTTTAATCGTGGGGACGTTCCGAGAGCGTCCTCAGTTTCAGATGTCTCTGGTATTACAGGTTCGCTCTTTATTTGTACCCAAAGCGTAGTCATGGTGATTTTGCTGTATACATTCACAGAGTTTAACCAGCCCCGTAACCGGATAAAATCACAGACCCCCTTGGCAACAAGCAGTCATGGCTGTTGCAGTGAGCTTTTTGTCCTGTTTATTTCTGTGAATAAAATATCTTCCCTGTTTTTTTCCGGAAGGTTAACATCTGCATGCTTTTGTTTGTCCCAGGATTATTTACTCATTAACGACTGAACATTTTCTCTTGCGGAAATGATTGTCCCTAATCCCCTCAGAACCTGTGTGTGCTGGTTAATATTTAAGGGATCAAGCAAAGATTGTTGTATTCAGCATCAGCAATATTCAGCTTTTGATTTAAAATTATATTTTTATTTAGCATTATTTAATATTAGTCGCTCTCCTTGCCCAAACAGAAATCATGAAGGTCTCTTTGCCAAGGCCAGTGAAAATCAATCTTGTGTTCTCTCCCCACCCAAGTGCATCATGGGAGATTTCTGATTCCCACACAAACTTTCTGAGGTCTTAACTGCCGTAAATATGTAGAATTTTACCGAAGCCACTGGCACACTCGTAAAAAAGAAAGAAAGAAAGGAATTCTCGGTCATTTATAAGAAATATCATTCCTATCTGCCTGTGAATTATTCTCGCTTCAAAGGTGCCTTTTTGATGGATGAATACATAGGCAACTGAGGACATTTTCCATTATGGGATGGCGTGGCAAAAACTCACCTCCTGTCTGATAAAGGCCACTGTATGCCTCACTGGAAACTCTATTCTCAATTTAGCCTGTTTATTTTAATGACATTTTAAAACAGATGTAACTTAAACATTCATAGGGGAGTGTTTACTCTTTTTTTTCATCCGCCATTATTCTTTTTTGACAGGGAGCCTCATAAAATCGCAGAAAGACACTTGGATCCATTCAGCCGTGGCTTCAGCGCAGATTAAATTTGTTGCAGTTTTCTCTGGTAACATTTACTCCTCTAATATTCGTGCAGATACATATATTATTTGGGAGAACAGGGAAGATATTTTTAAGAGCTGATTTTTGTAGGTAACCTTAGACATTAAGAGGATTAGAAATGGAAATTGGAAATGGAAAGACTCGCAATTCCTCATGTCTGTTTGATTTTGTATGCCCGCTGCCACGGCTGCTCATTAAAATACTTCTGATACTTGGCTTAATCTGAGACGGCGGTTGTGCGCCTGTGCGCGATCGCAGTGCCTGCGGTGACTGATCGCGTTTGCCGCTGTCATTTGAATGCACGAGGGACCCTAGAGAGGAGGGGAAGCTATTGTGCAATTAAATGATTAGGAGTTTACTGGTTTAGCGAGGGATATATCCAATTTTCTCATGTTGTGATTGGTTCTGGTGCAGAGCTCCGTGATACTGCGAGACCTGCATGTCCCGTAAAGTCATGCAGAGGATTGCAGAATTCTGTGACATGCTTTTGTTTCACTTTTACTTTTGGTCTTACCCAGAAGCCAGTTCAAATCCTGGAGTCAGAGACTTGACCTGAGTCGGTCTACTGTGACCCCGGGTTTTCCACAGTGATCATGACTGCTGTGTGAATGCCAAGCTCAGACAACAACCCCCACCCCCCCGTCCCCCATGTTCCTTTCTTGCCCTCCCCCTAGGAAAGGCTATTAGGCATGTGAAGGACGCCATCTTCACAACAGAGGGTGGGGCTAGGAGGGGCACCCCCAGAGTGCTGGTGGTGCTCACCGATGGCCGCTCCCAGGATGACGTCAACAAGGTGTCCAAGGAGATGCAGATGGACGGTGGGTCCTCGTATTTCTTAAGGGCTTACTGGTGAAAATTAGCCTTAAATTGGCACTACTGCCATTTAACGTTTAGTGTTTTTTTATTTAGCAAACTCTTTTATTCAAAGTCACGTACAAATTGAGAAAGTTGGGTCAGGTGGACACTGCAGCAGTTCACTGTGCCGACCCTGGGATTTGAATCAGCGACCTTCTGCACAGTGGCCAAAGTTACAGGTCATATACCCTGATGCCTTCGCAGGCTACATCATCTTTGCCATCGGCTTTGCGGACGCCGACTACGGGGAACTCGTGAATATCGCCAGCAAGCCCAGTGACAGGCACGTCTTCTTTGTGGACGACCTGGACGCCTTCCAGAAGATCGAGGAGGAGCTGATAACGCTGGTCTGTGAGGCTGCTTCAGCCAGTAAGCACGCTGCTCTTTCTGGAAACCGAAATGTGCGTGAGACTCCACGGGGACCCTATTCATCACCAGGGTTTTCGATCTGTCACAGCATGGATTCTGAGATTAATATGCTCCCCGTCAGGGTGTATTAGTACAACCTCAGTCATCACATGGCAAAAAAAGTGCTATTCATACCTGAAGAAGTTGTGGAAGGAATTATCCTGAGAGAGTGTGGGGTTTATATATGCCTGTTCTTGTACTTTATGTTCATGCATGTGTTTATAAATCTCTTGTACACATTTCAGAACTTAGGAACATTATATACACAGTATATTGATGCATTAGGTCTTTTTACAGTTGAATTTTCTCCTTTCAGCCTGTCCATCTGTCCTGATGAGTGGTAACACTTTGGCGGGTAAGAGATTTTGGCAAAGTGTTCTCTCTTCGGTTTGCATTTATGCTTACAGCGGAGTTCTGATAAACTGGGGCAGTGCGGAGGTGTGATAGTGATCTGCCATTCTGTTTCACTGCGCTCAAATTATTACCCCGTCAAACCCTGTACCGCTAAGCTCAGCACGGAGAATGCAGTGCACTCGCTATACTGTTCTGTGTTTTCCAGTTTTTCAACCACCGAGGGCTGTGGTTCAGAGGAGAGAGTGCGCTTAGGTGCTTAAAATGAACGAGAATACATTGCACTAGGGAGTGAGGTGGAGGCCACCATTGTATGGGAGAAGGCGTGTAGGCCGTGATGTTCTCAGTTACCTCTGCATTCTTGTCTTAGGCTTCAGGATGATGGAGATGTTTGGCCTGGTGGAGAAGCAGTACAGCAGTGTCAACGGCGTCTCGATGGAACCAGGAACGTTTAACAGCTTTCCCTGCTATAGGCTGCACAAAGACGCGCTGCTATCCCAGCCCACAAAGTGCGTATCCCAGAGCCGGGGGACTCCTGCCTGCCAGTGAACAAACAGGCAACTTAAATAGCTGGAGACAAAGATCAAAACGCCTCTCCCCCATTACCGCCAACATTATGTCCCTCGAACAATGACAACTAATGTTGCCAGATGAAGCTGTTAGCTGGATGCTAATTTCGTGCCAAGCAAAGGTTGATTTCTCAGTAGAACGTGGAACCCGGGCATGACAGATAATGTACATGTTCTTGTTCTAAGGATGAGATTAAGGTGTCCGAGCAGAATCTGCATCACAGACAAGGATTTTGGCATGTAATTAGCAACTAAGCTGGCTAAAGTGAGAATCCAATTAAGTTTATCATATCCTGCCTCTGGGTCCTAAACACTTATTAAGTCGATAAAATTGGCTCTAGTTAAAGTGAGCTGACTTGAGTGACATTAGCGGTGTCTGACGACAGGCTCCTCTTTCCCATCAGGTATCTGCATCCTGAAGGCCTGCCCTCGGATTACACCATCACACTGTTGTTCCGCATTCTGCCTGAAACCCCACCGGAGCCCTTTGCATTGTGGGAGATCCTGAACCAAAAGAACGAAGCCCTTGTGGGCGTCATTCTCGACAGTATGTTTTTGTTGTCAGAAACTTGGCAAAAAGGGTTTATGTAAGACTGGAAGGAGCAGATATCGATCTGCTCAGTCCATCTTAGGCGTGCTGTGGAACGTTTTAACACAAGAAACGTTTCTCTGTGAAAATGTATGTCTGCTCTCCAAGTTAAAGCTGTGCCACCGTTTCTCAGCCAGCCTGAATTTAAATAGAACTGTAAATCCGTAATGAGTTTAAGGTTCCATGTTCTTGTTGCAAAAAAAAAACTGAAATTCTCCTGGTCGTTACCTGTCCCCTCAATCCCAGACAGTGACAAGACCCTGACGTTTTTGTACCATGATCACCAAGGCGACTCCCAGACCGTGATGTTTGAGGGCCCTGAAATAAAAAAAGTCTTCCACGGAAGTTTCCACAAGGTCAGAACCCATATATATATGTATATATATATTTATCCGTGAAGCATTTACAACATCATGGCACTTTCTGAATCCTTGATATTCGCTCTTCTGTTGTCTGTTATTTATTTTTGTGTCATCCAAAAACATATGTGCCTCGATTTGGAAAGCGGGATTATCCAATCGGAGAGTTTCTCGTAAATCACTACTACCTCAACAGCCTGGATCACTCCCCCCACCCCTCCCCCCACCACAACCCAGGCCAATTGAAATGCCATGCGGGGTCACAGTGGGAAGTGGCCTCTCTGCCATTCTGCTCAAGTGCGCCCCCTGTATGCAGATTATCTCCCTCTGCATGATGCTATTTTTAGGCATGGATGAATTACGGTGAGCAGCATGTGTTTCCTCTCCACCCTCTGTTTAGATGGGGCCACATGAGAGGAAAAATTATACTTTGAGAAGCTGAGAGTTCTGCTGGCATGTTACATTCATAGCTCTTTTAAGACATTTTGTTTTTTTGCAAAGTGTCTGCTTCTTAACAAATCCAGAGAGTGTGAGGTGTGGGGCACAGGGGAAGGGTCCGTTCAGGGCGCCGGCCGCCGGCCGCTGGCCGGGAGGTCAGAGGACCAGCGCCCGTAACTCCTAACCCTGGGCTTCCTGTGCTAGCCTCTGGGTGTCTGGGTGTGCCTCTTTATAAAAAGCCACTTTCAGTTTTAGTCTTCAGTTTGGATTTTATCATGCAGCAGTTCCCAGCTTTCCGAGGCTTCAGGCTTCTTACCCTGAACTGGCCCCCAACTTACATACAGAGATGCTGAAAGTGCTTTTATTGTTAGATTCCAGTGAGATGAGAGCCAGTCAGGGTGAACAGGACTGACTCCTGTTATAGACTGAAGAGACTGAAGAGGCAGCTGCTTTGTGCTCCCAAATTACCAATTTTTTTTTTTTTTTTACCTTTTTTGTAGAGGGGAGGCCTCCCAAGTAAAGCTTTGCCTAGGGTCCTAGAAATGGTAGAGCCAGCCCTGGGGAGATCTACCTGATGGGGCTGTGGGACAGCAGAATGGGGGTATTTTTTCTGTTTTGGGGGCTGAAAGAACATGAAAGAACAGTCTGGGCTTCAGGGGAAGGGAGACCCATAGGCACTGAGGTCCAGGCACCTACTTGGTGACAGAGAGACACAATATTATGAGTAAATGGTGAATATAGTGCATTTTACAAGAGTTCACCCTGCCCTGGAAGCCCTGCCCCCATTTCATCTTAAAATTACATTTCTTCCTTATGACTTTTCACTAGGAGTTTACGTACAGTAAAAACATTTATGTAGGGCTGTCTGTGGCTCATCTTTCAGTCCTGCGGGCAACATCCCTTAGTTAAAAGTATTCACCTGGTTTAACAGCCTTTTGCAGTCTAAATTAAGTTATAAACAATTATTCTGTTTATTTGGCCTATGGATCTGTAATGACTCTGTTTACATTTGTATGAATGACCGCGCTTCTCTGATCTTCTTCACTATTTGTGAGATCATCAAACAGGGAGTCACTAATCATGATTAAGAATGCCTCTTTGTGTTACTAATGACTTTTTAAACTCTCTGCACGGAGATTCCACCTGTGTTTGTGATTTGGTTTTTTAATGGGAAACTCCTGCGTGCCCCCATGTGGGGATTTCTGAGTTTATCAGCACTCGGCTGGAACCGATTTTCAGAATGTAAACCTGCGACAGCGAATCCGACCCCACAGACATGGCCGAGCGGCGAACAGTGCACATTCGTCTGGGATGTTATGACAAATTTTTAAATAAGTCCCTGGTGGCGGTAATGAAGGTCCCCACGTGTGTGAAAAGCTGTCCCCTCTGCCCCCGGAAGCTTCTCGATGGCGTCTCCACATGTGTTACGGGGCCGTCCTTTCAAGGGTGATTGTTAGAACATTCTCAAGTTAAGATAAGAAAACCTTTGTCCCAGAGTCTTATAATTCAATTATTGATGATGCCATAATTAATTAAGCTGCTAGATGACACCTCCGTTCAATGGCCTTCGTCGTCTGCATTGTCCCCAAAAGCAAGTGTCTGTTACAGTTCCCGGAACATTCTGGAAAGAAATGTTTTGCGCAAACTACTTTGTAGTTGGTGCCGTCCTGAAGAAGGTCATTCATGATTTTTATTCCGGTCCCTACGCGTGCATGTGGACAATAACGCGGGGGTGCCCGTGACCTCGTACGTGGAAGGGAGGTGTCAGTGCCCGCCAGCCTGGCGCTGTCAGAGATCCCCCCCCCTACCCCACACCCCCCCAAATTGAAAAAGCAAACGAGCGACCGGAGCAGGGTGAGGGATTAATCCTGCAGCAGGGACATATCGGGAATACGGCAGGCGGCATGAAATGGGACCATGCATCATGCTGGCACCGGAATTATAGCCAGGATTGATCAGGAGGAGAGATGTGTCCCAAGGAGCAGGTGAAGGAGGAGGAGGGGCGGGGCTGGCCCTCGCCTCCCCGGGCTGCCATGGCCTGAATGTCACCGCTATCTCCACACCTCATTCAGCCAGTCCCTGGGCCGTAACGCTTGCCTTACTTCCGCCTTCCCTCGGACGCTCGTAATCAAAAGAACTGTGGCCAAGGGCCGCTAATTTGCTCCCCAATCTGTCTCTTCTCCCCCCCACCCCCGAGGCCAGGAAGACATTTATATGGAAAAACACACTTTCCCTAAGAAGCCGTGAGCGCTCGTGGACGTGACAGTGCTGCAGCATGCGTTAGTGTTGAGAATTAATCAGTTAGGCGTTCCTGAAATTCGATATTGCTCGATATGTGGCGTACGCAGTTGCATGATAATCAGAAGGTTATGTTAAGGTCCTTCATTTGTATTATACTAGGAGTTTGGTGACATCACAATGATAAACAGGCAATTGGGAAGCCTGGAGAGCAAAGCAGGAAGGGGCATCTGAAGAAATTATGTTTATATGGGCTCCATGATTCCACATCCTCAAACCTTTTATCAGGAAATGGGCCACTATTTTGTTTGAACCTTGAGTATTTGAATTGGAACATGTCATTTGCCTTGAAATAGTTTTAGTACAATTGAAACATTGGTGTATCAATGCATATGGATGGATTTTAGAGCTGTAACCAACAACAGTTTGACTTAATTGGAGAGACCTAAGTATTTCCATCCATCCATCCATCCACTGATCCTTTGATCTAATACATTCATCTCTTTTTTCACAACTACAGCTCCATCATTGTTTGGATGTTTGATCCATCCATCCATCCAATAATTTTTCCATCGTTCATTTTTTCATAATCACTTATTCATTGCCTGAGTATTTGATATACTCAGTATTTGATATAATTCATTCTTCCATGCATGCATCCATCTGTCCACCCATACATCTGTCTATATCTCCATATATCATCCATCCATATATCTATCCATCCATCTACTGATTATTCCATCCCTCTATTTTTTCATAACCACGTCTCCATCATCACCTGAGTATTTAGTGCACGTGTTCCTCTCCCCCATGGTCCACCGCAGCTGCACCTGGCTGTCAGTCAGACGACCGTGAAGGTGGTCATCGATTGTAAGATTGCTGCGGAGAAAGGCATCGGCGCCCCGGGGAACATCACCACAGAGGGCGTGGAGGTGCTGGGCCGCATGGTTCGTTCTCGGGGGAAGCGGGACAGCTCAGCCCCGGTAAGCACTGTCGGCCTGGCTCCACAGTCAGCATGGCTCCCGAACCTCATGGTCTCGATCATCTTCCATTAACAAATCCATGGGTTGTCTGAGAGGAGATTTCTGAAGAGTCTAATAACAAGCATGATGTATCGTCTCCCAGAATGCACTTCTAAAAAAAAAACCTTCACGTTTGGGAATGCTGCAGCCTATGTGATTGAAGGACACTGGGAAACTCAGTTTCGCAATTAATTTGCTGTGGCAGCGTCTGGACACGTTCCACCGCCTTTACTACCAGCCGGTCTGCTGTTCGGACTTATTTAACGCCTCGACAGCGAAACGAGCTGATGGCGGGACTTTTTGTGTTGTGGCTCAGTACGAAATATCCATTAATGGACATTTTGTAAGGGCCCCACATTTAAAATGGCTTTATTCAGCACTCAAGAACAGACGTGTAAATCAAAATGAATCAAGAAGCACTTGGTGGAATAATTTTGCTGTAATGATCGAAATAAATTTGACTAGATTTGTGTGCTAGAATTTGAAGTTGATCGTTAAGTATTATAAAACTTTGCATGCCCGTATATATTACAGTAATTTTGTAAATGTGATTAAACTAAAATGCACCAGTATGAATATTGTTTTTCACCAGTGGGTTTCATGGGATTATTCTACATTATTCTATAATTTTCAATCATTTGCTAACGCTGTGAGTTGTTGTTAGATAAGTTTAGCACACACACAGGATGGTGATCATCTTTGCGTCATCTGTCGGGGGGGGGGGGGGGGGCGGGGGGGGGGGGGGGGGCGGGGGGGGGGGGGGGGGGGGGGGGGGGGGGGGGGGGGGGGG
>JABFEA020000138.1:7849321-7866548 GCA_019775915.2 Cyphomyrus plagiostoma | reverse complement strand
ACGTGTGCTCTTCCTATCACACAGGATGGTGATAATCTTTGCGTCACCTGTCACCCCCCCCCCCCCCCCCAACAGTTCCAGCTTCAGATGTTCGACATCGTCTGCAGCACCTCCTGGCCCAGTCGCGACAAGTGCTGCGAGTTGCCAGCCCTGGTAAGATATCGACACTGAGTGACCCCCACCTGGCCATGCTGTCACGTCCAAACAAACAAACTTCTACCATGTTTAGGAGAGACTGAATGGGCATTAGCACTAACTATGATCTCCCGACTCAAGTTGCTAGGTACCATTAACGATAAATGCTATCATGAAAAAATCATATCCTAGTGGCGCCTCAAAAACCAAGAAAATCAGACATATGCTAGCCAATTTCTTCATCACAAACAATGAAACCCCTGATGAGGATGCAGAAAACTCGTGGGGGTGTAGCCTCCTGCCTGTCAGCCTCCGTGACATTGGTAGCGTGTCTCTCAGTGTCTCTTTTTCTATTCCACTTTCATGATATAGTGAATCGAGAATAGAGATACTTTCTTCAGTCCCGTGGAGAAATTGGGTAGCTTTCATATATCCCATCTTGATCTCCACAACACGCTTGTCCATACAGGCAAGAATGTTTTGGGTTCTGAGTGCAGGGCTAGCCAGTGTCAGTCAAGCCTGTCGCAGTTGGGGTTAGAAGCCTTGTTCCAGGGGTATCTGCAAAAGCATCAATAGCATTTGTTTTAGCATTGTTTATCCCCTATCAGGTATGTGAGATGTGTTTTGCTAACCCCCTGATGGTACTTAGAGGGAGGCCCTGCTGATGGTGAGGATGGTGTGAGGGGATGTGTGTTGGAAGGTTTTGTTATTCCGAGCTGTTTTCTAAATATCCCCCTTCACATCAAGTTTTACAGTCATCTTAAGCTCGTCGCAGTTTTTGGAGCTCTAGATGTTGGATTCTACAAGGCAGCTGGATGGCTCCTAGAGTTATGGAGACATGCGAGTCCATGATGATTTATGGATTCAGGCTCTGAGGTTTAGTCACCTGTGAATTGCAGCTTTCTTTTTTCCAACCATACTTCTTTATAATGGATACCTCCCTCACCCTCTTAGCTGAATTGACCCTGGTCTTGTGTAAAATGAGCTAGGATTTGGCTGCCCAGTGTTTGGGATGTTCTCCTCATCTAGTCCTAGCACCTCCTCTGGGCTCATTGCTGCATCACTTTCCACTGTGTTCCAGAGGGTGGAGGCAGACTGTCCAGCCATGCCTCACGCGTGTACCTGCTCCCAGGACAGCAAAGGTCCTCCTGGGCCCTCCGGACCTCCGGTAAGCACCGTTCATCCACCAGGAGCTCTGGGAGATCAGAAAAATACCAAACATGTTGAGGATGGAACACAGCGGTCCGTCCAGATCACGGACACTGTTCAGCAGCTGCCCCCAGTGACGTTTATATCGCCATTTACGAGCGGAAGGAGTGATCATTATGCTATTCTACATTGACATATCTAGCAGCCACCACAGAGTGGTGAACATCAGTCTGAAAGGGGTGATGAACTGACATGTTTGTAGGAGGTAGAACCTGATATGTCGTCCAAACAAATGAGCTCATTTGGAAGGCGCTGTTATGTGCACAGAGAGGGAAAATGTCTTTTTGGTGCTTGCAAAATGTCATGCCACATAAACAAGTTGGTAGTTGACATAGTAATCAAACTGATGCTGATAAGTCAAAGAAATTTGTCGCTTCCATCTGTCTACGCAACTTCAGCACCAGTGACGCCCACTCCCGTATCCGGTGGGCTTTTTGTAGACTTTTATATTTTGCTGATTTTTTATTCATGCCAGTGTGGGTTTTGCGCAGTGCCGCTGAGGCGCTGTGGCTTGTGTATTAAACCCCAGAAATTTAACAAGCTGTTAACAGGCTAGTTGGCAAAAGTATATATTTTTTGTTGTAAAGGAAGGATATGACCGGGTTATAAAGGAAGTGAATGACAAGTCCCGTGACCAATTAGGGAGCATATTGATTACATGTGACCTCTGGTTGATAGAACTATCCCATTCGTTACTAGTGGCCCTGTAAGGTGTGGGCGGAGCTACCTGTATCTGTTTTTAATCAGTACTCTAATGAACTGTATTAAACAAAGCAGATCTTACTGATCAATTTCAGTGTTAGTTTCAGTTTCTGGTGTCAGCTTTCAGGATCACTAAACGGTGACTTATTTGTGAAAATAAAACAATACCGTGAAACCACGCAGAGCTGTCAATGCGGGTGGCTTGACTGGGGCGTCCTCTTCCCCAAACGGCAGGGTGGACCTGGACAGCGAGGCACGAAAGGAGATCGAGGGGAACGGGGGCTTGTGGTAATGTATAATCAGCCCAACTCCTTCTGTTTATCCAGTATCAGGCACACAAGGCCACCCAGGGACTCGTATGTGTGGAACGTTCTGGAACGTTCCGGGAGGATCGAAGCACGACCGCTCGGATAAAACTGGGGAGCTCATAAATATATACAGTATACACAAGGTTTTATTGTGGTTGGATGGGGCCCTGGCCCTCACCCGCAGCGTAGTCCCACCATCCAGCACTGACATTAGTGGGCTCATCTCTGGAACCCCCCCTCAGCTCTCACTATGGCCTATTTGAACTCTGAACGTGCAAATTCTGTTCTGTTTCCCCCACCCCCCCTGGCTACGTCACTCACTGCTGAGGCTGCACACTGTTGCTCTTCATAACCCCCCCCCCACTCCCATTTTCAAAATAGTCACAGCTGTCTAACGTTCCGTGGAGAATATATTCCCCCACAGACCGAATGAACAAATCATTGTCGTTATCTAATTTCATTTGTGTGCCATATGGGCAAAATCAGCCTGTGACAAACAGTCTTATGTAAACTCCTGTGATGATCCACAAAAAGAAGATTCATGCAGGTTTGCTTGGCTTGGTGTTCTTTGGTAGGCCGAAGACCCAAAGACCAGTGTTATCTGTATTTTGTCGTGTAAACTTGTTTTTAACAAGGACTCTGCACATTTTTAATGTCAAGTGCATGAAAAGCCTCCAGATGGGGTTATCATGAGGTGGCATGTCATTCCCAGAGCGGTGTGGTTGCTGGACTTTCTCCTCAGATGCAGAATGATTGGCTGCTGGTGTTGTGTTCTGTCACAGGGGCCTCCGGGACCCTTAGGAGAGATGGGAACCCCCGGCCCTCAGGGACCCCCTGGTCCCCAGGGGATCAGCGGAATGTCCATCCAGGGGCCCCCGGTGAGTTCACAGTGGTACAGTCCAGTCATGGAGCCTCCTCAATGGTGGCCCAGTGATCCCCCAATCACTCCGATTGGTTTCTGCCATGGAGCTTTACATTGTACAGAGAATGGCAGGGGGTCTAGTGGAAGAATACAGAAAACTTACATTAGTGATACTTTGCCGCTAACATTCAGTCCTGTGCATATGACAAAAATTGCCTTTATTGAATATTAATGTTTTTTTTGCAATTGTTTGAAATAGAAATAATGGAATATATTTACGTGGAAATAATAACTTGCTTGTTCTTTGGGAAAAACACAATAGGCTGTTATGAGAGTTCTGAGGCTGCTTTCTCAGATGGTTGTTTCCAGGGTTACCGCCGCTGAATCATGGGCCCTGCAGAATGAAGGTCTGGGGGCTGCAGGTTTTACCAGAGCTGGCAAATGTGCCCGAGCAGCGGGGGGGGCTTCCTATACTCACCCCAGAAAGTCGAGTGCAGACCTGGGTGTCACAGGTTTGGGCTGAATAAGCGACTTCTCTCTCTCTTTCAGGGTGATCCTGGGGCCAAAGGAGAAAAGGGAGAAGTGGGTCTGCAGGGGCCACAGGTACAAGTTCTCCATCACGTTCTCGTTTAACACAGTCACACCTTTTTTTAATGTATTGGGGCACAAATAGAGCTCGCTGATTCACCAGCGTGGACAGGAACATCATTAGCTGTCACATCTGGTCCATACGGAGTCCCTGCCCCGGCTAGACGGCTGGGTAATGAGGCAGCCAGGCCCCCTTTCAGAGATAAGAGGCGTCATGGCGATGGGGGGCCTGCGACACCGTGCCTTTGCCAGTGGGGGGGCTGACAAGCAGTCACATTTAAAAAACAGAAGAACTCACAATGAGCTGAACTATTGAGCACTATTAATCACCAAAGCTAGCCTAGAGTGTGTGTGTGAGAGAGAGAGAGAGAGAGAGAGAGAGAGAGCGAGAGAGAGATGAAGGCCATCCAGTAAAGGAACACTGAATGCATCGGCCTGATATTTCCACGCTCTGCTGGCTTTCAGTGAGCCTGAGACTTGCTCCCTTTTGTGGCTTTGTGGGAGGGGGAAATAGGGTAGCGTGGGGGGGGGGGTGGACTGAGCCCCTAGGCAGCCTTTTAGCCTCCACACCATTCAGCTCTCGAGCCTTTCATCCTTTCACTTACCTCTTGCTTCTTTGGAAATAATCGGGCCTCTTCGTTGATGTTTTTTTTTTTTTGCCGACCTACCAAAGAGTGACCCCCCCCATCCCCGGGGCCCCATGCACGTGCACATTGTGGGTGTGTTCAGGTTAACGGTTCACAAGAGCTGTCCATTACTTATGGAAATGGTTATGCAGTGATATTTGTAACTGCGCCCTCTGTCAGCTGGAGGAAAGTACTGCCCTTGGTTTTCAAAATGACAAAGGAAAAAAATATTGTTATGTATGAATTAGAATAGAGTGGGCATGGATTTGTATGCAGTTTCAAGCTTTGAGCCCGTTTCACGGGTCTCGGTACGGATGATCCAAAACCCATATAGTCCATCAGCAGTGGGTCAGCGGCCAGCTGATGCTTTGGGTCCTTGGCTCTCCATACCAGAAGCTCATGGTCTTACAACACACACATGACCCAACTACCTTGTATCTGCAAATCAGATAGCACCAGCTGCTGTTGGTGCACAGTCTGTGCCAGGATGTCGTCTGGGCCTCCCCTGTGTGATTTATACCCGTTATGGGGGCTGGTATTGTCCTAGCACTGCCGATGAGGCCTGTGACATTACGACACAGATTGCCCTCGTCGTTTTGGCTGCTGCGTCACACGTCTCCAGGAGCATGGCTCACCTCTGCTCCACAGAGGTCCAAAGTACCGTCACTGCATTGTACTATTCAGAACAGACCTGGAGGTCATGCGACCGCTGTGAAAACACGGACACGTGGTTCTCCAGCATAACCCAAGCAGCAGTGGTGTTTACCATCATTCAAACGTCACGTTTGGCTGGGGCCCCTGAGGTTTGGCGGCCCCTTCTTGACCATAAGCAGTCACTACATTATTGCACTAAATATTAAATAAAAACATTTGTTATCTAGGAGATTCTGTAGCAACATCAAGCTATTTAGCTATGATCTTCCTCCTCTTCTTGCCAACTATTTGTTTAGTTTTTGAAACACCTGAGAGGATGCAGGGGGACCTTGATGTGACAATTCAATTGGGGCCCAAAATATAAAAACTCAGCCCTGATGGTGAATGTGTATCCACTATAAATTTGGTGCTTCAGATCTCTGAGAGTGAATCCGTTTACACAGAGACACTTAGCGTTGTCGCTGTCTAGCTAACAAGGCCGCCTGGTTGACTTTGAGGGGCAGGTTTCGAGAGTCTAGAGAAGAGCCAGAGTCTAAGACAAGAGTTAACATGGTGTTTCCAGCCACGTCTCACATATTCAGCCGATGCTAAAGGTCAGATTTCTTGTTACAGGAAAAACGGTTTTGACATAATTGTCACATTGGGGTTGTGTGCATACAAGACAGAGAGTATGGGGGGGGGGGGTTGTCAAGCCATGAATCAGTCAGATTCTGAACTACTGATCTTTCAGGGTGTCCCTGGACCTTCTGGGGTTTCGGGACGAGATGGCCCAAGCGGACAAAGGGTAAGTTGCTTCTGCTTTCAGTAATGGACCTTGGTGTGTTATGGTGGAGGGGCGGGGCTTGGCGCAGGCAGGGATGAAGGAACGCACCACACTCAGTGACTAACTAAAGAAAAGAGATGACATGGGTCCTTAAACAGAAACAAGTAACCAGCTAACGAGAGGGCAGGTGTGGAACATAAATCAATCAACCCCAGCCATAGCAACAAGCAACAGGTGGAGTGAATAAGAATAACAGGCACAAAAACTAAGGATTTATAACAAACACTGAAACTAGGAAACAGTAACCACACTGGGAATTACTACACTGGGATAATTTATAGAACCAAATAATAAAAACAAGAACAGAATGAACAGGAAAACAGCAGGGCAGCCTATAACCGAGAGGACAGAAAAGAAAACAAGAAACACTGGGAAACAAAATTAATAAATAAGAATAAACAGATGAGACTGGCCTGAGGCCAAACTTGAACCCACAGTCTCTGAGCTGCATACTTAGCACACTGAGCTATGTGGTGGTTGGAGAAGCAAGAGAAACACAAGGGTTTGACAAGGAGTGACAAGACAGGATGGCCAGCGACACCTGCTGGCCAAACGGGGAAGCGACCCTTTAGTTGGGCTTGAACTTTGAAAGCTGAAAAGTTCACAGCTTCATTGCAGCTACAGACTGACAAATGCCCTCTGCTTCTGCATTTATGCGGCTCCCCATGTAAGTGACAGTCTGAGTCGCTGGCAGGCTGGAGAGCAGCCTTGATTAGACACCAGACAGGCAGTGATCCAGACAGCTAAGTCCCTCCCTCGTGCAGCCCGGCTATGCTGTCCAGCCTTAAATCTGATCAGCAGAGCATTAATAGTACTACAAACAAAGACTTCATCATTCTCCTGTCTCATTTAACAAATTACAGATTTGAAATAGTTCAGGTTTACTCTCCCAAAGCTGCGCTCGCGCTAGAATAAATATAAGAACGTCACAAGAGTTTTTTATGCCTTCAGAAATGCTTTGTGACTTCTCAAAAGGGTAAAATGAAGGAAAGCAGGAAAGCCACTATTTTTTTAAATGTCTTTTTATGTTGTCAATTGGTAGTTACAAGTTGTAATTCTCTTTTCTGTACGGTAAAAACATGCTGTGTCTGTCACGTCCAAGGCGAAAGAAAACTTCTTAAAAGTATTTTTTGTTGAGCATTAATGGCGTATTACTGGTGAAATACTTAAATATGCCATGCGCCATGAAGTAATGGTACAGTGCAGCAGTCAATTGGCATATTAATTAAAATTTATAATTAATACAAATTTATTTTCTTGGAAACCTTTAGCATACGGTTTATTTATGTTGAAGCATTTGTAGTGTAGTGCATTTGGACCATGAATATAATAAAATCAAATGAATGTAAAGTGCGTTGTTCAAAATATTGCTGACATTGTGGACCAACGGTGTGTCCCTGGAAGCCATAGACTCAGCGTCCACACATGAACCAAAAAGGAGGGAAACAGACACAAAACCTCGGCGAGACACTGATGACTTTGGAGCAATGGGACAAAACTGTTTTTTTTTTATTTGTTTGAGTGGAAAATAAAGGGAACGCCAGCGGGATTTGCCAGAGCGTTGCTGGCTAGCTGCTCCTCTGTCGCCGTGGCGTAACCCTTACCGCGGACTGCCAGAGGACCTGGGAGAAGACCACGGCTTCGGTCATCCTGGACCAACAAGATTTGACATACTCCCCTGCCCCTCAGGAATGATATGGAATAAGCCTAGTCTGTTATATTTAAATTCTGAACTAAAACAAATCAAACTGCTGTGGAGGGTGGTGGTACGGCGAGGTGGGGAGCACCTTCAGCGAGAGCCGGCCCTGGACCGGCCAAAATCGTGCAGTCTGCTGCGTCAGCTCTCGCCTGCGTACGCGCACTATGGTTTGGCCAAGTCTTATGAGGCGTTTCTGTGGGTTCATGAGGCCCTAATAGTACTTAAAAAGCTTATGGTCTCACGAGGACAAAGGATTTTGGGTATATAGTACCGTGTATTTTTTTTATTGGTTTTTTTTGACGGAGCACTGCTTGGAATTCATGTGTGTATTTGTTTTCTTGTTTAATCTAGTTTGCATGGGATGCCAGACAGGTCCAGTATTCGTTTAGCAAGCCCACCCTGAGCATCGGCTCAATCTCAACATGCCCATCCTTTCATACCTGTTTTCTTAATTTACTCATCTGGCCATTATGAGTTCTGCAGCCATCCCATAGTTTGCCCCCCCCCCCATCTTCTCTCAGCGTCTGGACGACGTGCGTCGGACTGCTCTCGCAGATTGATTATTGTTGTCTAGTTGGATAGATTAACGACAGGAAGTCAGGGCTCATCTGGGACCCATGAACGCCAGCTCTCAGAAGTCAGCCAAAGGGATCATCTCATCTGCCAGCATCGGGCCGCCTTCGTCGTCTCTCTGTAGCGGAGTCCGTGTCATGTGACCTAGCTGGCTTCATGGCAGCCACAGTAATATTTCCCGTGCTGTACTAACGGCCGCAAGCCTGAGAACATGACACCATTCGTTGGGTTTTTACTGAACCATCCATTTTTCCTCATTTGCGATTTCTGTCCATTTTCATTTGTTCTTCCTGTTTTGAAGCCCATTCTCTCTGTTTAGAACCCACCAGCTGCTCTGTTGAGGTCACATGACTAACTCTGAATTCTGACTTCCAGGGGCTGTCAGGGAAAGATGGCCCTCCAGGACAACAGGGCCCCCCAGGTTTGATGGTGAGCATCGGCGTTACGACATGTGTCGTGTTCCAACAGCGTAGATTTTGTTCCTCCGCAACGTAAATTCTGCTCCCTGACCAGCTGATTCATCATGTTGGATCGATCTCTCATCCACATTTTTCTCAAATCCATGATGTTCTGATTTGCCCTAAGTATGAATGCTGAATATTTTTCTCACTTCTTCACACCAAAAGGGTTCCCCTGGAGCTCCCGGATCGCCCGGATCACCTGGACCCCCAGGATCGCTGGGTGATCAGGGACCACCGGTAAGTCGAGAAGTTGATATTCATTCTTCTACTGCCTCGTCTCTCCATCTTGTCCTGTTACCTGGGTTACTGACCTCTGCAGTTTGCTCCAGAGTGACTGAGGAGCTTCATCATGCATTTATCTCACCAGGAGTTCATCCGCAGAAATCCATCCGACCCTCTGTTCATTTTTCATAAGTGCTCATCTAGTACAAGGATCTCAGTGAGTCTGGATCATCTCCCAGAAGTGGAGCGCGCGTTTCAGGGGCCAGTCCATCACACGGTGCATGCAGACATCTCGAACCAACCAGAGATTTAGAGACACCGATCCAACTTGAAGATGAGGACCTAGGGAGGAGGCCCACACACTCCTCATATTCAGTCTTTCTCTTTTTCTATGAATATGGCTCATCTTTATTATATCTTCTTTTTACTTTTACTGCAGTTTCAGCACATAAAGTTCTTTTTCATGATGGACCCATTTCCTTCATGTAGGAGTTCAACAGTCGACTGTTACATTAAATACCTAATTTCAGGACTGTCATTTCCAATAGTGCTGTACCAGTAGAGCTTGGACTCATCCTTCTCATCTAGTTCCACGTCTACCTGTCAAAGGGGTCATCAGTGAAACCGATATAGACCAGTTAGACCAAAATGGACCCTTCCAATCCTTTGGCACAGTCATCATCTGATAGCCTTTTCTCCCTTGTTGGGGTTTATCTTGCCCTGGTGGTAAGCTTTGCTTTTCTGCTCAGTTGAACGCACACTTTCGGACCACCCCGGTGATGAAGGCGAGGTCAACCGGGGTCAGAAACAAACCACTTTCTGTCAGTGGGAACACGTCTCTCTTTCTAAGCTTCCCAACCAAGAGGCTGTCGGGTGCCAGAGGGACCTGCATCACACCAAGGGTCCGCATGAGGATGGTCAATGTGTCATCCTGCCTATGCCCATAACCCCTGACCTTAGACGTGATTTACTAGCCCTCTTCCTCCTCCCTCGCCACACTGAGATAAGCTGGAGAGCCTCTTGACAGCTCAGTTATATGACTCCAAACCATCATCTTTAAGGTCCTGGCACAAGAGGCCCCAAAACACTTGAGTATTCATCACACCGCGCTACAGTGTGCTCCCCCCTCAAAATATGTTTTTATTGCAGCTAACCTTGTTCTTCAGACAAATCCTTCAGTGTGGATTCTGGACCACACTATGAAATATTTGGCTTTTTTCTACTGCACCAGGGGGAAGTGATTATTATTGTTGAGTATCATTAACAGTTGACGTGACGGTATTTGATACCTGTTCAGGTTGTGGCCTCTCTGTCTGCCGCTGTGTGATTCCCGGGCGCCGTAAAGCCGTCTTCTAGGGAGCTTGTGCATAAAATTCAGTCAGACGTCTGCAGGCAGCAGCTTGAAGCCAGCAGGAGCAGCAGGCGAGCACTCCACACTGGCCTGGGACCTGCTTTCCAACGTCCTCATCTTTGTTTAGTTGGAGTTCGTTGCCATGGCAACGCCACGGGATACGGAGGAGTCGATAAGGGAGGGGCCGTCTCAGCCTGTACACTACATCCTCCCCATTCTGCTCCCCCCAGAAGGGAGTCTGGGGCCGGGGGGTGGGAACAGCAAAAGTTCCTGACTGAAGGAACGTCCATCTTGCCGTGGACCTGATTCTCCTCTGGATGACGCCTCCTAGCTCTCTCCATTCCAGATGCTGTCAGACAGCTGTATGTGATGTTTGTTTACAGTTCGCCTCACGACGGGGCTCAGTCACAGACACCCGTTTAGTTTATAGAGTGATCCTGGGACAGGCTGGGATCCCAGACAGCAGGGTGATAGACTCACTTCCTTAAAGGAACACAGATCTCCCTGAGCATCAGAGAGTCCCTAAGCCCATTGCTTCCTGGTGACCCCTTCTGAAGATTGATGCTGCTTTTCCCCTCTCCATTCCTAACAGGTGTGTTTCATACGAACAATTTATAAACAGCATATCACACTTCATTATTTTTGATTCTGGTGCAATTTTCTTCTCGTTTCCAGGGTCCTGCTGGCACTAAAGGTGAAAAAGGGGATCGGGTAAGTCTGGCGTTTTGCCGAATGGTGCCGCGAGTTAGTCAGAACTGAAAATCAGCAATTTACTGCCATTTGGAATCTCATTTTCTCTGGTAATAGCCGCTTGCCATGAAAGGGACTAAGCAACAGACTGATATGCTCCCTGGGTAAAACTGTGGCTGGGCTCACGGCAGCGTTTCTGTGCTTATTGTCCCACGGCTCTTCCCTTAGCTGTTGCAGCACTCATGCTATTGCAGGTGCAACAGCTTGTAGCCCAGTAGGGGGTGCCTTGCAGGTGAAGTTCGACCCTGTTGTTAAAGGGACGCCTTCCCTAGGTTTCCAGACAGAAGCACTTTGTTTATAGGATTCTATACTGAAGTGGCTGTAAAATGCACAAAACTGTCGTTTGGCCACAGTTTTGAAGGCTGGCAGTTTGTTGAATCCAGTTTGGCCCAGTTTTGTCTGGTCGGGGCTGGCTCATTCTGGGCATGTATGTTTTACAGGGTGACATACAGTCTCAGGCTGTTGTTCGGTCAATTGCACGGCAGGTCTGTGAGCAGCTGATTCAGAGTGAGTTGCGGCCTGCTTCTGATGTGTCTTTTCTCACACTTTGAATGTTTAAACGTTGTCTCATTACATAATACCTCAGGGACCTATCTTCAATAAATAGCATTATTTTCAGTAAACATCCTGTTTTATTTTTTTTCATCACAAATACAAATATGTGACATCCCATCTGGGCTGTTTAAAATGGCTCACTGACCAGCTCAGTGTCACACCCCCTACAGGTCACATGGCACGCTACACCTCCGCTCTCAACCACATTCCCAGCCAGGCCATCTCGGTCCGGGCCATTCCAGGTCCCCCTGGAGAGCCAGGCCGGAGAGGCCCCCCAGGCCCCCAGGGTGAACAGGGGCCTTCTGGCAGACCCGGGTTCCCTGGGAGCAACGGGCAAAATGGTCAACCAGGAGAGAGAGGTAGGATCTCTCTGACAGAGTGGATGGAGGGAGCATTTGGAAGTGGACAGCAGGATCCTCGTTTATAGTCAGGGCCTCCCATAAGGGGGAGTAAGGGGAAGATTTTCAGGGGCCCCATGAGTGTGGATAACGGTTACATTTGCCAAACATACCATAATGTCCTACAGACAATCTGTCTTGGCACGACATGTCGCCGGCAGGAACAAGGTCCCCACAATCCAGTTGCAGTTCCAAGACAAACAAGGGTTCATTGAATTAAACAGGACACGCCAGGGAAAGGCACAAATTAGAGACCATGAGGGGTCAAAACTAACAGGGAAAAATAAGAAACAACTAAAGGAACCATTAAATAATAACACCAGGGAACAGAGCAACACAGGGAGCAGGACTAAGAAACAAACAGAACTCCAAACACACAGTAACATGAACAATGACAGACTGAAGAACTGAGTGAGAGCTGGCACTTCGATACAATAGGCAATCATACTAATGAGAGGGGCAGGTCACACAGTTAACCAATCAGTGGCACAGGGCAACAAACAAGCATCAGGTGAAACAAATTAGCAAGTACAGAAACAAAGGAAATAACACAGGCAAACATTTTAACTTCTTGTTAGATGATTTAACAAAAACAAATTTTTCATGTAGTTCCAGAATACGGCTTCCAATTTGCTGCCAGACATCTGGTTTTGTCACAATTTACAATTAAAGCTCAACACAAATTATGGTAAATATTGCATTAAAGAAACAGTTCATTGTGGCTTTGCTGGTCACTTAGTACTGCAAAACTCTTTCCGGGATGGTTTTCATTTGTATGAAGCAATAATCAGCCATCATATTCACATTCCAACGTCCTTGGTATCTTCACTTCATTTCACTATAATCTTGGTGAAATCTCTCACCTTGCTCTTCACTACTTTCAGGAAAGTAATGAAGGTGTGAGTCTAGGAAATGCATCTTGACATTCATTCTACATCCAAGATCTTGAAAACGACATATCATATCCTTGATGTGAACCTCGTAGTCAGATGACTTCTTGTTTCCAAGAAATCCATAAACGACTTTACGGAATTCTTCCCAGACTTGCCTCTCTGCTGTCACCATTTTGGGTGCAAATGCATTGTCCTTCAGCAACCTTCTTATCTGTGGTCCACCTTCCGGTACTGAGTGACGGTACCAGAAAGTGGACCACAGTTCTACATACAAAGGTCGGCGTCAGTGGACCTGTAGCAGCGCACCTGTAAGTTTACATAACTGCAAGCTGCCTGTAAACCCTGTTGACTAGTTTGTACAAAAAAATAGTCTATGACAGGTTACTGGTGATTTTATATAACTGGTATCAAAATGACAGTATTAGGTATGCAATGCATTGCAAAAAAAGTCGAAATCACAGAAAAACCAGACAAGCTGGAGCAAAACCAAATATACTAAAAATGTTTGTTTATGAAGGGTGTTTGAAAAATGTCATTTGATATTATTCACCAAATTTGATGTCGGCTAGTGTAATCAGACACCGAAACTATACAAAATAAACATTAACCGGGAATACACCACAAGATAATACACATGGAACAAAAATACAAAACAAAACCAAAACAGAATACAAGCAGGGCAATCTTTCAAGGGAGACAGATAGAAAAACACAGGGCAACAGATACCCATTAATTAGAAATAAACTGATTAAACTAGCCTCAAACCAATAACTAAGAGCATTGTATTATTTGATGCACGGTCAGCCCACAGAGCTACGTGGCGGTTTGGGGAGCAGCGGGAACACATGAGGGTGGAAGAACCGAAAGAAGAAAGGCAGAAAGACCAGCAATGTCTGCTGACCAAATGGGGAAAGGTCACAAAGGGAGGGGTCAAAAGGAACTGACCGTGACACAATTAAGTATATAAAAAGGCTGAAGTTAGAGCAAAGGCACATGAAGGCGGATTGATGGCGGCTCTGTGCATTCAGATAGACAGTATGGTCTCGATATGTGTGGCTTTCTGTATTCACTACTGTCTGCAGTAATAGGCACATATATACGATTAGCACCAGGGTTCCAGAAGTATGTCAGACATAGATGTGTGATGTCATGTGGAGAACAAGCACAGATGCCATTCACACTACTGATATCCTGTGTTTGCGGTACACTCTGCCTGGTTATATCAAGTCAAATCTTGTGATGTTTTACACCATTGCACTCTGTTAAAACAGGAGTATTTGTTACAATGGATCAAGCCAGGAGTAGCACCCTTAATAAAGTCCCTGATGGTGCACTGTGTTTCTGCGGCAGAGGTCTGTCTTGATGAAAGCCACTAGATAGATACACAGTTGGCCTGTTTAGCCTCCCTGTTAGTTTAACCCAAGGAAGCGACATTAGCACCAAACATTGCAGATGCAGTTTCGACTGATGGAGCAAAGAAAGAGATGATTTGGGTCCCTCGTTTGTGGGGGCTGAGCGTTTTACGGCTTGGTGCCTTCAGAATCACCATCATTTCGAGACGGTGCCATTGAGGATTTGCACTGGCTGGGAGGGTTTATTATCTGTTATTTTCACAGAGGAGAGATGAAGAGCAGCCAGAGAGAGCTGGAGTGGTGTATCTGAGCACTCGTGGAGATGTGAGAGTGGGAAAATTGGATAATGGCCAGTGGGATAAACGCTGAAATGATGTTGCATGTAGAAACGTACACAGACAGACAGACAGAACTGACAGACAGAACTGACAGGCAGATAGATAGATAGATAGATAGATAGATAGATAGATAGATAGATTTCTATTTATCATTTCAAAGATCATAAAGTCTTCCCAATCATTTGAAATAATGTGTTTCACGTCCTAAACTATGACCCAAGGACGTTTTTATTTACACTCTAAATGGTTCACAAGTACAGTGTGAAAGTGGAATGAAATCATGGTTTGCGGGATCAAAGCAGGTCTCACAGCCAATATCCCTGTGTCTCTGGACAGGTTTACCAGGGGAGAAGGGCAGTCTGGGAATAGGCAGTCAAGGCCCCAGAGGGCCGCAGGGCCCCCCAGGTGAGAACCACGTCTCTCCACACCACACAGCCATGCCCGGAAGCTCCGGCACTGGGGAGGGGCCACTGCCTGTGCATTTTATTATGTTTAGCATAGTATCACAGCTACTAGGCAAAATCAGAGACATCTGTACTGGGCTTGTTTTAATACACACTGGGACTTTTGTTTATTGAGTGTTTTTTGAAAATGGAAAATCTGGAAAGCATTTAATGCTGGGTCTTGGGAATGAACAGAACATTTTTTTGATGCTTTTGATTTAGCAGCTGCTGGATTCACGTCTAGAATATGAAGCAGATATGAAAATAATGTTTTCAGTAAAACTCATCATTTCGCATCGATTTTTTTTGCCCTAATGCTGTAGTATTGATCTTCCAAAATGTCAGTGCAGGGCACTGCAGTTGATTGCAGTTAAATCGATACTTCTTGCTGACGAAATTTTCCTTGACGGCGAGAAGAAAAGGCATTATTACTAAAGTACTAAACAAGGCAACGTGTAAGGATTGCGGAAAGTGATAGATGACTCAGTGGAAGCTGAAGATAACATGGATATTCTAAAGAAGAAAAAATACAAGCACTTTACAACCTTGTATGTGAAAATTTAATTTTCTTGTCGTCCCCTGAAATGCGACTCTTGTAATGCGCGGTGCAAAGCTGCATCCTTGCGATTAGTTCACTCTGGGGTTGTATTATAAAGCAGATGTGTCATGCTTGTATTTGTTTTCTGAAAGCAATGGTCTTGGGAGAGTGAGGCCCCCTTGTGGGTGGAGGCCAAGCGTTATTTCCTAAAGAAAGGAGGCCAGCAGCAGATTGATTTTCCATGATATTATGAGTGAGCCAAGGTGGTTTGGGCACTCTATAAGGACATGCCCCTGGTCTGCATCCGCTGGAGCTGTTCCTTCTGAGCACATTCAAGACAAGCTTGAAAAATGTACACCTCCCAGCTGTGCATGAGTAACCCTTTGGAGGAATGGGGATCCGAGTTTGGCAAAGGGAGTTCTGGGCTGTCCTGTGTAGCTTGATGGCACCAGGAGAAGCTGAATAACAGTCAATGGATGGACTGATGCATCCCATGTGACATTTTCAGTGGTCTAGACCAGTGCTTCAAGCAATTACGCCCTGACCATTACTTGATTAGTAAATGATCTTCGGGTTCAATAGGACTTAAATGTTGAATAGCTTGGAATGTTCAATGAGGGGTTGGAGAACCACTAATTTAGGGATCTGTTATGGTCATTTTGAGCCTCCAAGTCTCCAAGAACCCAGTCATTCCCACATATAATAATAATAATAATAATAATAATAATAATAATAATAATAATAATAATAATAATAATAATAACAATAATAATAATAATAAAGCAGAAGCATTTATGTTTGCACATGTTTCACTAGCCTTGCTATACTCCTCCGCTGCCATGGCGATTTACATTTCTTCTTTAGATAAGCTGGCGTTTACCAAAACCCTTAATTTGCTTTTTTTTAGACCAATCTAGCTCAGATCTCTCATCTCTCATTGTGCATTATTAATTTAAAAAACAACTAAAAACACACCACAGATGCCTGTTCAGAGGCAGAGCAGTAAAATTACCTCGATTGCCAGAATGATCTTGATGCTGCCATTGGGCAGCCAGATAGCAAGCTGACCCATCTGGACAGGCACCCCGGCGGAGGGGCAAGCTAACCTGAAGAGCTTCAGTAAAGCGCCCAGCTGTACAAATGGCTAATGTGTTGTATTGCGTAGTGAATAATGGGTGCGTAATGCGAGCGTCTGCGCAGTTTGATCATGGTAACGATCTGACCCTTATTCTTGGTTTTGATAATGTTTCCCCCCTCCAAACCCCCCAGGACCCCCAGGGGAAGGGAGACTGGGGAGCCAGGGCCCTGCTGGAAGACCTGGCAACCCGGGTGCTCAGGGCCGGCCAGGTATGCCAGGTCCTTCTGGTCCTGCCGGTCCGCCTGGGTACTGTGACCAGAACTCCTGCCTGGGTTACAACATTGGCGGTAATTATTCCATGCTTGTGATGCAAATTGCATGTCTGGGCTCTGGCACAGGCGTGAACACAGGCTGATTATATTTAAACACGACTGACATGTCTGACTTTAGTGTGAACACAGGCTGATTATATTTAAACACGACTGACATGTCTGACTTTAGTGTGAACACAGGCTGATTATATTTAAACACGACTGACATATCTGACTTTAGTGTGAACACAGGCTGATTATATTTAAACACGACTGACATGTCTGACTTTAGTGTGAACACAGGCTGATTATATTTAAACACGACTGACATGTCTGACTTTAGTGTGAACACAGGCTG
>JABFEA020000138.1:7821678-7835085 GCA_019775915.2 Cyphomyrus plagiostoma | reverse complement strand
ACGCATAGCCGGTACTACTTGTATGTTTAAAATCCCTAAATGTGGGACCACATTTACAATGTCACAGTTCACAATTAGGTACCCAAAATGCCTAATGCTGACTGGAGGGACCTGAAATGGCTAATGCTGACTGGAGGGACCTGAAATGCTAGCCAATGATTTGGATACTCCAGGGTGAGGGGGTAGCACTCACCCCGTGTGAGAAGAGTAGACCTTCTGCTCCCACTTGTTCCCAGAAAAGGCGATGTGTCTTGTGTTCATGACGACCACATGGTCGCCACAGTCACCTTGATAGAGGTGGGTAACTGCTTTAGTTATGACCACAAAACATTATGACCACAAAACTGTTCCACCTGTCACCGTCGCTGTCCATAGGAGAGACTTTCACTGTATGATTCCAGCGGGAAGGAGCTCTTCCTTCAGCTGAATGGAAGATCTTGACCCTGACAAATCGTCATTTATCAGAGCTATAATTAAACAGTTAGGCTGTGAAAGATAGAGAGGGAGGACCCTCCCTTTGAAAAATGTAAGGACTCAGAGTCAAAGGCAGCTTCAAGTAACATAAAACAGATCAGTCATTACTGCTGGAAACTGTTTTTGAAATAATAAGCTGAAAGGCTCCAGCAAATAAGCCTCATGGAAAAAAAAATGATGAAAGGAGTCAATATTTCATCCTGCTCACAGCAGGCCTTTTCATTAAAGGTAACAGGGAACGGGCATGAGACTGACTCTCCTTTTTACTAAAGGCTACAAGGAGGGGACACAAGGCCAGCTAACGTTTTCAATAAAGGCTACAGGGAAATGACACGAAGCCAGCTAACCTTTTCACTAAAGGCTACAGGGAAGGGACACAAGGCCAGCTAACCTTTTCAATAAAGGCTACAGGAAAGGGACACGAGGCCAGCTAATGTTTTCACTAAAGGCTACAGTGAAGGGACACGAGGCCAGCTAACGTTTTCAATAAAGGCTACAGGGAAATGACATGAAGCCAGCTAACCTTTTCACTAAAGGCTACAGGGAAGGGACACAAGGCCAGCTAATCTTTTCAATAAAGGCTACAGGGAAGGGACACGAGGCCAGCTAATGTTTTCACTAAAGGCTACAGGGAAGGGACACGAAGCCAGCTAACGTTTTCACTAAAGGCTACAGGGAAGGGACATGAGGCCAGCTAACGTTTTCAATAAAGGCTACAGGGAAGGGACACGAGGCCAGCTAATCTTTTTATTGAAGGCTATAGGGAAGGGACACAAGGCTAACTATCCTATTCCCTCGTCCCCCCTCAGCGGGGCGAAAATACAAAAAATTGGAATTTGCTTCCTCCCGGTAGGTGCAGCCATCCCTCCATCACCATGAAGCTTCCTTATAAAATAAATAAGTCGGAGAGCAGAACAGCAGGTTAAGGGGAGCACAATAAGCTGCTGGACACGGTGCTTCATGGGCCGAGAGGTTTAGGGAAGACTAACAGCTAAAAAAACAGGTGAGCCAGGAGATGAATGGGTCTGCTCTAGCAGGTTCCCACTTGCCTGGGGCCAGGGACTGTCCACTCTGATTGGCCAGATCGGCTCCATAGCCAATAGCCATGCACAGCCTCAATAATGGGCCATTCTACTGTAGAGATTGACCCTGACAGGCCACATGATTGTGTTTCAAAAGGCAGCTCAGCAATCACAGGCTCTGAAGAGCACTGTCAATAAAACTTTAAAGGATCTAGTATCATCCATGGCCAAACAGGCGTCCACTACCAGACACCTTAATGACAGGTGACAAAGTCCCAATGTCTGTCCAAATAAAGCAAGCAAAATAGAGTCCTGAGGGTAGTACTTCTTGCGGAAGCCAAAATTATTTATTTTTTCCTTCAAATTCTGTCTGTTCATCCTGACTTTGTTTATTTATGACCATTCCAAAAGACTAATGTTTCTTTAAGGTAAGCGAGATGGAATTGCAGATAGTATATAAGACTGATTATAACATTCAAAGCAAGCTAGAAATATAGGCTTTCGTGTTTTTAATATCACACTTAAATTGCAGATGTACCGGTACGAACATGAGGTTGAAGAATTTGGTTTCTTATATATTGAGGCCGCACTGCCACCTGGTGGTCATAACCAACCGTTTGCTAAAGTAGCTTCTCAGTCCCCAGTACAATAAGCAGATTAGGAAGATAAATGGATACTTACTCAGTGCGTGATAGATAGGTTTGTGTTTCCCCTGCAGTCTGATAGAGCACATGGTTGCAATCTTTCCTGGAGGCTGCATTCTTGCATCTATTAAATACCACGATCTTGCAAAGGTAGCCCATTGCTAAGGGAAACCAACAATGGCCAATCACCCAAAAGAATGCATATTAGTGAGCACAGTATGAGCATATGAGCAAGTTCACAACCCAGGGTTTTAGGAATGGGGAGGGGGCGGTGAAGATGTGTACCCTGCAATATTTAATTTTCCCTCATCCATTCCCCAATAAACAGAACTTTGTATTTAAATTAGCAAGCTGTGGGCAATATTAAACTCTCTCCTACGCCATTGCCTAAACGGTACTTCTTATCAATTAGGTTGTTTTGAAAACGGCTATAACTAAATAATAATAAATATATTATTACAAGTACAAGAGGAACACGCATAGCAAACATCAAGTGCTTTTGCTGAATTTCCGGTTAACATCTTTACGTACACTTTGTACAATATGTTTTCCAAATACACTATCTGCATATCTCAAGAATTACTTAATATCACGTTGTGCACACCAATCAATACGAAAGAACTACAGATTTTTTTTAGTTAATAAGGTAACCAGAGACAAGTGTTGCCCGAATTATTGCGGAATTACATTAGTATCCTATTACATAACTGGACAGACAGAAAGAAACGTTACGTGCATAGATGCTACGAATTTTTCACAGAAATAATATTAAATTACGTTCCAATTATTTGCAATGCAATATACCACTCTACCAGTTTCTCCGGTATAATTTTTTTAATCCCTTTTGTATTGCTACCGCTTCATTGATAATATGATCTGACAGAAAATATAACAAACGGGGGAGTGGTGCGTGACTTCTGCCGGTTTGTCGATGATCAGCATTCATTATCTAGCGCATGAACACTTGCATGTCTAATTATTTTTCATTTTACGCCATCCGGACAAACAATATTAGAAAGTAAGCCAGATGTACAAATAAGCCCATTTCACTAATTATATGAAAAAAAAAATTACGTTATGGTAATATCTATGGGATATTTATGTATTCAACAAAAAACGCTAATATTTTGTTCAGGTACGCAATTTTATACAAATTAAGACACGCTTTTAGCAGACCTTTACCAGTCATTACAAACTAAACACTAAATAACCAATTTCGAAGTCGCACAAGACAGGTAGTATAACGTATCTTACCTGAGCAGATCTGCTAAAACTAGACATGATCAAAATGTTAGAAAACAGTAACCCAAAATAAAATATCACATCACATTGCTTCACCCCTAAACTCAAACCTGGTGGAACACCGTAAATCTGTCGGCCAATATCGTGTACATAAAAAAATAGTTCCAGTTCTAACGCAAAGCCGTAAAAATAATCTTTATATGTACAATATCTTTGGTGTGCTCAAGAAACTGAAAATTGTATATAATCTGTGTATACAATGGGTAAAATCCCTAGCAAGCAATTATATCTCATGTTTAGAGTATTATTTCCGAACGAGTGTATTTTGTCGTTGCCATTTTCCGGCCGACGTCACGGATTACACCTTCCTGCGGCTACAAAGCGGGGAATTTTGTTTTTGTTGGTCTGTGTGAAGTTTCGCCACCTCGATTTATATTGACCAAATAAATTTTACTAATGAAAAATGGATAGATTTGTGCTTGTGGTTAATTTTATGAAAAAGGGAGATTATAAGACCTTCGATAAGGGTAAGATATCAGTTTCTCCGGCTAACGGGTGAAATAATGCTGTATTTGATTTTCATGCAAATAGTACAGTAGTACATATATAATCTCGTAGGAAATAGACGCAGTCTTGATGATATTAGTCTTGTTTTTACCCAACGGCCTGATTTCTCATAACGTAAATATTCACTAAAACATGTAAACTTTGATATACCAAGTTTATTTTCGTCCATCAGTCGTTGCTTTGGCTGACACGTAATTAACTTGATATGTATTTATGAAAATTTGTGTGACTAGCGCCATAAAAACATTTTAGTGTAAGCAGCTCTCCACCTTTTTCAGAGCCGCTGTTGTATTTTGTATGTATGAATTAATTAATTGTTTACCGTGTACGTTGTGCAGATGTGTGATTCTCGGTTTTGTTGTATAAATACAGACCTGGACCTTGTGAAGCAGATTCATGATTTCCTCAAAAGTACCTCTCTCGCCAGTACCTCAGCATCCCAACACTCCTTGTTTCCTGGTAAAGCTTCCACTTACTTATGACAAGAACATTCAAAGCTTATCAGTTGCCGTTATTGAAAATTATAAAATAAAAACACCAGGTTGCTTTTATAGGTGGGACAATACGTAATCGAAATTTAATGTCTAAATAATGTTATGAATTTCTCCGTTAAACATATGGTCTTTAGACCCATTGCTCAGCACGTTTGTAATTATTCTGCGTGGATGTTTTTGTGTCTCCGTCACACGTTTAGCCTGCCTGCCCGGTAGAGTCCCTGCAGGACGCCGCTGGTACTTTGCTGTCCAGGCAAACTGTGGATCATCGCAGGTCCGTTCCTTTTAATTTAGTTGACTTTGACGTCACGCCCCTCATAATCTGAATACTCCAAAACAGGGCCGGCTCCAGCTGTAATCAGAATAAGCAGCTGCCTAGGGCACCCGAATTACCTGCATGTGCAGGAAGTGAAACAGTCATTAGTTTTCTTAGTTAGGGGGGCTCCAAGTAAAGGTACAGCCTCCCGCCCCCAAATACTTCAGGTTGTCAGCGTTTTGTCTGTCAGTTTCTTCTGCTTATTTTTTTTTTGTTTTATCCTGTTTTATTAATTTATTATGCAAGTGTCATGCAGATCTCTTATTTCTGTTTTAATTGGTTTTAATCAGTTATTTTGACAGTGCTTTTAAAGTGATCTGTGTTTTATCATGTGTTTGTAAATGTGCTTCAGTGATACATATGGCTTTGTGATGTCTCAAATTTTATTACATGTGTTGCAAACTGGTCACCTTAAGGTACTCAGTGCTCACAGTGCTCACAGTGCTCAGTGCTTGGGACACTTGCTTAATTCAGTAATAATATTATTTATTTATTTATTGGCTTTATGACAATATTGATACTTCGTTAATTTCTTTACAAAAAATATATCACATGGGTCACGTCAGAAACAACCAATGGTTTTAAGTAAAACATTCATTTCGAAAAGTATTGAATTGAAACCCAAATTATAGTTCTAAAAGAGCTGTTCTGAGTTGAAAAGTTCCTTGACAAGCAGTCTCATTTGGTGGTTTTTAACTGGTAAAACCTTTGCAACAACATAAAATGCCAAACATTTATGTTTGGTATCCCTTTGGGAATGACTACAATTGTAACTGATAGAAAAATGGTAAGAACAAAAGTGAATAGTCAGTCAAAAAGAAAAAGCTGACACTACAAATTCAATTGTAGTTCAATTCAGTTTTATTTGCATAGTGCATTTTCACAACTTTACTTTGTCTCAAAGCACTTTACGTTATCCCTGCGCAAAGCCCCTAGTGAGCAAACCAGAAGCAACAGTGGCAAGGGAAAGTCTGTAATAGGAAGAATCTTTGGTGGAACCATTATCCAAGAGGCTGGCAGAGGAACTTAAATGAGCAAGATGGCAAAGTCTCAATTCACACGGTCCCAATTTAAAATCTCAAATCTCTATGTGAAGGGCAGGCCAGTGATGGTGCTGCTTCTGAAGGCAGGATGAATGGTGGTACAGCAGGAGGGCAGGCCAGAAGGCCGTCACGGGCAGGAGGGCAGGCCAGAAGGCCATCACGGGCAGGAGGGCAGGCCAGAAGGACGTCACGGGCAGGAGGGCAGGGCAGGCCAAAAGGACGTCACAGGCAGGAGGGCAGGCCAGAAGGCCGTCACGGGCAGGAGGGCAGGCCAGAAGGATGTCACGGGCAGGAGGGCAGGGCAGGAGGACGTCACGGGCAGGAGGGCAGGGCAGAAGGACGTCACGGGCAGGAGGGAAGGCAGCATGATAAACAGGATATCGTGATTTTTTTTTTTTTGGCTAGCACACCCCAAGAGAGGTGGGGAGAATAAAAAATGTATTAGCCTCAAAAAAATCTGTGTGGCAGCCATGTGCAGATATGATGAGCATTGCTTGTCCATAGACTTTTGTTATGAAACCAATACATTTTTACAGAATTAAGAACACATCCCTAGACATTCTGTGAGCATTGTGTATTTAGCTTTTCTTTAACATGTTTTAACCTGTGTTGGGAATTGCTGCCTTTCCTGGCAATGACTCTTCAGCCAAACAGATAGAAAGTGTTGTGATCTGTCATTAATTGTATGGCCACTTTTCTATGCTGGAATGTTTAGTTCTGCAGCTCTGAATGGGATGAGGTCGGTGTGGGATGTCACAGGAGTGACGGTGAGGACCCTGGGCCGTCGGCCCTGGATACCTGCAGGGGTACCCTGCTCGAGAAGGGGGCGGCGGACGACACTGAGGAACTGCTGGACCCCCAGGAACAGTCAGAGTGAGAGTTCATTTATGAGGCTCCTGCTTCAAGTCAAAACAGTGTGCTGCCTCTCCTCACCATTATTAACTTCCTCTTGCTTAGCTGGATGTCTTTAAGGTAGTCTGGGCTAACTGGACTTTATCTTCATTCACTTACATCTAGCCCGGACTACCTTAAATCCAACAAGTTGTCCAGCTAAGCAAGATATCCTGCTTCCAGAAACAGGCCTAACAAGTTTATTTGCACATTTGTTTACAAGCCAGGTCATGTAGTGTGTGTAATTTATATTCCAATGTATGTGTTCTTTTAAAGTACCATTTTGGCAGTTTCACCCCTAAAATGTATAAAGAAGAGAATGCAATATAATAAATATCTGTGGTGTCTGATCTTGTTACCCCCTACACTGCTATAGGCTAGTTATTCCGGGCACTGTGAGAATGCCACTGGATAAGTGAAACTTATAACTGCATCCTTTAGGTTTTGGCTGGGTGCATGGGTGGGTGGGTGTGATGAGTACGTTATTTAGTGCTGTCACTGCATTGGTGATTATAAACAAACTTCCTGTGATCTTTGTCCCAATGCAGGTTGTTTGAGGAGGCCGCTGAGGGCCTTCACCAGCTGGCTGACAAGCTGCCTCCTCCGGGTAAACAAACGATATCCATCCATCCATCCATCCCCTACCTGCTTATTCTGGTTAGAGGCATGGAGCCAATCGCATGCAGCACTGTGCAGGGGACACCCCCACGTGGGAGGTGAATTGCTTACACAGGTGTACAGTTTACCTGATTAAACTGGATGCTGTTTGCATTAAGGGGAGTGAGGGGGAGTTTGTGGTGAAGCATCTTTCAGGTGGACTTGCAAGATATTCCCCGATCACTGGCACAGTGCACTAGCATGCTGAGACATTTGCTGACCCCAAAGCTGGAAGAAATTATAGGACATTTTTAGCATTTTTTGATTGATAGAAAATGTATTTAGAAATACTGTTTACAGAGCACACTGTATTCACATTCTGTTACATCTGCTGTAAGGCTCATTGTGTTAAATTGATTTCAGGTTTACCTAAAGATTCCAGTGGCAGCACACCTGCCTTCTGACCTCTTATGCTGGTCAGGGTCACACGGTGGCCTGCATCCTATCCTAGGTGGCACAGGGCTGGGGTGCAGCCTGTATGAGATGCCAGTGTAGTAATTTGTGGCTTAAAAAAATCCCAGAATCCTACCTATGTGAACCGTTACCTAGCAGATCTAGCTCATTAAGATGATTTATAGATGACATGTTCCTGTTTTTCCCCAGGTCAGGCTCTCCTGGATGTTGTTCTGTTGTCAACCGATACGGAAGCTCCAAGCACAAAGGAATTCCTTCCAGTTCTAGGTTCACTGAAGCACATGCAAGCATGGCATTCGGCCAAGATTACCGTGGTGACGGCGAACAATGCGGGGTACTTCTGTAGATTTATATTGAGGGCTGCCTGATTGCACATAAACCTGAACGTGCTTGGAATATTCCACTTTTAGCCAGTAGGGGGGGATGTCTACCACTTGCGTTGTTGTTTCATCCAAAGTCCAGTTAGAAGTACGAATGAGATTTGTTTTGTGTTTTTTTTATTACATTACCTGCAATGCAATAGAGGCAAAGATAGTGTTGAATGCTAATAAAATGCTAGGTGTAAAAGGGACCTATTCTGAATGGTCATGTTAACACTTGGTATCATGGTGAGTGTCCCTTTGTGTTTAAAATGCATCATGCTTCTTGATTTCTTGCTAATCTGTGTGCGGTTTTTAATCTAGTTGGCAGAAAATGGCGTCGTACTTAGTGGCTGACATACATGGCCAAGAAAAGCTGCTGTCCTGCATTGATTGGGATGAATTATGGAGAGGAAGCATCCTTGTTAGAGAGAAAAAGGTACAGTGTTCTGGGATCTTGCATTTCATTTTGTAGTTTGAATTTATTCGCTTTTTGACTAAGCGGGTATGAAAATCGATTTCTGAAAGGAAAATGATTCAGTCTGTCCAGCCTTTTGTCTTTGTTAACCTGGATCCGTATGACGAATCTGGTCCCTGTGTGAATGAGGAGGTCTCTGTCTCTGTGCAGAGCTGTGATGGAATGAGCACAGTTATGAATGAGGAGTTTGACTTGCTGTGAATGACGAAATCTGTGTCTCTGTGCAGAGCTGTGATGGAATGAGCACAGTTATGAATGAGGAGCTTGGCTTGCTGTGAATGACGAAGTCTGTGTCTCTGTGCAGAGCTGTGATGGAATGAGCACAGTTATGAATGAGGAGCTTGGCTTGCTGTGAATGACGAAGTCTGTGTCTCTGTGCAGAGCTGTGATGGAATGAGCACAGTTATGAATGAGGAGCTTGGCTTGCTGTGAATGATTTTCATCCTTGTGACTCTTTCCAGACACTTTTGTTTTACATGAATGTGTTTCATGTTTTCTGAAGCTATTTCATTCAACCATGACTTAAGATGTTCATTATACTTTCTTTCTTAGACATCTAGGTCACATGATTGCCTTCTGGAGTTTTATTGGTTCTTCCTTCTTTTCTCCTTCTGCGTGCGCGCGTGTGTGTGTGGTCTCCTTTTTATCCATGCTACAGTTCCTCTCAGAGTTGCGGTTTGGTGGGTTCTGCCTTAAAGCGAGACCAGGTGACAGCAGCGTACTGTCCCCTCGTACGTTGAGCCAGGACTGCACGGTCCGCACACTGAACACGGAGGTGAGAGATGCCGTCACCTTCGTTCAGGGTCGGCTCTGTAATCTGTAATCACAGGCCAGACTGTGCCGGACCTCATTCACCCCCAGTTTCCTAATGCGTCAGGTGTTTTGGACCATTTATTGATTTTAAATATAACATTTTATGAATTGTTCTCTTTCACAAGTTATGGTCCATTCCCCTCATTAGTGTGACATCAGACAATATAGAGAATATTCCAGTTTTTCCTACTCAGCAGGGAAGGTTTTCACTCCCTATTTTCTAAAACGGCGTTTCCCAATGTGGTCCTCAGGGACCCGCAGGCAGTCCATGTTTTTGCTCCCTACCAGGAGCTGGAAGGGAGCAAAAATGTGGACTGTCTGGCAGGGAACCAGGAGGGAGCAAGAACGTGGACTGTTTGTGGGAACATGACCAGTTTGGGAAACAGTCATTGAATATAAGACCTTCTACTTCATGACCTCCATCATATTTGTGTTTGTTTTCTGTTCGCTGCCAACTGTGGTAAGACATGATCATTTCCGTACCTATGTCTCTGTGGTTCTGTGGCTGACCCTCCCACCCGCACTACAGCATCACGATCACTGTGGAATGACTGTGGCTGGGCTAAGGCACTCGGAACATTCTGTCACAGTGTTAATCCTTATGCATTGGCCTGCACTGGGAAGTTCACTATTGAGCCAACCCGCTAACGAACGAGGACTGAGGTGATTGTTTACCCAAGAACAAGCTTTTTGGTTTGGTCTGAACCATACATTTTAAACAAAAACAAACTTTTATAAATTTCAAACCTATTTTGATCAGATGGAGGATAAAGGGGATGGTCATTATTAGTGGTATTAATATTTGTATTATAAACTTATTAGTAGGTAAAACAACACAGCCTTGGAAATCAACCAGACGAGCTTCAGGCGCCTTTAATGTGGTTTTTGCTCATCATACTACCCGTTTCCTATTTTCGTCTGATAATTAGGTGACAGAAAAGCCCCATTCTCTGTGACATTTGTAGCTAAGAAAATATGATCGGGCTTTTCAAAAGACCTCCACACACCCTCTTCTGTGCAATTTTTAAATTTCATTTTATCCCACGGATCAACTTAGCTGATCTGATGAAAACCACCTAATCACATGTTAGGGCTCCTTCTTGCTGTCCTTGTAATGTCTGAACAAAGCCAACATTGTAATGTGTTACCTTTGCATTTGTAGTGAATCCAAAAGCACTATGAGTAAATATAGTGCTTTTCTTCCTTTTACTATCCCAGTCAAAGTGAAACCCAATACAGTTCACTCAATTCAGGTATGACATTTCATTTGTGTTTGCCGCCGCTGTGATATGTAGCCTTGCTCTCTGGCGCCCCCTGCAGGTGTTCCAGTATTACCAGCCGGTCTTGGACTTGGTGCAGCTGGTCAGTGTCCCTGACCTCCCAGTCTACCTCCATTCCAGTGTGGAATTCCAGCTGTATCTTTCACAAGCTCCCTGACCTCTGCCACCTTGGCTTCATGCCTTATGTGAAGCCTGGGAGGAAATGCTTGTAAAATCCAGGACGTCGAATAAATGTTATTCTGAAAAGTACCATTTCAAAAGTTAGGAGAATTATGGTAATGCTATATCTCAGCTTTCACAGCTGTCTCTGGTTCAAATTGGGGACACATTTTTTTCCAGGAATTTTTTTTTATGCATCATCTAGGGTAACGTTAGCAGCCATTTAACTGGTACGGGTTGGGTAACTCACAATGGCTGCCATTTATATGTGGAGACATTGTTAATAATTTACCTTTGGAGATGACGAAATGCTCTTTGTGCTGTTCGGGTTCAGCCATGCACAAGGTCATAGTTTCTCTGCTGTGTTATCATTTGTGTCAGTTTATTCTTCTGAAACGGGGCTTAATTTCTCGTACCTTAACCTGTTGGTACAGTGGACTGACCACCAAGACGGCCAGGTCTAAGCTGCTTCTGGATCAACTTAATACTCTGCGTGGAAAGGTGAACAGATAATCGCCGCAAATGAGCCTTCCTCCCTCTAGTAACTGACGATGCTCGTTTGTCGTAGTCGTTGATGTTCTCCAACATTAGTTTGTCCAGAGCAATCATTGGGATCTTGAACAGTGTGACTAGTGTTGATCTTTCAAGGAGTATAAGATGTGATGAGAGCACCTCATTGTCTTTATACTGCAGTCCATTGACATTTCTATTGACATCTCTTCTGCAGATGTTCTGAAACAATATTGCGTAAATTACTCATTGAGTTAATGTAGGGGTGGCCAGCCTTATTCTGAAAGGGCCGCTGTGTATCTCGGCTTTCACTGCTGTCCTGTAATTAGAGTCTTAGGACTGATTGGCTGAAGAGTCCTCACAGCTGGGATCGAACAGCTGACCTACAGGTTATCCCAAAAACCTGCACACACACCGGCCTTTTGTTGATAAGATGGACCACTGCTGGCTTGATGTTTCACTTCTTCTGAACCAGTTTTGCCAGTAGATGTTCCGTTGACATGTTGCTATTTAAGTTTCCACCGGCTGTCCTTCAGATGTAAGAATCCACAGTTTTGTACTGCCTTTAGTGTTGTATGTGTTCACCCTTTTTGAGAGAATGGGGCTTGGCGTCTGACCAAGGCTTCCTGGGCCCTCCTTTTGAGAAGCTGCTCTCTTCTCTTGCAGGTTGGAGCTCTGTTCAGTCTCTCCTGCACTGTCGGCTCCCTGGCTGTGACTCCAGCTCCACAGCTCAGCTCTCAGAAGTGGAAGGAGTTCATAGCCAGGAGACCCAAAACCTTGCCTGGTAGGAGGCCCACCCCATACATATCTGGCTGTGATTTGGTACAGGATATCAGCTTGACCATTGATTCAGTTCAAAAATGTCATCCCTCAAGTAGCATATTAGAGAAAGGGAGATCTGGAAAGAGCAGATTTAACTATATGTTTAAAGGTATGTCTGCTTAAGATAAGAGTTTACCCTAAGAACACTCCTTTAGCAATGTCCTCCTTCTGCCCTACTTCACATGGGCAAGTTTAAAGTGATGCGTCATTCTGCATTGACTGCTTCTCTCCTAGTTCCAGATGTTGAAGTGAAAGGGGAACTCGGTCAGTACTTCTGGCTGGTCCAGGGCACGGACACTGGAGGCTGCACTGCAAGGATGATTCACTCAGCCAATCAGATAAATGGTGCTGCCACCCTGGCGACAGCCAATGGACTTCTGGGAGAGAAAGACTTTGCGCTCTCAGGTAAAAGCAGCTGGGCAATGGTTTGTTCATTGTGACAATGGTAATATACCTTGTGGAATGCCTCCCATACCCTCCATCATTAAAGAATTGAATATCCTATCTATAATGGCAGCAGTTCACAGAAGTGTTTCTGGAATTCAGATATTTTTCTTCTTATAATGTTTAATTCTAAGTTTAATTGACATAAAACTATGAATTCATCTGTCAGTTTCACTTTGTGCCCCTGGGCACTGTTGCGCTGGGACTCCTCTCACTAAAACAGGTTGTTGGTGGCTTAAATGAGCCAGAGTGCTAGTTCCAGTCAGCCATCAGTATCCTCAGTGGTGTAGTGCTTAAAAAAGGGGAGGGGGACTGTAAATGTCTGTGGACACGCCCTTATGCACCATTAAGAAAGGCGGATGAACTACCTAACACCTCTGCAAGACTAATGCAACTTATCATCATCATCATTGCTACTATTGCTAATATTGTTGTTATTATTAGTGTGGAAATTAGTAACTTCATATTCAGTAGCACAAATGGAAATAGATTTACACTGATTCAGACAGGTTGCCTACTTAATGTTATGTCTCTTAGCCAGCTAATATCATTGCAAACAACATCAATCTGCAAGATACTATACTCACTGATAACTAATGTTAGCTTATTAACTGAAAAATAAATAACCACTAGGCCTGTTTCCTATTTTGAACCATCTGTGGTTTTTTTGGGAAGGTTTGCGATTCTTGTGAAATGCCGTCTGATGCATGCATGCCGCAGGACCTGTCGCTGACGTGCTCGTGAACACTGGCAGCGTTGTCAAGGAGTAAAATGTGGG
>JABFEA020000138.1:7805527-7815822 GCA_019775915.2 Cyphomyrus plagiostoma | reverse complement strand
TGTGTGTGCCTGTCTGTGTGTGTGTGCCTGTCTGTGTGTGTGTGCCTGTCTGTGTGTGTGTGCCTGTCTGTGTGTGTGTGCCTGTCTGTGTGTGTCCCTGTCTGTCTGTGTGTGCCTGTTTTCCACATAGATTTTTTTTTGCTTGTATTTACTTTGGTTACTTATGGTTAGGGCTGGGTAGGGGTTAAGGTTGTCAATGTTGCGATTTTTCCCATAGAAATGAATGGAGAGTCCCCACAATGATAGGAGTATTTGAACTGTGTGCGTCTGTGGGTTTAGGCCGGATTACTGATTGATTCTTCATGGCACTGTTAAGCTTGTGTTGGTTCCAGCTGAGCAGCCCTGGGTTAAGGTGCATGAGACCGGAGGGTCCTCTGGGGGGAGTAAGGCTCATCGTAGGAGGTCGCCTTGCCTTAGTGGCAGAGTGCAGGGGAAGGAAACCTCTTCGTTTGTCTCTCTGTCTGCCCTCCAGTCCAGCCCTAAACACTTCACTCCTCTCTGTCCTGCAGTCTGGTCAAATCGGATAGCAACGAGTCTCTGGGCTCCAAGTCCAGCGGCAGTAGTGGCATCCAGCTGGTGCCTCGAGTCCTGCGTCGGCAGCCTGCCAGGTCACAGGTCATACCCACCCCTGGCAGACCTGCCCCCGGGCCTCAGCGGAGCGAGACCACCAGTCAGCTGCCCGCCGGGGACAATGCCACCAAGGAGTCTCGTTCACAGAAACACAACAGGGTGGGAAGCCGTTGCTATAGTTACCGCCCTTTGCCTGGTGATTCTTCAGTGACGTTTTGTATATTCTGTCTTACGATGAGGTATTGGTCAAGATGAGAAGCGTCTTTAAGTGTCCTGCTTTAAACAGACTACAAAATGCACTGACAGAGCCACGGTGTGACTGTGGGCCGTTGATGTCCGTTTCAGATGCTGAACGAGGTCGTCGCGAAGACACTGAAGCAGCACGGCATCACGGGCGAGCACAAGTGCTTTGAAGCCTGCAGTCAGAGATTATTCGAAATATCCAAGTTCTATCTGAAGGTCTGTTCCTCTACCGGGTGTCCAGAACTGACAATGCGCAGTTCATAAAAGCCTGGGCTACTTTCTGGGTGTAATTGAGTCGTACTCTACTGTGGAACCGCTGAATAAATAAGCATGCTGGTTCCTGCTGAAACTCGCCTCCTGAACGTGCGGACAATGGGGGCTTTTGTCGCGCTTTCCTCTGTAACCGAACTTCTCTCATTTTGAATCAGGATCTAAAAACTTCCAGGGGTCTCCATGAAGAAATGAAAAAAGCCGTCCAGAATAACTGCAAGCAGGTAACCCTCAAGCGCTCATATTCTGCAAGCTCAGGCAACGAAGCACTTCTGCTGCGTGCGTATTGGCCGTTTTGTCACACTGATGCAGCTCGGTCCGAGAACCGATCCAGTTTGTCACCGGTCGGCGATGATGGCGGGTCGTTGCGGTGCCGTACAGTTTTCTAAATTGTACCAACCAACAGCGTGTGGCTCCCATAAGGGTTGAACAAACACATTTTCCATAATGACACAATCGCATGCACGTGTGATCGTTCTCAGGTGAACCGTTGCAAGTGTCAAGTCTTTCCTGTGACCGAAACAAGCTTGATGCCTTGTGCCAACTGCAGGTTATCCAGTGGGTCCTTGAAAAGGCTTCCAGAAAGTGAGGAAGAGAATATTCTGGTCCATTTCGGAGAGGCTGGTGCCTCTCCAGCTGGATTCATGACAGACTACCATCCCCTCCATCGTTCTCGATACACAATATACTCGTCTGGCTTTAAAAATGTGGTTATGACCATGTGGGTGAAATGTGTGAAATTTTTAATTGTGAGCCGCTTTTACTTAATGTATTTATTGTGCTAAAAATAAATATATTGAATTTTCTTCTATAACATAGTCAAGGTACTATTAGTATATAAAGTTTGAATATACTTATATGTTTTTACTAATTTTTTTACAGGCAGTTTGCGGCTTACGAACGGACTGCCATAAAGCCTGTTATATTAAATATTTGAGTTAAAATGCACTAATTAGTAATAACGAACTCATGCACTAGTTTGTAACACTTGTGAAAACATTGCGCGGCTTCAGCAATTTGTTGACTTGCGGTACAACACGATACTGTATGTAGTAACTTTTATTATTAATAGTAATACATTATTAGTATGTACCACTGTTGCGATTGCGGGAGCGTGCTGGGCGGACAGAGGGAACTCCAGGCAGGTAAACGGGAAAATGGGTTTTAATGGGGCACAACACTCCGACATCGACAACGTTTATGCCGCGTCTGCCGGAGAGACACAGACGCAGACCTAAATACACAGGACTAATCACAAGACAGGCGTGCGGCGGCACCACACAGGTGGAAACAATGGGAGATCACAGGAGGTAACGAGGTGGGCGTGGCACACACGAGGGGCTGGAAAGGAGTGGACGTCGCAGGGCGTAACAACCACATTATTACATGTAGTCCCCAAGCTACGAACTAGATCTGTTCCCTAAGTCTGTTTTTTAAGTTGAATTTGTAGGCAAGTTAGAAAAATGATACAGTACCTTACCATATTTCCCCAACGATAAGCCGCCTTACATTATATGCCGCTCCATTCATTTTGTGAACAAGCACTTATTATGAATAATAAAACAAATCTCACATAGACAAAACACCTAAAGTCACAAATACCTCTAATTCACAGGAAAATACCATAGCTTGAAAAATGAAGATTGCATAAACGTCATTTATGAAGCTTTCAAGCTGCCCTCACACTCAAGGTCAGGTGCTCAGTACATGATTGGCAGTGATTGGCCACAGTGTTGTGTCAGTCATATTGAAGTGGACAACTACCCTATCACAGTAAGCAATCACTTATTTCACAGGTGGGACTTATTTGTCATAAGAGTCCATTGAACCTGGAAAATCCACCAGCCGCCAAGGTCTGAGATGATTTACATTGAAACTAATGGGGTAAAATATCGATTGGGGTGAAGCTTGTTTCACTGAAATTCTCTGTTTCGCAGCGGTGGTGCTGTTTCACGTTTTTGACCAGAGCTGTGTACCGTTGGGGAGCTGAAATTAGGAGATGCACCTTATTTTTATGAGCATTTTGTGGTTTCACACCAATAAAAAGTGATGGTCATGAAGATTATTTTTTTTGGTGAAACATTGTTTCACCTGTAGTCTCATAGAAACCGCCACTGAGTACATTTATTCAGTAATAATAGTAAATACAATACAATACTGTACTGTACCGACAAACTGCTAGCTGTCTGGTATTTTCACAAAGTAGTGTGTGCGTTTATTATGAACTTTTGTATTTAACCCGAATTTTTAGTATGTTCTCCTGAGACCCAAGGAAAAAAGTGTCCTTCAGTTTTAGGTTAATTGTGATTTTCTGTGTCTTTGGAGGAAATAAGACATCTTTTTCAAATTTATTTTTATTTTTAATTTCACAGCATGTCCTCTTTAGTGTACAACAGGAATAAATGTTTCCTTACATTAGTGAAAATATGGCTGTTTCCAGATTGCAGCTGTTTCCAGATGCAAGACAAAGAAAAAGCCACAGATCATAATCAGGATTCAGCTCTTTAACCACAAGTAACAAGAGTTTTAGATTAGCAAGCGACATTCTATGAGCTGAGGTATCACTCGCCACTAAGTTTGTAATGAGTGAGATGTACAGTCATAGCTTATCCATCAAAATAACCAAAGTCCACTTACTCCGCCTGTGCTGCTGTGGGTTTTGATTGATAATGGTAATTATTGTAAAAGAATGGATGCATTCTCGGCTGTATAAGTTAAGGGGGGAGCGGATCACTGTTGAGGTTAATCACAAACCCAGGAATACATCTTTGAAGAACCCCTCCTAATTTATGTTAGCATGTTATTTCCGTACATCCCATTTTATCCTTGGGATCACAAACACAGGAGGCCCCAGACACAAAAACAGATATACAGAGTTACACAAAAGGACTTCAAACTTGTTTAGAATTACATACTCTCCACACATTAAGAATTTCACTACTGATCTGTGACTTCTCGGACTTCCAGTCCTCCCAGGAGTTCTGCACGGCTTCCCTCCTGGGCTCCACGTTGTTCTGTCCCTTCAGCCTTTTCTTGGTGATAATAAAACGTGGACGGTGGACTAACTGAGTAGTTGCCAACAACCAGTGTACTTTACCTTGCTGGGGCTCATTATGAACAGCCACACATATTCTGGATGATTAAAGCTTGATATCCAGGTTTACTGACTCATTAAACATGTGGTGCAGAGTGCATTTAATGACCCCAAAAAAACACAGAAACAGGCATTTGCTACTGCAAACCAGGCATTGCCAGACATTTAACAAAACTGTTTTGAAGAAGCAGAGTGATGTTTATGAGGCCATAAACATGTTTGGGGGGGGGACTGTAGCATTGGTCAGTTACCAGTAACTGAGTATCCTTATCAAATTCCATTCCCAGTGGGGTAAACTAGAGCGAGACTTCAATTTCAGCAGCAAAGAAATATTCCAGAAGACATGGGGACAGTTAAGATATTTGCACTTTCCGTCATGGTCAGTTATAGACTAAAATTTTCCCATAGGGAAAAACATTCGGTAAACTAACCAATCAGGAGCCACTTATTTGCATTTATTCTACTCTCGTTGGAGGACATACATTTTTAATAGCATATTATACCTGCCAAATGATGTTCACTTTTTTTTTTTCCTTTGTCCTGTTCCCCAAGTACAGTAACAGTTGGTGGACCTTTTGCCCTCATTGACTCTTTAAAGACCTACAAAAATGAGTCACACTCATAGGAATGTTGCAACATTGTGGCCTGTTCTGTTGGGAGCTTTCAGCACTTAAAAAAACATTCCCTCTAATTGCCAGTTAACTTGGAAAACAGGAGAACAGTGCAGCCCTTTAATTTACCATCTTGCATTCAAAGTCTCACAATGCCCTTGTCTGTGAGTAATGAGACTGATGAGCCACCAGCACATACTGTGATATATTTTTTAGTCCAAACTATAGAAAAAATGCACATATAACTGATATCATTTATGTTTCACCTCCATCACTTTGCTTCCTCTGAATCAGAGAATCCGTTACGGATCACTAATATTTGTAAATATGAAAAGCCGTAAAATGAAAATGCCTTGGGTATTAAATAGGGAAAAGGACTAAACTGTATTACTGACTTTTTTTTATTCTTTAAAGCCAGTTTAGTTGTACAGATGACTATAGCTGCCAGAAGTGTATGGTCCATTTATTTTATGATTAGTGCAGCAGTCATATGACCACTCGCTTCCTTCATGAAGGTTACAGGACAAAGGTCTTAGGATGGGGAAAAAGTTAAAATAATACTTCCAGTATATCTTTAGTTCAATTAAATATGTTAGTGTTCTCTGCAGTTATTGTGCTAAAGCACAGACTTCAGTTAAGTATTAATCTTGATCATTTCTAGTGCTTAGGATTTCCCTGCTATTCTCACATGGGTAATTCAAGACAAAGTTAATTCTGTTATATGTACTTCAAAATACAATCTGAAGCTAAGTAGATCACAATAGATCCTTTAAAAGATCTTCAGTCTGATGTGCACACTGTTAGATGCGGTGGGGGGGAGTTCGCCTTGGGATGATTTGGTCCATTTCATGGTAAAACCTTCTTCACGCCAGCAAGCCAAGTCGGGAAATCTTTGCAGAGAGGAAGGAGTGTAGGATGAAGACGATGGGCTTTGGACAGGAGTGGAGATCCAGTCGCTTCCAAAGGAAAATGGCGAGAAAGCATGTTAGCGCATATTGCAGAGAAACGTAGCACTTTCAGCAACTGGTGTAACGTGACATAGTACATTTAAATTGAAAATCATGACCATTCCATACATAAACACCTTGTAGCTCAGAGAGAAGGTTTAAATATTTCTAAGTGTGACTTTAGCAGTCCCATATTCTACTAAGTAGTGTGTTTTGCCCAATCAGGAAGAAGATTAATTAAAATGAAATATTTTCTGTGCTTTTTCTCCAAGATTCACCTTAACATCAAAACCGATGCGTGTAACACTCAGGCAAAAAAGTGCAGCGCAAAGTGTAGCAAAAATGCTTACGATTTCCCCTTCCTTCCCCCCGAAATCCAAGAAGAGCGTCCGGACGCCATCGTCGGAGGACATCTTGAGCCTCTCGAAGGGGTAGCTGAAGAGCGGCCGTGGCGTGGAGCCGTCCTCCCCGGCCCCTAGAAGCACTGAGAAGCCGCGTTCGTAGTGGATGCTAAGCTGACACACCTGCGTCTTGTACATGCAGCCTGAGAGCATCACAAAAAGATGAAAGGAAGATAAGCTCAGCATAAAGCCCAGGGCAGACACTGTTTACTGTCGAGAAAATATGCTGTCGTTCTTAGCATGGGCGAAACCACTGATTTCTTTTCAATCTGTATTGGATTCTATCCAAGGCTGGTATCACTGATATCAATCTCGAAACCGATATTCAGTGCAGACCCAACCCTAACAATTACATTGCAATAACATTTTCTGCTGAGCTGGGGTGAGGTGCTGGTGGATCGATCATTCTATTTCCCCAGTGTCTGGGTCCAACCCCTCGCATTCAGATAGAAAGGTTTGATATTTTAGTGCCTGTTCACACATCCCTACTCCATACATAAAACACAAACCAAAATCAGTACTGGCCGTGTTGCTTTTCGGTTACACTCACATGTATTTTTTAGTCATTAGTCATCTGGCATTCTCGTTCATTTTTTTAGTCAAATTAGTCATTGCATAGCAATTAATACCACCTGGTGTTCAACACCTTAAGTTCAAGTTAGTTGGCTTGATGACGTGTCTTCTATGTCAAGAAACAAACTGCTGGATTTATTCCTTCCATCAGGGTGGAGGGAAAACAAAAAAATGTTTTTGAGGTAAGATTATAAAGCTTATGTGTCGTGTGGATTTTATGAAGCTTATTACCGTATTGTCATGTGGATTCCCCGTGTTTACCAGCAGTTTCTTGTTGCTGTTTAGTTCAATGCATTTAAGTCTGTGTTAGGTAGGTTTAACCCCAGTCCGGTTGCTGACGTCAGTCCTTGTTTAGTCTCTGTTCATGGATGTATTCTCCCCAAATAAAGCCCTCACTTCCTTGACCCCCTGGACTTCTGCTCCTTTGTTCCTGCTCTCTCCCTGCAAAGCCAGACAGTGAGTTAATGCAAGCAGAATCTGGTCGGACATACGCCCAAATGCCAATTCAGGAGGCTGTATATTTTCCCCCAGATCGATGTGTAAATTTGTAATACAGGATCAGTCAGAGTTTCTGGCAAATTTTTGTATTTAAATGATGTAATAAGACGCTGATAACTAAGTGAGCGCTTGACAGGATTGGCCATTAATATCAGTAAAATGTACAAGCCTAGGAAAACTGCCCTGAAACCACCAATGTTTATTTCCAGTACTTACAAATGATCATAAACACATTGCGCTAAATTAGGAGGCGTCAGAAAGGCTGTAACAAGAAAAGCATAAAAAGACCTAATTCCTTGGTAATGTGATGCAGTGGGTTGCCAATAAACTATTCACTTGACGCCTTCCAGACTTGTTGCAGAAAAAAAATATTTCAGGAGTTATTTGTTAAATTCATTGTTTCCCAATCCGGTCCTGCAGACAGTCCACATTTTTGCTCCCTCTCAGCTCCCACTAGGAGCAAAAACATGGACTGTCTGCAGGCCCCTGAGGACCGGGTTGGGAAAGTCTGATGTAACCGTTTGGTTTTGGGATGAGGTGTTCCTTGGCATGTTCTTAGGCATCATAGCTTGTTGCGGCCTCATATATCAGTGTTTTTATGCTTCTTTGCGGTTCATCAAGTTTGCATATTTATAATTTATGCACGCGAAAGCATTGTAATTGCAGATATCTTGGCCATGCAAATGCCACTTTAACCTGCCGGAAGGATTATGTCTGCTCTTCTCATTTCCTTTTTAAGCACCAGGTTATGTGTAAGCCAATAGTCCTCGGTTATAATGTAATGTAATACATGTATTTGCTTAACAAAGCATACATCTGTGCTGGCGTCTTTTTCCCTCCTCGTGCCTGTGGTGCAACATTTTACTCCTTAACCTTGGAAGACTGTCAACAAGCTCCCTAGCAGAGGCAATGCAGACACCCAGATGCTTTCAGCTTCGAACAAAGACCCTCCATTCATCTGCTGCGATTAGTGAGGGAATGCAAGAGCCCCATTAACTAAGGGAGGAAGATCAGGTTTGGTTACTATAACAACCACCATTTAAATATGGGAATCTGCAGTTAGTTGCATTTTGTCTGCATTTTGGATGAAGTGTTTATTGGATTGCGTATCTGTTCCACAAACGACTAAACTTTTATACATATAAGCTAGTATTATCTGTGGCTCCTCCTCACGTCATTTGTGAAGAAATCTATGTACCCAAGATATAACCATAAATAGACTCTCATGTCAAGCAAAACATGAATCATTTTATTTTACTTCTAGTCTCAGGCATTTGGCAATAAATCTTTAACATGTAGCGTATGAAGGCACGTCTGCTGTAATCTAAAAACCGGTGCAAACAGAAGACTCAAAGGGAAGAACGGTCAGGAGAGTTCTCCAGGAGAGCTGAACTTGCAAATGGCACCCGTGAAGTGTTGGTCTAGACAAAGTGTGTCTTATTGTAGCAACACTGTAGGGCCTCAACAAACTAGGACATTTTTCCCCACATGAGGGCCGTGAATTCAGGTTACTCAAGTTCAAGGAACTGAATCTTGTTTCTACATGGCTGACCCCAGCAGGAATAGTTTGGGGCCTTGACTTTTGCACATGATGCCATAAAACATAATCTGTACCAATGCTGGGCATGCCTTTCTGCAGAGTATTACAGAAATTTCCATCGCACAGCACATGGTGTTCCTGATGTTTATGGCAAATGGGATGAAATATATCTTTATTTTCCTAATAATCTAGTATCAGCATATAACTTGTTGAGTTATATAGACTTAGAACTATATAACTTATATATAACTTTCTGTTGTTTCACAAATAGGTGCTAAGGATGTAAGAGGGTGCTGTTGAATAGTGGGAGCTACAAAGTTTACATCTTTGATCAAGTTACTTTGGCAGTTACAGTCGACTGTGTAAATATTTGCAAGATAAATTGTCAGCCTTGAAAGCTGACCTGGATAAAGTTTTTCTGGTAATGAACTAAAATGCGGGTGAATACAAAGACTGCTTAAAATGTCGGTAAACAAAGCAAACAGGTCGATTTTTATTTTTGTCAGGAGAAGGTTTGACTGGAAATCCAAGCTCTCCCCGAGAGGAAGAGATTTGCGTTTTCGACTTTGGTCCTGCGGTAGTCCACAGAGAAAACATGAATGGTTGAGCTTCCTTCAGAATACTGGCTTGTTTGTTGCAACATCAAAGTGCCAGCCAGTTTTAAAAATCAGCGTCTCTAGGTTACGTCGCCAACCTTGCAAACTAATCTAACATAAAGCAATGTCTTCAGATATCCTTGTGTGTAATAGTCTTTCAGTTGTTGATGGCATTATGCTATAGAATGAACCCCTTCAATCAAAAGCCATCTTTTGAAAATATTGTTACTCTTCTTGTCTCTGTATTTCTTTGGCTATTGGTTTTGGTCACTTTGATGCTGCGTACTTGATAGCCATACAGGGTTAGTGGGCGATCATCTGAGGATGGCATGGTGGCGCAGTGATTGGCACTGCTGCCTCACACCTCTCGGACCAGGAGTCTCTGCCATGGCTCCATGTGTGTGGAGTTTGCATGTTCTTCCCGTGTCATCATGGGAATTCCTGCGGGTACTCCGGCTCCCCCCACAGTCCAAAAACATTTGGTGAGGTTGATTGGACCTGCCAAATTGCCCATAGGTGTGCGTGTGTTAGGGAATGTCGTGTTAGTGAATGGCGTGTGAGTGAATGGTGTGTGAGTGATTGGTGTGTGAGTGAATGGTATGTGAGTGAGTGGTGTGTGAGTGTGCCCTGTGATGGGTTGGCGCCCCGTCCTAGGTTGTTCCCTGCCTCAGGGACAGTCTCTGGACCCCTGGCGGCCCTGAACAGGATAAGCGGTTACAGAAAAGGGATGGATGGAAAATCATCTGACTAATCATGGTCACAAAATGAAAACCAATTATTGTACCAAATAATGTATTGAATTATTGTGCCTCTGATCCCGTACCTGAGTGACACACCTACTCTAGCTCTCTGTTCATCCAAATAGCTGGCACAGAGCATTTAGGTGTGAGATCAGGGGACTGTACCTCTTGGTGGTCAGGTCGAGGTGGGGGGGGGGGGGGGGGGGGGGGGG
>JABFEA020000138.1:7751646-7764006 GCA_019775915.2 Cyphomyrus plagiostoma | reverse complement strand
CCGCCCCCCCCCCCCCCCCCCCGCCCCTGCGACCCTGATTAGGACAAGTGGTATCAAAAAATGGATAGATGAATGACTGGATAGTTTTGAATACCATTAGAACTTGATGCTCTATGTACTTAAGCCATGAAGACAACATATTGTCACTTCTAAAGAGATTAACTAATTAAATTAGTCTGTAACGACGGTCTGAGGGTGCTGTGATTAGCACTGTACCTCACACCTCTAACACCAGGGGGTTTGAGTCTCTGCCATGGCCCCTCTGTGGAGTCTGCATGTTGAGGAGAAAACTCCAGGTGCCCTGATCTTCCCCTCCATCCTGGGTTATTCCTTGCCTTGCACCCATGACTTCTGAGATCGGCTCTGGATTCTCCTGGAAATGGGTGGATGGGAATTAGTTCCTTTGATCGTGGATGGTTTACATAATAAAATTATTGATGGCATGCGAAATGTATCGATGCTGGATATGCTTGGAGTGAAAGGCAAGACCTGAAATGCAAGGTTTACAAGCAAGGCAAAGCAATGTCTGAAGCCATATTTCTGCCTTAAAATTCCAGTCCTGAGAATTGTGCTGAGAATGACAGTCATTAAAGATGTGAAGGGTGGACAAGCAAATATTGTCACAAGTGTTTGGAAGGATAATCTGAGATAGCTGTGGTGAAGAGATGTGAATTTTGTTTCTGTTTAACTGACTTTTATTGCTCTCTTCATGAATCCTGAGCATTACAGCGACCTTGCATCACTAGGAATTTATGATTATTACAGACACAATCTTTGGGTGGGACAGTAATTCACCCAATAAATTCTGGAGAATCTGCTCACCGTGCAGCACCTCATGCCTCAGAATCTGTCCATTAAGTTAAATTTTGTAATCATGGCCACAGTGCTGGGTGTCTCTTCCGTGTCAGGTCACAGCACATGGCTTTGGGAGAGTTACACGCTGGATTAGGTGCTAGTTATGTACATAGCAACAACAAAGTAACAAACTAAAGTGGGGAGGGGTTACCCGTTAACTAGGCTCATTGGAGGAGAAAACACGTGAAAATGTGAGACGCCATCATGAACTTGGCTGCGGGGCATCAGGAGACATCTGAAGAGCATCATGTGCGGCACAGAAGTCAGACAGGTCGACTCTCGCACCCGTACCTCCGGGAGCTGGTCTGTGCCGCAGGCCTGCCTTTAATGCCTCTGGCAGGCCGGGCAGGCACTCACTCTGACGCACACAGACACGCTTTACAGCCAGGTTGAGTCCACGTTTCCCCACATGTGTTGTGTCAGGTCTGGGACACCCCCAGCTGCACCGTAAAAGCCGGCCTTGCAAAGCGAGACTGGCAGCAGAGGCTAAGTGAAACCGACAAGAGGCAGACGTTTCTCTTCTAAAAAGTGGGTATTTTTTACCCGTCGCTCTAATCCGACAGCCTGCTGCCAGTGTTCTTGGTGCCAAAAACAAGTTGCACATCCAACTCAAACTCAAAACAGACTTGGGACCTGGCACCAGGAATGTAGTGAGGTCGCACCTAGATCAGGTTAGTATGCTTGCGTGTACTACTGTCCATATTACTCACTACTCCCAGCTATTACCTTAATAATTTACGGCATAAGTCTGTTAACTGCTGATAAAAGCAATGACAAAAAGGCTGAGGTCAATTTAAAAATTAAAACGCACCCATATGTTACAGTTGAAAACAGTTAGCTTTTCAATATTTCCTTTAGCATTGCAAAATTAATATTGGTGTTTAAATACCCGAAGTTTGGTCATTTTCGGCTAACTGCTTTAAATTCCAAGATCTAGACTTTAGGTTGGGGCTGGTTGTGTTTAATGCTTAGGGTCATGTGCACTATACTCGGTCTCCATGTTACCCCTCCCCCCTCCCCCCGGGGAAACAAAAACTGCTGGTTTCATTTTGTCCTGGTTGAGGAAAGATGACTTGAAGCAGACAGTGTCTTCCTTCAGCCTCGCTCTGCAGCCTGGCAACTTCGAAAAACCTTCCTTTTGAGGCAAATTGAGATATTCCTCCCTCACGTCAAAAGGCAATAAGGCAAAAACGCGGCTTTCATTTTGCATAGTAAGCAACAGTTCTTTATTTCGGCACAGTGAAAGGGCTCGATATCAACACTGCCTATGTAAGTTTGGCACAAACGAAGTCTATCAGTTCTGACATACGGTCCGAAGGCAGTCCTCAATGCATTAAACCAAATCCTGTTGGTTGTCTGAATTTCTTTCTTCATCACATTTGATATAAATTTGAACTACAGCAGAAGTGTCTGTAGTTCCCTTATTTGTACAGTTATTTTTCTTTCACAAGTTGAATATGGTCTATTATTTTTTGTATGCAGTTGCACCTCTTGATTGTAGTTCCTGGGAGTTTTACTTACACAAAAATGTTCTGAGGACAGAAGGGAAAATGATAAAGAGGTGGGTCCAAGACATATGATCGGACCCACCTCCTTTACAATCTGATTGGTTATGTTTCTGAACCAATACGTTTTTCTTTCTGCCCTTAGAATATTTTTGTAAAACACTCAATGGCAAAAATACACTGAGCTTTATTTTCCTTGACAAATTAGGTTTTTTGGATGCATTATATGGGGTATTGAAAAGACAGCCCTTCCTTGTAATTCAAGATAAATAGACATTTATGACAATTTAAAATGTAGTATTTTTTAATAATTCCTGGTGTGCTGATGATAAAACCATTATGAAAATATAATCAGACGTAAAGCTGTAAACCACAGAATGTTTTCATAAATACACCGGTCATCGATCCATTTACACCACTGTTACAAAAACACAGGTTAATCACCGTTCTTGTTAGCTAATAATTTATCCCTAAAAATTGCATTTTAGTGTTATCTTTGAAGACACATAACCCAGCTTCGTAAAATTTCACATTTTTGGTCAAATATAAAAGTCTTCTTCATAACAGTTTATGCACAATGCTATTGTATAAAAAGGAATGAAAATAAAGTCTCTTTGGTGGCTAAGCAAAAATAAAATAAAACGTCTATATTAAAGGCAATAAAAATACAGTATACAATTTTTTTAAAGGTAACAAGTCAACAATTACAGCTTGGGAAGTGTGCTGAAAACAGTCCTACTTTGGCTTTCTTAATAAAACTGTATGCTTTTTAATAAAGGCTTCCATTTGTTATTGGATAAATTAAACAAAAATGAAGCCTTTTCTGACTGCATCTCAATCATCCACACAATGCAAAGAGGACCACTGAGGTATTTTTCATCAAGCTCATCCGTCAAGCATTATGCACAAAGGGAGTGAGACGTAAAAAGTGCACAGGTGATGAACTCACGCCAGTTCCTTTTATAGAGCATGTCACTTCCGCGTGGTGGCCTTCTTTTGTGGCAACAATGCTCAAATTTTGTTCATAACCAAAATATTACAAAAGGAATATCCTCTTGTTTAAGTCACAGCAGCAATGATTTGTCTCCCTATGGTGATGTTGTGTTCCATCACCAACCGGAGTCCAACGGTGAGTGTTTTTTTTTTTTTTTTTTTTTTGAGATTCGTCACAATGTAAACGTAGGAGACGAGCTGGAGTGGAGACATTATACGTCGAGCACCATGTCGTACTGCTGCTCTTTTTTCCTCCTGCCACATTTGGTGATGAGGACCACATATAACATCAACAGCATCACCCAGTAACTGGCGTAAACTATTGCACCAATTATCAGGACTATCTTTTCAGACTCTGGGAAGCTTGTTTTTGTGTCCTGCACTACTGTGAAGATAATGCCAATAAACAAGATTGTAAACCAAACCGAGATTGGAACAAGCCCTATGAAGTTCACCACAATGGTCTTCCTCCCTGATGTCCCCCAACCAGACTTGTTTATCGTCGCTATGGCAAACATCTTAGCCGGAAGAAGACTCGACATGTATAAAACCGAGTAGAAGGACATGAAGACCATTACGATGTTGCCCCGGAGACAGCTGGCAAACGAAGACTTGATAAGGGCTACCGCCTGCACAATTAGCAAGAAGAGGAGAATGTTCCAGATTCTGCCCTGGTAGAACAGCTGAATCGCTGTGGCAATGAGGAAGAAGGGGAAGAAGCCAGTGATGACGGCCTCATAGGTCATCCACAGGTGGTGCTTGTGGAACCACATGGCATTGTAGAGCCACTCTCGAAAGTAGGACTTGCTCCAGCGGGTCTGTTGGTTCAGCCAGCGCAGATATGTGATGGGCGTTTCTGTCAGGCACTTGGACCTGGCAGTATACTTGGTGGCGTAGCCTAGGCTCAACACTCGGTTGGTCAAGTGTCGATCATCACCAAAGCTGCAGTGGCTTCCCAGGAAGGTCTGGTTGTACCAGTCCTCCAGGAACTCATGGAGCAGTGAGTTGCGGTACATCCCCAGGGGCCCGCTGATGCACTGAACGCAGCCGAAATAAGACTGACACGCCCGTTCGATGTTGAACGCCATCCAGTACCGGACACTGCTGAGGAACGAGATCCATGACTCATACTTGTTCAGAATCTGGAATAAATTGATAAGTAGAGATCAAAAGTTTTTTATGGGAAGTAGGAAATACATAAATATGACAGTGCTTTGTAGCCTCCAGTGGCAACCTTTGAGTATCTTTAAATGAAGAAGCTTTGGTCGGTGAAGGTACCTGAACATCTCCTCCAACTCCACCCACCATGGGGTCCTCCTCCAGCACCTTCACCATCTCTACAGAGCAGGCCGGGTCCAGCATGGTGTCTGAGTCACATACCTGGGGCAAAAGGAAGGCATTAAAACCCCACAATGGCTCCATACCCAACTTGCAATCCATAACACACCCATGCAAAGCAGACTATACCACTATTAAAGGAATGTAGAGAGGAAGGAACACCTGTAGACATTCTACAGCAAGCCACTGAGTCAGAGACTATTTAATATAACTAAATACAAGTAACTTATCGTAACTTAACACAAACGTTACCAAAATAAAAATGTAGGTTTTGCACCCAATCAGAACTAGTCTTTAACTCAGAACGTGGGATTACTTGCTTGCCTTGTTTTATTTCAAATGTGCTTTTCCAACCTTTTCAAATGTAAAATGGATCTATTGGGATACTTTCAATTGGGGAAATTTAATTGAGAAATACTATTCTAAGTCTTAGGATATTGTTGACCCCACACGGAAAAAAACTTGAAATGCTTGCTGCTGTCTTCACATGGATAGTGTTTCGTTTATTAGGAAATGAAATTTGTTGCTGTCTGAATACAGAAAAATACACTTTAGAAGTGCATTTATGAGTCACTTATGACTCACATTAACAAACACAGAGATGACAAATTAAAATGTCCGTAATACTGATTTGCCGCCATCTGTAACGCTGCCAGACATTCAATCAGACAATGCAAAAGCACTAAAATTCTTATTTAGAAATCTGCCAAAATGTTTAGAATAATTGGGGGAAATGTCAAAAAGCATGATTAAGTCATCTTAGAAATACATTTCAGTACAAAGCTACTTCAAATGACGAATTCATCGAATAAAATTACAATAGTCGGCCCTATCAGATTTTTTTAAAGTGCAAAGTCTTCATTTAAAATCAAGTTTTTAAGAAGTTTATAACATTTAATTCTTTCATTGCATCCTGAACTGGGAAACAGAAATTTCAAAGGCTTGACTTTTTTTGCAGTGTCAAGTGTTGGTGCATTAGGTGTTATTTACTGGAATTAGCTGCATGAACTCTGTGATATTTTGGTCTGTTGTTTGCTCACCCTTATTCCCTGTATGTGGCTTATTTGAACTTTATCTTTCCACTCTACCTCATTACACTGACTTGTTACAACCTCTTTAAATTCACTAATGCAACATGAGTCACACTTGCTGGAAACTGTACTGTTTTCATTAGTGGTAATATGCTAATTTAGCTGCTTGAGATGTAGTGTTGGGTATTTGTGAAGACAAATATTATTAGTGATTGAAAATTAGTCATGTTTTTATCTTCAAGAAATGTGTAGATTTTGTCATTTTGATTTAAAATATTGTCTCGGAATTTTTTTATACTAAGAAAAAAAATTGCTGACAGGTTTCACATGTTGACTTGTTGATGTGTAATCTACCTGACTTTTACACTTGAGTGTAAATTTAGCATTTAAAAAACCCCATTAAGAAGGATATATTGCGGCCTTGTAATTGGTTCAAAAATAGACTGAGTGGAGATCCAATACCGGCGTTAGATTCCTGGTGGGCAGCTGGGTTCCTAATCTAGGGAAATGACTCTCTGAGGTGGTCAACACTAAGCTCCCTAATAGAGCATCTCTGTTAACCTTCAGAACTCAGGTACAGCACAAGCACGAGACCATTGAAACATGCACAAAAGTGTCTTTGTGAGGCCCGTGTTTGTTCTGGCAGGGCCTTGTGCTTCCATGGCTTACCTGCACGTAGTCCACACTCCTCCCCAGAGCTTTGAAGGGCGTGTACATTACTTCTCGCTTCCCTCCCCATTTTTGCATGATGCAGATGCATTTATTGGTCAGCACCAGGCGTGACACATGTTGCAGACTCTCTGAATAGGCCTCGTCCGTCTCTCCGGGCCCCCTCTGGTGGTAGTTGCTCTTCCAGATGTATGTGGCAGCTTTATCCCTTCCCATGACGTCCCGGAAGATCTCCATCATGTAGCCGTCGTCCTCATTGTTTCCGTCGATGACCATGATCACCTTTATCCCGGGGTAGGTCAGCCGCTTCACTGAGGTCAAGCACTTTTTAAGGTAGTTTGGATCTTCTTGGTAGGCCGCAATGCAGAGGGCCAGCGATTTGTTTAATTTTATGGGGGTCTCCAGGGACCTCTTCATTTTTCTGTGCTCCAGCAATGCAAATAAACTTTGGATGATGAGGTGAGTGACTAAGATGGCTCCGTAAAGCCCGAATGAGAAGTAGTTGTTTTCAGTCGCAAAAAACTGGTAGCCCATAATATAGGCAGTGGAGATTCCCACCAGCAGCGACACCCCAAACAGCGTCGTCCCAGCAACCCTCAGGTAGGTGATTACTTTATCGCATCTCATCTGAAAATTACAACAAGAGGTGAAAAATATTAAGAGTATGCATTAAGAGTATAATCTTAAGAAATGTCAAGGACAGTAGACTAGGATTCATGAACATTTCAAAAGCAACGTGTGATCCCAGTAAAACATAGAGATCAGAACTGCTGGATGGAAATCCTTCAGTATTCATTCATAAATCATGTTGTTCTGTTGCAATTTTTTTCAAATTAATCCTGATTCCCATCTGTTCAGCAGACGATAAGTGTAGAGCGTCACCCTCTAAAATCATTTGTTTATACCTTGTGGGAAGCTGTGAACACCAAAGTCCAAATTTTCTGCTTTCAGGCGAGACACTTTCTGGCTTTAGAAGCGTGTAATTAATATGCACCTTATTTTTCCCCTGGAGATTAAGCTCACAATTAACATCTGTACTGCCATCCCAAGATGGCCACAGAAGACAGCTGCAGGTCAGCCCTGGCTGTTATATTTTTGTTATTATTGTAGTTATCATACATGACATCAGATGTTTTGATGGCAGTTTTCCTGGTTGAACCTTATTGGGTTTTGGATGGGGGAGTGGGACATCCTGGATGGTGGAACCAGAAGCCCATGATGATGTCAAGGCATCACGTGTCACCCTTCTTATTTTCCCTCTGGGCGTTCCCAGATCCCACCCGCTCTGATCCCCTCCCAGAAGGCTTCTGCACAAGCGAGTCCAGCCGGGTGACATGTGGTGCTGATGTCATGGAGCTCTATGCATCACGTAGTCCCTTAAACTCTGTGTGAACTCCATCTTGGCCCAAAACCATCCTCCGGTGGCTGAAATATCCGCACCGATCTAACTGGCACAAATGGCGCATTGCAAAAGGTGAAACAATTCTGGATATATCAGTAACCAAATTACAAATTATGTGTCATAGCTGGCTTTGATCTCATCTTGTCTGATAGACTGATTATCTATGATAATCCATACTGGTAAACTGTTCTACGTGGGACCAACGTGCAATTTTGACTCTGCAGTTCCATTCTTTAAAGCAGTTCAAACAATCTAAACACTTGCAGAGATTCAGAGGAGACCAGTAAGGATGTTCTGTAAGGCGTGCCTCCGAGGTGGATGTAGTCCAAGAGCAAAGCTGGACGCACCAGGGAGGAGTTCCACTGTCTGGTGACTGCTGAAGAGTTTAAACGTGCCCTGTGGTGGAAACTCCTATACTCTGACTGCATGTGAATTGCAGTAATGTAGCTGAAGTGACCATTTTGAAGGAGCAAGTTCTCCACAATAACGGTGGCAGTGGGGCAAGGAAAAGCCTTACGCAGGTGTGGATTCATGGTGCATAAACATAGAGGAAAATAATGGTTCAGTAAAGTTCATCACATGATAAACTTATGTTAACATGGCATTTACCACATGGATTAAATTTAAATTTGCCATGATGCAGCTTATTCTGATGACTAGTGAGCTCAGAAAAAAAGGTAATAACATGTTTTTGGACTGGGATTGTTTGGTTGTGAAACATTAATGACAAAAGAAATCAGGTTTTAGGCTTTAAATGTTTTTTAGTGGATCCTTATTCTATGTTGGCACTTAGGCAGCAGTTTAAAAGAGAAAAAATAGGAAGGACAACAGAAATGGTCATGGGTGAAGATGTACTGAGGAAGTGACCAGGGGTCAAACGGTATAGTGCCAGAAGGAGAGGATGCCAAAGTGGGAGGTGCACATGGGAAATATTACAGAAAACGGCAAAGGAGGCGAGATACTCGACGGGCCATCTTGGATGGCAGAGAGAGGCTGGTGCGTTCAATTAAATAGTGCGACCCACCCACTGGAGGACACAGAACATGCTCCCGGCTGCCAAAGAGGGACCTGCCTTTAACGTCATCCTACACGTCTTGCTTTACCACCTCCCGCCACCCAAAAGGCCTGTTTCCATCTCCTTTCAACGCCCCCTGCATGTGGAAGGGCACGTGGCAAACTCACTTGCCAGATCCCCTTGTTCCTCCTCAAGCGATCATCTGCCAGCGCTGCCAAGAAGGACGCACAGTTCACTTCCGAGCATGGCATCCTGACATGCAGGGTTCAAAGACTGAGCGGTAATGGGTGGGGGTATCTGTCTGTGTGTGTTGGGGGGGCATAATGAGTAACAGGCTATGGCCGAACACAACATTAAAGTCAACTGCCAGAATATCGAGCAACTCGAACACGGAGCACAGAACTGATCTCATTGGGCACACGAGTCAATGTCTTGTTGGTGGGAAAGAGCGTGATAGGTTTGTGTAGGAGAAGGTCTGCTGAGTCCTCCACTATCGCGAGACGCTGTACATGCTAAGTCGCCAAGATGGGAACTGCTAACATCTGGCGATGCCTTTGGAAAGCACAGTCACTCTGAAGCAGACCCACATGTGTAAACAGTGGCAGACTCCCTCTAAGCAACTAAAACACAAGCAGGAAAATTTACAGGCAGGAATGTTTAATACCCATGTTAGCATGAATATTAGCAGCTGAGTTCTGGACTCCATTCACCTACAGCCCACCGCATGCAAAGCTCCAGTTAACATATAGTCAACTAAATATAAATATGTGTAATACTTTATATACTGCTAGCCTTCTTCTGAACAGCCCTGTTGTATGTGAGTGGTTTGAAGATAGATGGATGAATGCTACCTGCCCTCCCTAGAGCCCATTCAGTCCATCTACACCAGCTTCTTTCACTCTGTCACCTCCTTTCTAGTCTGCGGGATGAAGTCAGTTAAAGATTCAGGCTCATAACCTGGAGGCTGACAGATCACATCTGAAGTCTGGTTCATTGCCCAATTAGGCAGCACAACAGCAGGGCCCAGTTGGCCCATCTCAATATCCATTTCCTATAACTGCTTACTGGATGCTTGACTGGGGTCAGCTTGGAGCCTTTCCCAGTCAAGGGGCACTGGGGAGTGGACAGTCTGGAGGAGATGCCAGTCTATTGTCAGCGTAATCCGTTCCCATACGATGTCCAGCTTTATGAGTAGGTACAGTTGTAAGTTTCCTTTAGTATAAATAACTCTTCCTGTTTAATTAACTCAGAGTGATTTTATTTCGATATGTGTCCTTGCAAAGGTATTGGCTTTTGGCTAAATGGCTACTTTTCCAAGAGGCAGTGTCTTCTTGAAATCAGGGGTTATTTCAGATGAACTTTTAATTAATTATGAAAAAGACATATAATAATCTCTGGAGACTGTCATAGGTCGAAAAGGATTAATTAATCTAGTGAACAGAGCATGCAGTCAGGTGAAAAAAAATCAATATGTATAGCTGATCGTTTATACATAACAAATTTGGTCTGTACAGTAATTCTTTAATGTGTTAAACTTGCTTTTAAGGGATTAAAAATATTATCTGCTCATGCCAGCTTGGCATTGTAACATCACTGGCAATCAGCTACTGAACTCATCTTGCCATATTGCAATGTGAGATGCCAGCGTCAACTGACACATACATCCTGTAGATGTATGTGTTTAAGACAAACGCTTGCCCTTAAATAAGGAGAGCTAGTCTACCACAGGCCTGTTTTCACTTTCGCTCGTATTAAAATAACGAAGACCGTGAGCATCCACAGCAAAGACTGTATTCCTGGAAGCTGCACGATCGTAAAGACCTAAAGCACCTGGACCTGTCATCGGATTCAATACGTTGACTGGCGTAATAACTAAACAATACGAAAAGCATAGGTACGCATGATGTGCGCCAGTATAACAAGAAGCCCGTAGATCACATCATCATACCGCCATGTGCGCCTCTATTCAAACTTTCTCCTGCTAAATGAGCTGACAGGGCGGAGCAGAGCCCCCAAACGTGAAGCAACGGGTATCGTACTGATGTCAGGATCAGTCTGCTAACGGTAATCGCATTATAGCCAGTCCCCTCTTAACGTTTTCTTTGCTTTTAAATTAAAACAAATTAAACATAAATCGAATATTTAAAAAAAATAAAATCATGCATATTATCACTCATTTGGGAGCATTTTTATAAATTTCTAACATTCTCATGAACTTCACTACCTTTTGAAACATTGCCAAGATCTCACAACTAACTATTGGATTCCCAATAACAAAGTACAAACCACACAGACCGAAAACAGCGGGTGTCCCGGCGTCGCATTTAGCAATAATAAAGCCGTATTCAAGGAGCCGATGCGTCGGGGGAGTCCGTCCGGCGACACTTCGCCATCTGCCCGCACCGACACTTTTCTTCCAGGTTTAAGCACCATTTGTCAGCGTAAGTCTCCTGAGCGTACGTATGCTTCTTAAAAATACTGAATAGGCCTATAGCAAACAAACAAAAAAAAAACTAGATCTGATGAAATCAAGGAAAAAAGTAAATAACACGTCTTCCAGGTAACTTTTGCATGACACAAAGTCATCGTTGTTCTACAGAACAACGGGCATATGATCTGCTCTTGGCTACTGAATGAAATATATATATATACGAGTAGATTTTTTCACACGTACCTTGTGCTGATGCCTGATTCCCCTCGTAGGATGCGATCAGATGAGACTCCACTCTCCAGCTGGATAAAACTTCTAATACACTTTTTTATGAGACAGAATTCAGTAGAGACCCATTTTGAGCGCTTCAAAGTCCAAGGCTGTGCAACGTGTTTCAATAAAGAAGCTGCAAAATTCAAGTTTAAGTTTTCTTCTCGTATATATTAGTTATTTTGTGAAGAAATATAATTAACAAATATGTATGGGTATGTGTCCTGTCATCCTGTCAATCAAATATTGAGGTGACATTCAGTTAAAAAAAGATGAAACAGTAGTTAATATTAATGACAAGGGTTCTCATGAAATTCAAGTTTTTTTCCCAAGCATGTAGTTTAAAGTCATTAATAGACGGATTACTATATTTGTTCTCCTTTTTGCCGCATCTATACTTTCTTCAGGCGCTTTCAGTTTATGATTCCTGCAGCTCTTAAATTTCCAATAGGTCTTTTTACCCGGGGAGAGTTTTTGGAGTTGGTTTAATAAGGGGGTGGATGGGGAGACGAGGAGGAGCAAAGTCTCCCCCCCCCACACCCACAAAAAAGCGACCCATTCAAACATCTAAAACGTGGATGAGAAGCGTGCCTCTAGCACTTATCTTAAACTTTGAACATAAAATGCTTTACTTTTTTATCGACTTTCTCTATCCTTAACGCGACTCACAACCTATGCAAAGAAAGTTAAACATTTGTGTAACTTGCCAACTTTATATTGAAGTTGATCGACATTATAATTCTACGTACACGGGAGAGCAGTTTATAATATATTATAATAAGGTAATTGACTGTTCTATCACACACACACACACACACACACACACACGCACACATATACATATATATATA
>JABFEA020000138.1:7730857-7745076 GCA_019775915.2 Cyphomyrus plagiostoma | reverse complement strand
CAGTCACTAATTAAATCAAGATCCCGCTGTAGCTGCTGAGCTGCTAGTTCAGTGTCTGCTACACCACCCACCTTGGCGTCATCTGCAAATTTCACCAGTTTACTGTATATATTGGTGTCTATATCATTTATGTAAATTAGGAACGATAGTGGTCCTAAAATTGAACCCTGCAACACCAGAGCAATGGAATCTCATTTGTTTAAAATATGACCAGAAGCCAGTAACATGGCTCTCATGCAGTAGCATGTGTGACACTGTGTTTATTTATGCTGAGTATTCAGTGCATCACCATAGTATCATAGGGGCAGTAAACAGGAATGGCATGCGATCAGGAATGGCATGGATCAGGAATGGCATGGATCAGGAATGGTACACTATCAGGAATGGCATGGATCAGGAATGGTACACTATCAGGAATGGCATGGATCAGGAATGGCATGGGCCAGGAATGGTACACTATCAGGAATGGCCTGGATCAGGAATGGTACACTATCAGGAATGGCATGGATTAGTAATGGCATTGATCAGGAATGGTACGCTATCAGGAGTGGCATGGATCAGGAATGGCATGGATCAGGAATGGTACACTAACAGGAATGGCATGGATTAGGAATGGCATGGATCAGGAATGGTACACTCACCTGTCATCTGTAGTCATTGCCAGGTTGTTTTCAAAGGTCTGTGATTATTGTGCTTTTATCAAATAAAAATCAATTTTTTTTGCAAAGATTATTACTCTCATTTCAATTTTTTTGTAATACAAAAGAGGATCTCATCTTTAGAACAGCAAATGCATGTTTCAGAGCCCCCTACACAGTACATACTGTATACGTGTGTGTTTCTGATATACAGTATTTTGGCTATGGACAATGGTGGCCAGATGTTTCAATCAGGCTAATTTCTTGATTATGTTCAGTGTAAATGCTTTGTTTGTGCTGGATAATGAGATGTACAAAATGTGATGCAAGGCGTGCATGGGCAACATAACTAAAGAGACACAGAGGGCTCTGTTTGTCCTGAATGGAAGCGAATGGAAAGAGACTTTGGCAAAGCCCTCCAGCCGGCTGGTGGTGGGGGTCTGTTCTGCGTTGTTTCCTGGTCTCATCCAAACTGGGAACACATTTCTGAGAACTGTACTGGTACTCACACACCAAGAGAACATCTGGCTGTGCTGGTAGCTGTAGCATAATGCAAAGAATGAGGCCATTGTTTTGGCTTAATTGCAGAGTCTGCATGAACTTGCAGGAGCCACTGCATTGGTGGTTTGCATCGAGTTGCCTTTGATGTAACCCTGTAATACTGCCATCCACTGCAATGATCACCACGTTTTTAGGCTGATGGGAAAACAAAAACTAATGAAGCAACCAGCGCGAGAACTGTCACTGCTTTTCTAAAACAGAAGTTTATATTGTTTTGTTATTTATCATCCAAAGTGATTTATCTTTTTTGAAAGGCAAAGCAGCAGCTCCAGTTACAAACAGTTGTCAGTTGGTTGTTAAATGATTACATATGTTAAATCAAATAGATATTCAAGAATTTTTCAGGCATTATTAAATTGCATTATGCAATAATTAACCAAGATGAATGCTAAAAGTTGTTTTTGGTCGTATTTTTTCACAGTTAAATTGGCTTTATTTGCATAGTATTTCACAGCTAAAATTATTCTTTAATGATTAAAAAAAAAACAAATTTGTTCTTAACTATGTTTTTTTTAAAATCTGATTCAAATTACATCATTGTTAAACAGCTGTATCAAGAGTAATGGAAAGTCCAACAGGAACGAAAACTAGTACACAAAGTACTATGCTAGGGCCAGGATTGAGAAACCATGCATTTCTTGAACCCCAGACAGACATTTTAAAGCTTCTAAACCATCTCCCCTGCATTCTTCCTTATCTTTAAGGAAGGTGATCAAAATTTCCCAGTGACAATACTGGCATTAAAAATGTATAATGTCCATCACAAATTTACATTGTGTCGGGGGCTTATGATGTCATAAAACATTGTTGTTTGATGAAGTCATCATCAGAAATTGTGACATCATCACTTGGATGTTGTTAGCTACTGATTGGCTCAGAGTTTTAATCTTGGCAGTAACCTCACAGCTAATTTTTTGAGGCTAATCTATAAGTTTTTGTTAAGTGTACAGGGGTACTTGACTTTCAGATTTTAGCTTTCTCTGCCGTGTTCCAAAATATCCCCACAGTCTTTGGGGATGAATCCTTAAATGGAGACATTTACAAAAAGATATATGATACATGATAATTATCATTTTACATGCAATGGGTCTGAGAATGGCATGGCCTTAATTTGAATAATGCAGCATGAGTTTATCTTGCATGAATGCAGACTGCTGTAACATACGGGATGACTAATTTCAATTTCACATGAAATGTCGTATTGCTCAGACGACAGCAAGCCTAAACTCACCAAAGGAAACAGAGGGTGTGGTTCCACTCTGAATAATGTCCAGGGTGTCATTCGCTGGATCGTTTCGTTATGGAAATTCCAGCTGTACGTCATCCAAAAGCGTGTGCATTGCCGTCATTCTGCTCTGCCGCTATTTAAGGTTCCCATGAGCTCAGGCCAAAAACTTCATTCCTCCGTCTGGAGTTTTTTTTTCCATTGTATTTCTGTGCAGAGTGCACAGATTGGTTGTAAGTGCATCTATGCGCAACAGGTGAAATGTAATTGGATATTTGTAACTGAATGTAATTAAATTGCAATAATAATATTAATATTATAATATTAATATTAGTACTTGATTTTCAAAAAACATAAGTAATTGAAACTTAAATATGCATCAAAATGGCTTATACGCCACTACAAGTAAAGGTCTTGCTTATTCATTTGTAATGTCCCTGTGAAAATAAATTAAAATATCAAGTTTTTCATGGATTGCATCTTTCACATGTCTAGCAGAGTCTAACTAATAAGTGAATCTTAAGAGGTGGTACAGTAAGAGATATAAGTCGAAATTCAAACAGGACACTGAAATCAAAGTGTTGTCTAGGAATATCTCATCTGCTCAAGCAATGAATGTCTGATCAGAGCTACTAATGAAAATTAACATCAAGGCTGATGTAAAAACATTATTCTTAGTGCAAAACTGACCTTTTATTAAGCCGTTACCTTCGGACATAATGAGGCAGACCTGTGTTCCACTGGTCTCAGTCTACATTTAAACCCTAGTTATAGGTACTTCCTCTATTAAAGTTAAAAAAGAGATAAATTATTCTCTTTTTTGTGGAATATGACTCCAATAAGAAACATGAAGTTTACATGTTTAATAACACATAAATTAGTAACTGCCCTTCAAAAGAACTGTGATAAGAATGAATCAGCAGAGTGCTGCTTGATGTATGTACTTGTATGACAGAAAGGAGGGTGGAGATGAGATTACGATAGAGCAGCCATGCATTTTGCATTTCAATAGATGCTGGTATAACAAACTTGATGACATGTGTGGCAACTGGAAAGAGGGAAATAGCCCTGTCCTCAATCAGAAGGAGACATGGGAAAATGAGAGGACCAGGAACAGGGCCAGGGGGAACCCCAAAGGGAGAATGAGCATCTCTTCAGAAGACCTGAGCAGCCTCTCCAGAACGACAGAAAATTTCAAAGGGGAAGAAGATAGTGGAAACCCAACTGAAGCATTGAGTTGTGTTTGGCTTCGAAAGCTGCCGTGAGGTCTCAGGAAAAAAAAAAAACCAAAGCCCAAGGAAACAGAGTTCGTGCCGAAAGAGAGATGAGTCAGTCACAGACAAGAGCTGTTTCTGTCAGTCAATGGAACTAAATCCAGATCCCCCTCGTCTCATTCAAAAGAGTTTCTGTTTCCCAGGGTTTCTTACCAGATGTGCAGAATAGTCAATGGTTGATCTAAATTGCTCAATTGGCATTTGAGAATCCTGTGTTTGTTTCCCCGTCTTATATCCTTTGCCAGGCAGGTCAGCATCCACATTTAAATCATCTGGAAAAAAAGGAAAAAAAGTCCAGCTTGAAAAAAGAATTTGATCTAAGAAATCAACAGACAGACATGGTCGTGTTGCTTGTTTGTATATTAATGCTTTATTTTTTGTTTATTCTAACCTCCTCCCCAGCTGTTACTCTCTAGATAATAATGTATTGTGGATGTGGCTGAAACGTTAGCTGAACCTTAGACTGACAAGATCAGGGTTTCCTTGATAGAGTCCTAAAAAGGTGAGACTATTTCTAAACCAACATCTGCCGCTGGATTTGTAGCCTAAACTGGGTTAGATGTAATATGGCGGTGATTCCCATTCCCGTCCTCAGGAACCCATAGACAGTTCTAGTTCAGCTGGGAGGGAGGAAAAACATGGAGCGGCTGTGGATCCCTGAGGACTGGATTAGGAAACACTGGGTTAGAAGATGAATGTATACAATGCATAATTTTTGAAATGCTGCAGTCAATCACTTCAGCAAGACTGAATATTATATTGTTGCACCTTTTATGGAAATTACGTTGGATACATTGTATGCATGCATTGTTTTACATTTCCTTTGATATTCAATTAAAGCAACATGAGGGAGAGTAACATTGGGGCCACCACACAAGCACTATGAAATATTCTGCACACCAGTTATTTCCCAGGGCCAGACTGACGTGGGCAGGATACAGCTACTGCTAATCGAATTGTTTATTTCGCTGGCTTAATCCACTGATGTATTTTCTTAAAATTACAAAAAGAAAACAAGATGTCTTCAGTCATATTGCATGATGCTAATCACCCAAATGTAGAGTGGCTGTGACAGGGAAGACGGGAGAGAAACAGAGGAATCATTAGGCTTGTTTCTTTTCAGGGATTCTTGGGGGGTGTTTTGAGGGGGGTCAAGTGGGGGTGGTAAAAATAAGCAAAACCGTACAATTGACACATAGGGATTGCCTTGGAGCTGCAAACTGCACATCTCTTCTCTTTTTCTTGAAGATGTGCCCACATCTGTTTTTTCCTTTCACCGAGTCAGCTGCTAACAGTCATCCATTCTCCTCAACATTCACACGTTGTTGTTCCTGGTACCATGACATGGCAATATCTCTGCCATTGTATCCCTTAGACATGCAAAGAGTTTTTACCTAGACAAGGATCCAACCCCTAACATAATACCAGCAACCTGCCAAGCAGGAGGTTGTCTTCAGACAGACTAAGGGCACAAGTTGCCAAACAACACACTATGATGTCACCTTCTCAACAAACCCACTTTCAGCTTAATCAGTTACATTGACAGCATTGAGCAGACACTCTTAACCAGAGAAACCCTAATTTTTCCAAATTCCAGGAGCAAATTGAGGTTAAGAGACCCAGTGATGATAGGGTCAGAGGAGGGACTCAAACCCCTGATCTCTAGGTCAATAGACAAGCATCCGAACCACTAGACCTCCACCCCACAAGGCATGTGGTCCTATGATATGGTGACTCCTGGGGGCCGAGCTGAGACATGGCCCTCTGCCAGCATTCTTTATTGACTAAAAAAGCTCTGATTTCAGTGAATAGTGATAAAATTGTAGAAATATAACAGCACAATCTAAATGAGCTGTATACTTTTAAGTTTTCAATTCTAAATGCTTTTTAAAATTTTGATAAATATGACAAAGCTATACATTTCACTTGTCCAGTTTGTGGACGAGTATAAATTATCTTGCCGATATAGACACATTAATCAACATGACATCACTAAAAGCTCTCTCTCAAGTATACACGCTCGGCAACTTGGAACTGGAATAAAAGCGTTATATATTTTTTTTTTTTGATGATGTAGGATGACTTAGATGTGGCTGGGGTTTCACTGCCCCACCATCACTTCAAATTGTGGAAAGTTTCATGTATTATATAAATTTAGGCCTACTCTGTAATGCTTCAGTTATACAGTTGATAAGAATAGGACACATTGCACATAACTTGTAATGAGTCCGCAGTTTTTGTGAAAAGTAAAAGGAGAGTTTTAAACACTCCCATCTCTGCCTGCCCTTTTGTATATTAAGGTACAGAGAAAGAGAAAAGGCAACCTTAACGGTAACATGTTACTTGAGGGGGGCACAAATACTGAGTAGTAACTCAGTTACTACTCCAGTACAAATCATGAACAAATATAGTAGCTCCTTCAGATAAGATGCATCACGATTCATGAATGATGAACAAACATGAGATCAGTATTTAACCTATTATTCATGATTTGCTCCTTCAGTATTTCACAAAGGTTTACAGAATTAACAGATACAGTAACAAGTGTAGTAACTGCTGTGGATGAAAGATGCACCATGATCCATTAATGATGAGCGAACATGAGATCAGTATGTAAGTAAGACTTAGTTTGTGGTTAATTAATGCATAAGTAATAGCATAATGCTATATCATTTGCGCCCCCACAAGTAAAGTGTTACCACCTTAATAGTTGGAATTATAAGTGATGTGGGAGCATAATGAGGCAGCCATCTTGTTGGTGGTGCAGTGCCCTGACCATCGGTGAGGAAAGATTGGAAACCCTGTAGCTGCTGGCCAAGGCTTTGACTTCTAACCTACATACACACTTCTCCATCACCCCCCTGGTCGTCGTTAAAATGGCCTCTTCCAGGAGGCTGTTTTACTTAGAGAAGCAAACCCTCTGAAAGGTTTCTTGTTTACTGTGGAGACGTCCTTGTCCCCCACAAAACGCAGAGTCCAGGCTACTGTAACGCTCTCTGGAACTAACTGGGGGGGCACGGAGGCTGCGGAGCATGGAGAAATGAAATTCCTGCGATTGCTCAACGCTGCTCACTTTTCACCCACAGATTTAACCACTTTGATATCATAAACATGCTTCATCGGGGCCACCTGGTGTGCACTCCCGGGAAGCTGGTGGGCTGGTTTCCAGGCTTGGATCATGATCGCACCTTTGTCTCACTCTCTTCGGAGCTACCTTTCAGCTTCCTTCCAGGGTTTGCAGCTCCCCTCTGTGCACTCGGCTCTCCTCTATGTGGATCTGAGAATGCAACTGAAAGAAAATGTTGTTTTTTCCCGAAATATATGGAGATGGTGTTACTTAGTATCCAGTTAAACAATCATTATTCCAGATCTCTGAGACTACTGTTGCTCTGTCTGCAAATGATGATGTGTAGTCTGGGGCTTATGCTCCTGCACTATCCAGTGTGTGATGTCATCATGAGGTGCCAAGTTCATACGACAAGGAGTTCGATGTGCATATGTCTGTGAGCAATACAAGTGCAGTCGTCCCAAAGTATTCAGTGCTTCACACCCTCAGCCTCCTTTGGTAGTCTCTGATCATTATATTATGCATATTATGTAATTGTGTGAGTCGGTTGATTTGATGAAGCCTGTTCCCCTGGTGGACCATGTGTCCCTTCGTTTGCTGCCTAGTGAGCAGGAGGTAAAAAGGTCACGGCTGCCACTGTATGGAAGATCTGACAGCCTGTTAGGCCTGGTGGGACGTGTGATGGTCCACGACCCCAGGTCCATCGCTGGGTGGTCAGGTTTGTTATCCCAGTCCAGGGTGCCGGGGGGATGGGATGGAGTGGGGGGTGGTGGTTTATATCCAAGGAGACTTAAAAGCTCCCTGCCAATTATCTTCAGGTCTCCTCCAGCCTTTTCTGGATGGACTATACACCAGTATCTGTCTAAAAAGCTGAATTACAGCTAAAGTCCAAGTATAGGTTTTAATTAGATGAAGGCTGGAAATTATAATGATATTTGCATTTATGAATTTGTGAATGTGAGTATGATTAATTGATGTAAAAAATGTATTATTTTATACACATTTTCAGCAATCAATGTTTTGGCTTCTTTCTTGATATTATCTGTAATTTTTCTTACCAAGTGAAGCATTCTCTTGCACACTGAATAGGTAACTGACTAGGATTTTTAGTTCAGAGACGTGGATCAATTGCAATGCTTTTAAATATCCTGATATGGTCATCATATATTTCCACTTGGCCTCAAATTTATTATACACTATCATACGCTGCACACATAGAAAATTCACATACAATATTCCATTGTGATGAAATTTGTGGAAAACCCTTGTAAGATCATCCTTGTTTGGTGGTCAGGTTACTGCGTTCTGTTGCTTTTTTATCAAAATGTGATTCACTGAAAATATTTCCACATAAGAAGAATTGTGTCAGTAATGAGGCAATCCAATAGTTACAGTTTCTCATCAGTAACAGACTCTCTGTATGATCAGCCTGTAGTCACACTACAGTGAAAAAGTCCTGGTGTGAGACACCTGTCACCTGTTACATATCTGAGTGACACTTGAATTTCCCCAGTTTCCTGTCTGGGAACGTTTTTTCTTTGTCTCTCGCCGGTGCGGGACAAAGCAACCATCTGCAAACAACAGAGCTATCTGCAGCTGCCATCCATAGTCAAAACAAGTCAATCTATCCCAAAAGTACAGACTAAATGAGATAAGTGACCCGTCTGAGGAAAAACGGCTGAAGACAAGACAGATGCGGCCACAGAATTCATGTAATACAAAACCATCCTCAGTCCTTGTCGAACTCAGTTCAAAAATGAAAAAGCAATGACTCGCTTCTAAGGTTGAGTCTGCAGACTTAGCTGGCATATGTGGCTGGAGGAATTCTGGGAAATATCTCCTTCTTTCTTCTGTTTGGTAACACCAAGAAGTCAGTTGCATCTAATTAAAGCATCCTGACAACAATCTTGGTGGCCTGACCAGCCTAGTCATGGCTCCCCAGCCCCCCTCGGACCCCCTCCGGCTGGGGGTGGGGGGCGACCTCCTGCTGGTGCTTCTGGGGCCTGGAGTCCCACTGGGCCTGGAATCTTATGCCCACTGCCACACGATGATTGTTTACCAGAGGGCCCTACTTGGCTGCAGCTGCTCTGTGAAGCAAAAGTCAAAATAACACAAACACACAGAAACAGACCTCCAGACACCAAAGGCCTGCAGACATGCAAAGACATGCAGGCCTGCCTTCTAAGGTGCTCCTTAGAATATATCATACAATATCTCAACCCAGAACTTATGTGTAGGATTTATGTAAACCAAGTTTATGTATATACTTACATATGTATGTGTGTGTGTGTGGTGTGTATGTGTGTGCTTCAAGTATACATTACATTGTGGGGACCTATTGTCCCCATGATGTGATAAAAGCCTGTTTTTTGACGTTGTGAGGACCATTTTTTTCAGTCCCTACAAGGGGAGATTCAATTTTACAAAAATCTGTGTTTGCAATCAAAAAACTGAAAATAGCAAAAGTCTTTTATTTTGTTTGGTTTCTTATGGTTAAGGTTAGGGCTGGGTAGGGGTTAAGGTTGTCATTGTTGGGATTAGGCTTTGTCCCATAGAGACGAATGGAAAGTGACCTCAAAGATATGAGTCCAGGTCTATGTGTGTGTGCATGTACTTCACACACACACACACACACAGCCAAGGAAGGTCAGTCCGCTGGGCCTGAAACAGGCCCCATACTGTCTGCCAAGGGCTATTTTAAATCTTTTCCAATTGTGGAAAAAATTTGGTGAGACTTCCCTTCTGGTAAAAGTCCCAGGCTGTCTTAAGTCATCCTACACGTCTTATCAGGTCCAGCACGAGCACTACAGCCTGGGTTTTAATGTCAGCCAAATGCATGTGATGGATAATCGGCAGGCCGATGGGCTGGACAGCGGCGCCCGCTGAGCCCCCAACGATAGCAAAGGGGTTGCCAACAGCTTTGTGGAATAAACTAATCTGGACATGTAGACAGACAGGGTGTTCATCTGTGACTGAGGACTATATGTAGGAGCTAGTAGCAGGTGTTTTATGGGCTGCTGTGTCATTTACTGACAGCTGTGATCTAAGCATGAATGCCTTCTCTCCATGTTGTGTCTTTTGCTTTCTTAAGGACCCTGAAAAGTAGGCTGTCATTATGCCTGACTACCCCATCAGTAAAAAGGTTAGGAGGGACAGCATTGGTCACTCAGAAGGTAGGCCTGCAGCATCACACCTGCTCTGTGTGTGGAGTCTGCATGTTCTCCTGGCAGCATGGTCACCCAGAAAGTAGGCCTGCAGCATCACACCTGCTCTGTGTGCGGAGACTGCATGTTTTGCTGGCGCCATGTGGGATTCCTGCTTCAGTCCAAAAACATGCCGTTATGCTAATTGGTGTCTCTGCATCCATAGTGTGTGTATGTGTGTGTCTCTCTGTTTTTGTGTGCCTGTGTGTGTGCGTGTGTGTGGTCAAAGTATACATTACAATGTGGGGACTAAATGTCTCCACAATATGATAAAAACCTTTTCTTTTGACATGTGGGAACTGTTTTTCCCTTCCCTACATAGGGAAATTGAATTTTATAAAAATCTGTGACTGAAATAAAAAAAAACTAAAAAATGCCGAAAAGATCTGTATTTTGTTTGGTTACTTATGGGTAAGGTTAGGGCTGGGTGGGGGTTAAGGTTGTTATTGTTGGGATTAGAGTTTTGCCCAGAGAAATTAATGGACGATCCTCACAAAGATATGAGTACAGGTCTGTGTGTGTGTGTATGTGTGTGTGGGTGTGTGCGTGTGTACGTGTGTGTGTGCGCGCGCGCGTACCTTGTGTTGGCCTGGCACCCCATCAAGGGTGTGTCCCGACCTTGTGCCCTGCGCTGCCTGGGATCTGCTCCAGGCCCACCATGTCCCATATCGGAATAAACAGAAGATGGATGTATTTATATTTATTTAGATGTATTTATTTAGCAGACACTTTTATCCAAAGAAATTGAGAAAGCGGGGTCAGCCAGTCCATGGAGCAGCTGTAGGGTAAGGGCCTCGCTCAGGGGCCCGGTGGTGACATCACTCTGCCGGCCACAGGATGGATGTAATTCAAGAAGCAGTGACTGTAAAATAACAATAATGAAAAAGGAATCGCTCTCTCTGTTCTGATGAATATTGCAATTCCCCCCATGGAGATTAATAAAGTTTAATCTTACGTTATCATATCTTATCATTTTATCTAATCTTACGTTGCTGGGTGTTACTGGCCTGCAACAGTCACAACATTTAGCAGTATTATAATGTCTTGAGTACATTTTAAACTGAGCTTGACCTGTTGAGCAGGCAGCAACACTGTCAAGTAAAGTTTACCAAGGACTAACGAAGTAAATCTCTCAAACCCCACTAGCAAGTGAGTTAGCAAGGGCTGCAGCCAAAGGTCCAGCTACAAGCAGGGCAGATTGGGATTATTATTATTATTTTGTTTGTTTTTCTGTTCTATTTATTCTTTTTTTAAAGGCTGTACCTTTCCATTAAAGGCAATGGGGGGGTGTCCGTATTTCTGTTTTGAAAAAATCCTGTTGACCCACAAGTCACAAACGCCTTTTGGCTAATGAAGGAATTCACCCACCACACCCACTGTGTGGAACCTGCGCCATTTGGCCAGCCTGTCACCTGGCAGGGTAATTAACGGCCATAATGACGTTGTGTTTGACTTTTTACGCCGACTGGGGGGGGGAGGGGGGTTGGAAATGCAAACTCATTACATCACACGGTGCACACTGAAAACGGACACCCACCTGGCTGCCAGCACCTTCCACAGAGGCCCACTGTAAGTGCTCGTTTCATTAACCCCCCCACCCATTTTTCCCCCCAAAGACCACTAGACAGTTAACGATATCATGGCAGGTGTGTCTGCATTGTTCTGTGAGGTCAGCAAATGTGGGGAAAAGCATTCATACCATCACCATTCACGTCAGCTAGCGCCACCTAGGCAGTAGCAAAGCACTGCCTGTCTCTTTATTTTACTAATTATATACAGTATTCACCCCCCCGCCGCCTGCCCACAGTCATATATACTGGTTTCATCAACCCCTTTATATTTTTCCAGGTGCTTTACATCATGCTGGGGGGGAGTAAGGGGATCGCCAACGGGAGCCAAACATATGGCATTGATATCGCTAACTGCCGTACAGTACAGAACAGAGGACAGACGAGAAGCGTTGCAGGGTGACTGAGGTCAAGCCACGTGTCACGTTTTCTGTTTCGCGGTCAACTCTTTGCGTCACATTGCGAGGTCGTTAGAAAATGTCGAAAGTCGAATCGGTTTCTTACATTTCCTACTCTTGCAGGTCTGCTGAATGTCGGTGAGCCTGTAGCTACCACAATACGATAACAAGAAATAAAGTGATCTGCCTACGTGATTCATTTGCCTGAATCATGTACATTGACATTACAGTTGGCCCTACGCATCCGTAGATTCAATCAACTGAGGCTCGAAAATATTTGTAAAAAATAATAAAGTTCTAAGAAGCAAATCTTTAATTTGCCATGCACTGAGGCCTACTGTGCAGGATCCACGTGAATGAAGCATTAGGTAGACATACCCTGCTGTCAATATAGCCTAAGTAATACAGTACAGCAACTATCTGTATAGCAATTAAGTTGAATTAGGTATTGTAAGCAATCTAGTGGGGATGGCGTAGTGGTGCAGTGGTTAGCAGCGTCAGCCTTGTTAGTGCAATCAAGACAGTAGCTAAACGCTGCTCGGCTCTTTCTTTTTGCTGATTATACGACCATCTCTGGGACCTGTGTTAAAGTCTCCGCCATGGTTCCTTTGTGTGTGGAGTTTGCATGCTCTCCCCATGTCATCATCGGGTTTCCTCCAGGTTATCCCGCACAATCCTAAAACATGCTGATGCTGATTGGAGATAAATCGCCCAGAGGTCTGCATGTGTGAGTGAGTGATCTGTGAGTGTGCCCTGTGATGGATTTGGTGCCCCATCCTGGGTGGTTCCCTGCCTTGTGCCCTGTGACTGGTTTGGCACCCCATCCTGGGTTATTCCCTGCTTTGTTCCCTGGGATGGGTTGGTGCCCCATCCTGGGTTGTTCCCTGCCTTGTGCCCGTAGCCTCCGGTCAGCACCATGGCACATTCTGAAGGACAAAGTGATCCAAATCTAAATTTTTCTGTAGCCACCATTATTATTTTTTTTACCAGGGACACAGAGACTTGGCAAGACTCTGATTGTTTGTGTGCAAACAGACTGACAATCCTGATAGTGACCATTCCGTTGACCTAAATTTTGCACATTTGAAGATTAAAACCAAAAAAAATACTCAACCCCCAAAAAAATTGAAAAAAGTGTATATCGCGAAGCTGTTACGGAAACAGAATTTGCGTGTTAGTAGATATGTAGGACAGGATCATTTGTTCATCTAGAGCAGTGATTCTTAACCTTGTTGGAGGTACCGAACCCCACCAGTTTCATATGTGCATTCACCGAACCCCTCTTTAGTGAAAAATAAAATTTTCAAATTCAAGACATAGATAGGTTTTTTACTGGTGCACAAAATGAGCCGTGCCGAACATCACCTTGTTCAAAGAACAAAACCAACACAATGCATGAACTTACAATAGGGGTGGGCGGATCGATCCTACTATCGATAGTATCGATAACAATGTTGGTATTGATATCGGATTGATAGTAGCCTGTTATGTCCAGCGACGTCCGCTCCTCCCGTGTGCCACGCCCACCTCGTTTACCTCCTGTGATTGCCTAGTGTTTCCACCTGTGTGGCGCCGCCGCACGCCTGTCTCGTGCTTTGTCTTGTGTATTTAGGTCTGTGTCTTTTCCGGCAAACGCGGCATAAATGTTGTTCATGTCGGTGTTTTGTGCAAATAAACCCACGTTTCCCCGTTCGCCTGTCTGGACCTTCCTTCCGTTTGCCGCCTGCCAGCACGGCGCACCGCAATTTAGCCTTCTGAGATCGATACTTTTACATAAATTTCATCTAATTTACGCTACAGTGCATTGCTCCTGTTTCTTAAAAGAGCGGACATGTCTCTAACTACCCCGCTCCTTTTATATCTCGTATGCACCATTGCTCCTCCCTGCTCTGCTGTTATTAGTTGTCCTTTCATCACATGACTCAGCAGCGCGAAAGCGCAAGCACTTTTGGCTGTTCTGAGATGACGGAAAGAAAGAGGAGCGCTGTTTGGAGTTATTTTATTTGAGAGAAATGGTTTTGTTATTATATTATTATATTATTGTTTCTGAACAAAAACCCCAGACTGAAGGAAAGTTAAAAAAATTCATTGTTCTCTAGTAATAAATTAAGGTGACCAGATAATCCGTGTCAGGGAGGACACACTGAACTAGGACAGGAATTGTAAATTAGGCCCAGTAAAAAAATCATTAGTTTATCATCCCCGCCTGCGTGGCGAATTTAGCCCGCATCGATTTTTTTTTATTTTTTAAAAGTGTATTTTCCTGTGTAAATTCCACTGCCGGC
>JABFEA020000138.1:7706301-7730757 GCA_019775915.2 Cyphomyrus plagiostoma | reverse complement strand
CCGCAGCACTGATTGGCCAAGCAGTGTAGCATGATCATCTGCAGCCAGTGATGGCCAAGCGGGGCGTGTCATCACAAATTTACATGATAACTCGGGTGTGTCCGGACCTCCGCGGCGGAGACTCTGCCGAACCCCTGAGACCAACTCACCGAACCCCTAGGGTTTGATCGAACCCAGGTTAAGAACCACTGTTCTAGAGCTACTACCTCCCATATCCCTGAATAAGATAAGCAGTTACAGAAAATAGGTAGATGGATGGATGTCATGGAAAGCCATGTTGAAGTACATGCATCTCAGTCTCGCAAGATGAAACATGAGAAGAATTATTCACATTTATTCAAATTATGTGAATTTCACTTTGTTAACTTATTGAGAATTCGCTTATAATTTGCATAGAACTTTAATGGAATGTCAGTTCCAAGATGCTGACAGATCTTCAGAGATATTCATCACTGCTTTCATTTGGCAACTGAAGGAAAATGAGAACCCAGTGACAGACGCACTCTATATTTTCAGGGAGGAAACGTTGTTCATTAACATGTTCTGCCAAGCCTTTCTGTTCTGATGGGGTGTCGTTGTCGGCTCCAGGCTTTATCTCTGGTTTTAGTGATGCTACCAGTGTCAGTCCAAAAAAAAAGTAATCTGTAAGATGAGGGACAGACATGCAGGACACTCGGAGTATTAAAACACCAAAGAAATGGTCATCTTTTACACAATAAGCAGCTGAAAAGTTCACACTAATATAGATTCCCTCTCTTTCAGCAACCAAACTTAATTTCTCACATTGAAATACATAAATTTCATGTTATTTTGCTTGCCATTACTTTTGTGTACAATCTAATGTGTTGTCTTCCTGGAGGACATAATTTGAATTATAAAATGTAGAATGGTTTCCTCATGAGAAAGAGTATTTACTGGCTGGGAAACAGAGAGTGGGACTGGATTAGCTTTAATAAGACTGGCATAAACTTTGGACTGTTACTGACATAATGAAACAAGCAAACAGGAAGCATCCCTTGGAAATTGTAAGGTGTTTCCGTATTTATTTAAAATAGTCCGGAATTTGGCTGGAAAAGTTTAATAAAGGCAAAAAGGCGAAACTGTTATATGGTGACAAAGGGGTGATTCCACAGGAAATGGTAGATCTCATGACTGGTTCACTCACAAACTTGCATGTAAGAACCACAAAATGATTCATCATAATTATACCTGGTTACTATTGCACTTAATAAGGCATTGTGCTAACTAACATTAAGTGATTCTTATGGAACCGTATGGAAAACGTGATAATGTAATAACTGGAAAGTTTCAGTGGAGTTAAAAAAAAAAGAAAACATCTAAGCGTGAAGTTAAGGCAGGAACGTGCAGATCTGCTTTTGTAAATGCTGGCTCTGTTTGTCATTGGCTTTTGTTAAATCCTCAATCTAAACTTATTCCAAAATAACTTTGACAGTTAAAGTTTATCCTTCCTTTGGAATTTTCACAGCCATGACCTGGAAAAGGAATGCAATACATATAAAATTAACTGAATTTTAAGAATCACCTTAAATTTTTTCTGCGGGAACCAGCAGAATGTTGTCACAGTTATCTGTTTAGGTTTGGCTCATTCATACACCAGTTGTCCTAAGCAGTCAGTTCTGTGATTACTCACGATAAAATTACACTTAATTTCTGATGCCATGGTTAATTGCTGCTTTACTTGCCTGCCTCTGGTCTTTTCTCAATAAGTTCACGTTAGAGTGTGGTTAAAGGTGTGGTTTCATCATATATTTTCACATCTGCTTGAATCCTCAGGGTGTCTAGCCCTGTCCTTTCCTTCAGGAAATGTACACTTGGGTGTTCGGTTTTATATAAATGCAAGGATGATGTAAGATAATTTAACTGGGGGCATACTTACTTATACTCAAAACATAGCTTATTTGAGAGGGAATATTTTCATTGGTGTCACCAGATTGTTTTAAAATGTGTTTCAGAATCGTGCAATTATCCTCTGATTTTTTTCTCCATGATTATATTCACATAAAGACTTATTCTTGGAGTCACACATCAAAGAACAAAAAATATTATATTTCAAATTCAAATTCTGTCCCGGGGCGTAGAGGCAAAATGCTTTGAAAATGCCCTTGTTGTTAGCATTAATTATGGGTGAACGTCAGCACCGGTGATCAGGCAAGACGCCAGTCACAAAAGATTTATTTCACAATAAATAAAAAAATGTAGACATAGTGGCTCAGTTTGTTCGATAACTTTTGTGAGAAGAAAACTATTTCTTGTCTGGTTTATGAAACATAATGTTCTGTTGCAGAGGCTGGAATTTGGTAGCTTGGGATCTTGGTTTGAAGCTCATTAATTTGGCGAGCATTTCCCAACATCTTCCCTGTGTGTCTTGGCCTTCGAAGTCGGCGCAAAAGGGACCTCGATACTTCATCACTATGTACTTGACAGCCTCTGTCTGTCTCGTTCAAGCAATATTGTAAACGCTGTGTTGGCTCAGAGACAGAGAGGGCTTAAGAGGGGTTAAGATGATTTTTAAATACTGATATCAGATTTTTATAGCCAAATAAAAGTAAAATGATGCTTGTGTTTTCTGTGCGTTAAATACAAAAGTAGTAATTAACGCTGGACACATCAGCTGCTGCTCTAAGCACGAGCTGCTGGGTAACTGTCATCACTACAGGCAGGAGAGGCCCAAAGCACAGGCCTCGCTGTGAACAGTAGTAAACTCTAATGCGCCCAGAGGGACGTGTGGTTACAGACAGGGACTGTCACATTAATCAAACCATTCCTAAAGTCTTGTGTTTCTCTGTCTCATGTGCAAGGGCGTAGGAAATAGTGATGGGGGGACACAGCTTAATAATCCATAAGTAGTTTTTTTTTGAGGGGGGGGATGAAGCCCCCTGTGCCCACACTTACATGCCTTGTTTTGTCTCCATTACCTCACAAGCTGTTTTTCATGGCTACAGCCCCCTGACATTTTTGCTGGTTTTTAGACTAATAATTTAGCATCCAGTATTGATTGAAGAGTCATATTTCAGGAAAGGTGGGGCAGCCTGATGGAACAGAGACTTTAAGTCTCCTTGGAAATTCCAAAACTCCATTAGGATGATATACGGGCTTACATGTATGATTATTTTACACAAATACTCCATTACAAGCTTACTTTTAATGCGAAAAGAGCCGTTTGTGTCCTTAAACCCAATAACTGATCTAAAAGCACAATCCTATCCCAATAAACTCATTTTCTCTTCTGGTCACCTAAGCGTAAGTCATCCACAATGAGATATATGTTGAAAGGATTTATTTGTGAGTGTTACTGTAGCTGTAGTTTCTAAAGGGTACTTGGTGATTACCCACTGGATATTCCGCAGCATTCATACATAATCAGTGAAAATCAGTCGCCCACTGGGAATGAAAACAGCGTGTGTCATTAAGCATGTTTAGATTTTTAGATTTTGGGTTGTTTTATGTCTGATTGTTACTCAAATTAGCGTAATTACTGAATCACTTATTTTAAAATGTTCCCAGCATCCACACAGAAACTCTGTTGAGCCACAGTGAACTGAGAGGTACCTACAGTATAAGCATATAAGAATGTTTTTTTTGTGGATAATGATGGGTGACTTTGTGGCTTCACACTTCCAGGGCTGTGGGTTTGATTCTTGCTCATGTTTGTGTGTCTCCCACACACTACATCGATTTCTGTCAGGTATTCCTCTCATAAACATGCCAGGCAGATTGGCATCTCTGAAATGTCCATGAATTGTTGAATGAATGTATGTCCTGACATTGACCGGCATCCCTTCCAGAATGCCCACTGCCTTGTGCCTTGTGCTTCTTGGTATACTTTATGGGAAATGGTTGGATTGATTAATAATTTTGCTTCAGTTCATCTATCCATGTTATCTGAACATGGTTTGTGTAAGTACCATGCTTCCATATCACTTGTGATGGAATCTTCCCATTGTTCTGGCAGTTTCCAACTATGTATCTTGTCTGTTGGCACGTTCTTGAAGCAACACTAATACAGCATTGGGCCCTATCGGATATTTTATCCTCAGAACCATGCATCCCCCAATGCAGCCATTTCCTCATAGATCCAACCAAGGTTCATGTGGTCTTCTAAGTGACATCAACAGCCTGTAAGACCTGCTTGTGAGGAGGCTGGGTTTTATGTCACAGTCCACAGAGGAGCCGGTTTACATGCCTGGTTCTGCATCTTTTCACTAAGTATAAAGGTGTCCTTGATGTTGTTATAGTCTCAGTATGAAGAAGGGAAGAGAACAACCAGAGCAAAATGAAGAACAAAATGAAGACCAGCTATGGTCTTGGAGCGACAGTTCCCAGCACAAGTCATAAACAAAGCTCTATCAAATTAGATGTTGACATAGAAGTTTAATTATAGGAAAGGGAAAAAGTGAGTTATGCACTCACTATGACCAATAATGCATTGTGATGCTTTTAACCAATTCTCTCGTGCCTAGAAATGCTTATCCAAAGCAGACTCTCACGCCGGTGAGCTTGTCCTGTAATAAAGGTGTGAATATATGACATGTTCATAGGTATTTATGCAGGATGTGCGGGATAGAGCAGCTGTATAATGGCTTATTAGCTAGGCGGACATTCCTAATTAACAAAAGTATCACTAACCATGACTTAATGACCTGAACGACTTCACAAATTGTAGGCCGAGAGTGTTGGTGTGATCTGTTTAATTACAGTAGTGAAAAGCTTCGATTGGGCAATTCAGTTGGTTTATTCTTTGGTTGGATTTAGGTCATGTTGAATATGAGAAATTGCATTTCCTCATCAAAGTCTGCAGAACTGTTGTTTTGTGTGGTCCAGGACAGGCATGTGTGCATGTATGTACATTTCTGCTCTGAGGAGAAAGGGGCCCCCCAGAGAACAAACAAAAGCAGGAAGGGGAAGCTACCATGCCGTCGTGAGTGCTGGTGGCTGGATCGGGGGGGGCTAATAGGGCTAGCTACCACACACATTGATGGTGGCCTCAGTGACCCGTCACCACCGTCACACTGGGATTCGCGGCGAATCGGGATAAACATGAACCTGGGGAGATGGAGGACAATGGCCAGGCTGAATTTAAATATTACATGAACCATTTCAGAAGCAGCTGCAAGATGAATGAATGTAACTGGGAGTGAGCTGCTAAAGTGGTACAGGGACCGTGACATTATCTCCGATTTTGTGATAGGGTAAGTGTTTAAAATCATTTTCTCTTCAGCCAATCAAAATTGTCAGCTGTCATTTTTGACAAACAGAAACTGGCATTGGAATGAGTCCCCTTGCTAGACAGTCCACATTTTAGGGAGCTGGAAAGGAGCAAAATAACCCTGTTTGAAACCTAAACAGCATCGCCTCAATTTTCAAAACCATTTAAAGTGGAGTTCATTAGCTGAGGCGTGTGTAACAAGGGCTCTGTCGCCATGGAGGCTGCCAGTCTAATGCTCCTGCCTCTTAATGTCTCCCACCAGTAACAATAACAGTGAAAATAAACCTTTTATTTCCTTCATTTTTTTTATTCCTTTGTCTAAGGTGACTTGCAAATAGCAAATAATTATTAAGACCCTGCACCACCTGGATTGCTGGATACATACTGTAGAATATGGATGGACAGAGGTAATAGAAAAGGAATGATTAATGACATATCTTAAAATTTGTACTTTGTGGAACAGAATTCAGTATTCACCCAGTACTCTGTTAGGAAAACCATTTAAACTGAGAAGTTTGAAAGTTTAGGTATCAATGAAACATCCATCCATTTCCCATCCTGCTTATCCTACTGGGTTGTGGAGGTCTGGAGTCTATCCAACAGGTATGAAGCAGGAAACAACCATGGATGGGGGGCTGGCCCATTGCAGGACGCATTCACATACCAACCACTCACACATGCACACCTACAGGCAATTTAGGAACTCCAATCAGCCTTAGCATGTTTCTGGACTGTGGGGGGAAACTGGAGTACTCAGAGGAAACCCCACGACGACATGGGGAGAACATGCAAACTCCACACACATGAAACCCAGGTGGAGACACGAACCAAGGTCCCAGAGGTGTGAGGCAACAGTGCTAACCACTGTACCACCATGCCGCCCCCACCAATGCAACACAGATATCTAAATTTCTTAGACCACACTTTAAAAACTTTCCTTCTTGCTTATTTGAGACTGCAATTAATACAATATATTTTTCCTTTGTGGGAAGACAGGTCTGTTGAATAGCACCTACCAAGATCACTGCGTCATACCTGCCAAATGGCATATGTCATACTCAGATAAAATATATTTACACTTTTAATTATACAATTTGAGAACTTGTGAAATATACAACAGTGTTATTTTCGATCCCCCTGATGATCCCGTTTAAACAAAATTTGTTCCCAATTCGATACCAGAGGCTATTAAAACCACTTTCCCCTCCCCCCAACAAAGGCCAAAGAGGGAATCGGCACTGGGGTGCCCTCGTCGCCAATGAGCCTTTAATTCAATATTTGTTTTCTCTAATTGCCCTCTGCTCGGTGAGTTTATTTAACATGGATATTCCCGTGGCAGTGAGGCTGCCCTCTTGGGCTCACTACCATCCGTCACGCTGCGGCTACTGCTTCCTACCTCGCCATCCGCTTTCTTATGTTTCCAGAAGCAGCAGGTAGCAGGGGTTAACGCTGTGCCGTTAGTGCTGTGCCGTTAGCATTGTTGCTAAAGACTTCAATGTAACCGGCTCCCTTATACTAGGTACTTGGCCTGTATTACTCCAGTGGAACATTCAGCTGTACCAGCTTGTAAAGTAAGTATATTGCTTTGGATATATTGTAGCATTAAAGATGGTTAGCTACTGGAAACTCTTACAATTCTCACAGACTTGTTGACATTACAAATCATTCTATGACTCTAATAGAGCTCACCACTACATTGATGCATGCAGACCTGGAGCATATAATGTATATGCCTATCTGTGAAAGAATATTACGTAAAATTAGAAAATTCTGGAATACGGAAACTGCTAACAAAAATGCTTGTTCAGAATTTAGGCCCAGTAAGGAACACTTGATATTGAATCTTTAGTTTAAAACTAAAAACTAACAAAACTTTCATCCATTCATCCATGCTTGTCCTATGCAGGGTCGCAGGGACCTGGAGCGTATCATGGAAACAATGATCACGAGGCAGGGAATCACTCAGGACAGGGGCACCAAGCCTGTCACATGGGACTTGCACCACCCACGCCTACGAATAATTCGGCAACTCCAATTCACCTCAGCATGTGTTTGGACTGTGGGGGGAAACCTTACTTATCCAGGCCTAATTCATTGAAATAAGTCAAGTAAATTAACTTTAAAATTCACATAGAAGTGAACATGTACTGTATATTTGAATCTGTTTTAAAACTTTTTTCTGTCTCTGAGGTAACCATTTTCTGTTTGTGCACTTCTAGTAGGAGGACAGAGGGACCAGTGGTGGCTGGTGTCATGTGTGATTAAACCCTGGGGAGGGCACCTAAGCTTGTACCATTAGGAACCGGGGGGGGGTTCACTTAAATCTTATTGCGGTGAAACACAATGTAATGCCCTCACTGTATCCACCCTGCCTCTGTGCTGTGGGACCCAGACAAGCATAAGGTGTAAATCAGATTTAACTCTGGCTGAGACTGATCATTTGTCAACATTTGCTATGGTTTGATGCAAGTATCCTCTCATTCTAGCCTGCTGTCAAAGTATTTCCCCTTATTTTTTTTTACTGTTAATTATGCCAAAAGTTTGAGAAGTATAAAAGGTAAAACTGTACAATGGGAAAGTCAATAGCTACTCCTTAAGTTATGATATATATACATACAAATCCATCCATCTTCCATATCTACTTATCCAGTACAGGGCTGTGATGAGCCTGGATCTGGTCCCAGAAGGAATGTGGCGCAGGGCGGGGGAACACCCTGGACGGAGTGCCAGTATTGCAATACATATGTATTACAAGACATGTACTCGCTTTTGTTGTCAAGGTTGTTGTTGCCGTGTGTTACCATGTTCACGTACGGTACATTGGTTCTGCATAACCAAAATGAGTGTGGTCTTACTCCCTGGTGTAATGTCACACTCCATTACAAGAGGACATGGCAAAACTCCAGGCGGCAAACTTGCCATCAGGCTATCAGCTATTAGCCGTCAACAACTTTGTTATTTGTCTTATTATTTTTACTGTATAATGATTTAATATTGGAGACTGTCAGAAGTTGTTCAAATGTGTTTTACATTAATGATACATTAATGATAATGAAAAAAAACTATTCTCGTGTGTTTAGCTCTTTCCTCGGGCATTTTTAAAACTTGGGGAGCAAAGATTTGTTTCTTTCTGGGAGAAATGGTAACTGATCTACTTTTTCTCTTGTTAAATACATGTCTTTTAGTTTTGTCAAAAACCACAATCCCGCACAAAGGCTGTAAACAATGCCATTTAATAATGCGCTTTATACCCACTGTGACGGTCCGGGAGTGCGTGCAGTGCGGACATAAGAAGGACCAGGCAAGTGGTTTAATGCACTCACAGAACACAGACACGTTTATGCCGCGTCTGCCGGAACAGACGCTGGCGCAGACTTAAATACAAACAAGACAAATCACGGGACCGGCATGCGGCGGCGCCACACGGGTGGAAACAATCGGAAATCACAAGAGGTAACGAGGGGGGCGTGGCACACGAAGGGCTGGAACGGCACGGACGACGCGGTATGTCACACCCATAGTGTGCTTTATACCCATAGTGTGCTTCATACCCATAGTGTGCTTCATACCCATAGTGTGCTTTATACCCATTGTATTAAAAAAATACATTTTCCAGTGTAATAACAGTTTATGGAAGGAAATCATGGCCGTCTCTTCTCGAAGCCTTAAAGTCTCACACTTGACCCCATTAAGTCAGCCAGCAGGACGCATCACCTTCTCCCAGGAACAATGCATTCACTGCTTCTGACTTATATTATTATTTCCAGCTTTTATTTTCTTTCATTCAACTTTAAACATAGTTATCTCATGAAAGGCATGGATATTTTGCAATGGTTGCTTCCAGGCGACTTTCAGTTTAATTTGTGTACGCTAACGTAGATTTGCTCCTGTTCAATGCTTGGGCTTAATGCACCGTTTTCTAGAACATACTCTAAAGTAGGGGTGGTGAACCTGATACTTGGGTAAGGGTTTTTCGGATGACCTCTCAATCAGCCAATTAAAAAGCAGTGGGTCCCCAGTACTGCTTTGTTATTGGCTGATTGAGAGGTCATCCCAAAAACCAGTACCTACAGCAGCTCTCCAGGGATCAGGCTCACCACCCCTGCTTCAAAGATATGTGCACACATGGCACAACAGGATTTTATCTTATTTGGCTCATCCTGATATGCTGAGAATAGATTTGGATCGTCTTGGGGTGTGATTCAATTCTGCCGCAAACGCCATTGCGTTACCATGACGATGAGAGAACTCAAATGTGGGTAATAGTTTTTTGCTTTGCATGACAAATTTTCTGAAAAGGATGCATATGTTTTGACTGAGGCATGCATATGTTTTGACTGAGAAGCTAGCTGGACACCCGGGATCAACGATGTAGCTAGAGGAATCACTGCACTGACTGCTTATGGTGAAGGCCGCAATGCACCCCAACACGTAAAAATAAAAACGGGCGCGACCCACTTCACAGGCTGTTAATGTAAAATGAATTAATGAAGCTGGTTAGCTGACCAATGACAAGACAATCCATTTCAACTTCGATACTAATGCAAACATGATCACGCTTTCTTTTTTTTTTTTTTTTGCTCGCAGAAACTCTTACAATGAGTTTCAGACTTTAAGACAACACTGGCCTATTTCACAATGGTCTCCCTCTCAGAAAAGGAATTATCCTTTTTTGAGGAAAAAGATACTGAATAAACACTTAATCACCACTTTGCGCTGATGAGAATTTAAATCAGCGGTAGGGGTAGGGGCTCATTTCAGCCAGAGCCAGAGCATTGTGTAAGTCATCTCCATAACACAACAATTAATCATTTTACTGTTTGGCATTTAGCATTATGGTTGGAGAGTTTTCCATGTGTAAATCAGTTGCTAATTGACTCGAAAACCAGCAAGGCCGTATGGACTGCTCCTCACCCATACGCCCAACGTTTGGGCCAATAAGGTAAACACAATTTCGCTATGCCTTCATTGTTCTTGGAAAGTGGTCTGTTTCAACATTCAGCTCCCCGATGTCAATCTGCAGAGGCGCTGTCCAGTAATAGCATCTGCAGATGGGGAGGAGAATGTTCTCCCATACGCTACTGGCAGACAGCTCAGTGGTCGGAGGACTCTGGTCTTCCTGGAAGGAGGAGACACGTACAACCAGGCTACCGCCAAGGCCACCCATAAGCCAGGGAAACGTAAGACGGTTTCAATAGCGGCCCTTCACTTTCACGACTGCAGCTGTCAGAAACGGCAGACACAAATTGTGTATCGGGGAAGGATTTCAGGGGTCTTTTGTACGCGTTCAATATGATGTGCAGATTAAATTATAACCGAATGAAAAATGGAGCTAGGTCACGCTGACAGCTACGAAATTGTACAGATCGTAGCATGACTGGCAGTTTAATAGCTATAATAGTAGCAAACTGGGGATTTGATGGAAGGATTTTGACAGCAAGAAGAAAACAAATAATTTCCAGAGCTCACCAACACCTCATATTTGTGATTTATGGATTAAACCCAAATACCACTTTCTGCAAATATGCTGTGGTTCTGATAATGAATACCAAATACTAGCATTCATATTGTATCAGCAATGTATGAGATGGCTGCCACAATACTGAATGAGTAACATGTTAATTAATATGGCTCCTGCAGATCTATATCTTGGAGTCCTGTGTCATTTTCGACAATTATCCAATATGGGATTGAGGGCAAATGACAGTTCACGTCACAAATGGCCATATTTGTTCATCAGTTGGAGATACCAAGACTGATCGAGGTTTTAGGACCTAAGAATGTAGGGGTACTTTTCCATAGTGGAAGGTTTGTGCTTTTTGTGGGTCTTTCTTTCTGTAAATCCCTAGAACTGTCATCTAAGGGTTATTATGAGAATATAACTGGCTCAGTGAAAGTATACACGTCTGGTGAACATGTGGTGGAGAATGATAAGTTGGTAGAGGCATGCTCCAATCAGAGGTGGTCCAGACATGCATCACGGACACCAAAAGCTCTAATCTCTACTAAGAAGTCCATTAACTTGTCTATATTCTATGAGGACTCCATTATTTCATGTAATACGTTTAAATTTTTCAAAAAAAGATTTTACAGTTAATCATCTTAGTTTTCCACTGAGGGGCAAGATATGAAAATATAAAATCAAATAAGCAGAGATTTTTCATGCACAAGAAGTCTGTTGAAAAGTCTAAATATCCATTCTCCTTGTTCATTTGTGTTTACCTCCGCGTGGTCAGGTTTAGTGTTTATCGGTGAATGATAAAATAATCGGAGTCAAAACTAAGACACTACGCTGCGACTTGTGTTTGGGTTTTTGAACAGTGAGGTCGTACACTTAAATTATCGCCAGACACAAATATAGCTAACTTAGAAACAGTCATGTTTTTGCTGATCGTTCACATTAATTGGCTGTGAGCTGTTTGGTAGAGAAAGCAGTTTAATTTCCAGCTCGCTTTACGCGTTTCTTTAATCTTAACGGCATTTCAGCACTGGTAGATATGATTACTTCCGACATGTGAGATCTCTTTTCCTTGGGCTGATAGGGAGACTAATTTAAAACCTCTGCCATAGCCGCTTAGCATGATTTGAACCAGAGCATCTTGCCCCATACCCTCTTGTCTTCATTGCGATGAGTGTTTGGTGGCCCCCTGCCCCTTCAACACCCGAGCACTGTGCTGTTGTCTCTCCTGGGAAAGACATTTCCTATGTTTTTCTCCTCTTCACCATCATCTTCCCTGTTGTGATAATTCCTGGTGATTGCCCATTTCAAGGCAGTATTTCTGATGATTGCCCATTTCGGTGTGAAGCAAAACTGTCACTTATGAACATGCTCCCACCAGGTTGCTGGGGAGTGGCTTTTCCTCCTAAGTTCAGTCTCAGTTTTTGTTGAGGTTATTTCCCAGCATGATCAATGATGAACATCTCTTCAGTTTTATGTCGCTGTCTCTCTCCCCTTCCGCAACGCCTACCCTTCTGCAGTAGAAATCCAAAGCTCAAATTGCACTGTAATTAGTCTCTCTTCGTAGTATACCTCGGGTATCTTGTACACCAGTGGAAAAGCACCTTTTGTTTATTCAATGCTTATATGGATCATATGATAATTACTGTCACGTTCATGTGTTCATTAAATGAATGCATCTGCTATTTTAAGTCAGCCATGTTATTGGGGTTGTATATAATAGATCGAGGGTACTGTCTTTTATATCATTTTCATGGTAGACGATTGGCAGTAAATGTGTGATTTGTACGGGTTTGCACAACTTTTACTTTCATATGGGCCGTGACTTCAGAACTGGCTCGAGCTCATGTTTGGTCCAGTGTTGTGTTTTCTTAGCAACACCCGAACACAGAGGTCATGCTCCTTGGAGAATTGCTTTCTCGTGGAAACCTTCCTGTTATGGCTGCCGTGTGTGGTGTACATTTTCCATGGTGCAACGTTACATATAAAGTTTTTTTTCTCAGGCCTTACCTAGACAGCAAAATTTGATTCTAGACTGTCACTCATATTTCATACGCCTAAGTTCGACTGGGGAGGTATTTGGACTGTTCCTGAGCCAGATCTCCATTGCTGGATGTGTGGCTCAGATTACATTTGAGAGTCCCGCTGTAGTTTTTTTTTTTCTTTTTTTAGCTATTTTAGATGCTTTCTTTAATGAGTACACTGACCCCCCCCCTCCCCTGGTGAACTATGATAGTGTAGTGTGTGTGTTTCTATGCAGGCGAGGATGTCAACCATTTTGTATGAAGTTCAACAAAATTTTTGAAGCTCGGCACCTCATCGGATTTTGCCAGACACACACATAACACATGAATTAGTCTTTTATAGCTTAATCTGGCAAAAATCCAGTAATCCGGCAGACATCCAGTCATGGCCATTTCTTAATCTTGACGGAAGGCAGCCAAGGCTGCTGGGAGTTTTGCACTTTGTGGCGAGAAAGTTGCGGCTTGCATGTTTCAGCAGTGGTTCTTGTTGTCAAACCTCATCTGAAAAGGAAGGCCACGGCGACGTGTGCCATGCTGCGTGGACGAGGAAGCTTTTAATCTGATTGGCCTGGGCAGTGATTAGCCACAGACTCCCCCCTTGGGCGGTCCCGGTTCTAGCTGTGACACCGCGGTGGGGGGGGGGCGTACCAAATGTTAACCTACACGGTTGCCTGGCTGCCACCGATCACCATTGCCATCTCCCTTGTGGTCAGCTCTGTTCTCTATCCAGCTGATTATGATCGGCGGATCATGGGGGGGGGGAGGGGCAAACCCGGGTGGCACCTATCCTCCTGACAGCGGGGGCTGTAGTGACCCGTGACGCTTTAGCCACATCTGGGAGTGTTTATACGTGCAATGATAAACAGCAAGGGCAGTGTGAATGTAGGTCAGCATTGATAGAGGTGAAAAGAAGACTGTTTCCCAGCAATGGGGAACAGGAAAACTCCCCTTCCGGGGCTCATTTGGCAGACTGGCCGTCTCTGTTGAAGCCTGTATAAAGCTCCCCCCCCCCACACACACACACATATGGATGTAATGCACAACGTAATTTCCTCAATAGGTTTGAAGGTATCAAGAAGAGGGTGATTGATCTAATCGGATGTTAAACACTGCCCACTTTCCTTTTTGTAGACCAGCATGATATGAGGAGGAGAAATTTGGACAGAGATGCTGAGATCATCAGAAGCATTTTTTTTTTATTATAGTAACCACCATAGCATCAAAACAACCAAAAAAATATTTCTTACAAAGTGAAGTCTGAGCTTCTGAGAGCCAAATAGGGCAGATATATATATGCGTAATTATTATCATTTGATGCATGTTTCAAATGTTGTTATTTCAGCCTATGATTTATTTGTCTTCTTACTACAAACCAAAATACACTTTCTATAAGTTTCAATTAAGAATAAGATATGGATGAAACATTTGAGTAATTTGTGTTCTAATTTTTATAAAGTTTCAACCTTTATTAAAAAAAAAAAAACATGGAAATCAAGTAATATTTTTTTATTGTGGGAAAAGTGCATGTTGAATACTGAGAAATTCCCTCTGTATCTATGTGGGTTGGTTGCTGCTGATGGGCGCTGGCTTGTTTTAAATGTTCTCGACTCATAAATTACATTCATCGTTTCATAATGTGCTGCAGCTCTATTTAACAATTGAGAGTTATGTTTTGCCCAAACAGCCTTTCTCTTCGGTAGTCACTACTGCCAAGTGTGACTTCGGGAATGCCAAGCCATTTTGAATCAATTAATGGCAGGGGGGGGTTAGGGCGACATGCCGGTGCAACATGGCACACGTGCTGGCAATTGGCTCACCAACGTATGAGATAAATCAAAGCCTTTCTCTCGTTTTCCGGGGCTTCCGCATCCTTCCGGAAGGATGCCTGCCGGCCTGTCTGTCAGGCAGCTGAGAACAGCCCCTTCACAAGCAAAGGTCAGACCAGTGAAGACAATTCTGCACAGACCAAGGTGTTGTTGGTGCCTGATATAACACAGATATAATTGCTCTATTCAGATCTTCACTCCTTAGGATGCCTCATTTTTTCATTGAAAGTGACACATAAAGTGACACTGCTTCCTCATTTCTGCTGTCAGATATATAATAGTCATGAAATCCCAGAGCTGGTTTGGATTTTCTTAGTTGAAGTAAATGACGCCACATAACTGTAATCTCTCGGTTACTCTTGGTCACTTGCGTTTGTGTTATTAAAGGAGGTGGTTTGGACATTTGTCTTCAGGCCCTCCTGAACGCCACCCCAGGGAGGTACTTCGGGCATGTTCAACTGGAAGGAGGCCCCAGGACAGACCCAGGACACGCTGGAAAGATTATATCTCTCAGCTGGCCTGGGAATGCCTTTGTGCCCCCCCCGTGGAGGAGGTGGCAGGAGAGAGGGAGGTTTGGTCATCCCTATTTTGACTGCTGCCCCCACAACTCCACCCTGGAAAAGAAATGGATAATGGACGGACGGACTGACGGATGGATGGATTGATGATGGACGGATGGTTAAGTAAAAAATTCTAAAAAGGTTAGGAAAAAAACCTACCTCAACAGAAAAGAATTTAGATTGCAGGGTTTAAAGTTCCCTAAGATGGAGTTTCTCCAGATCAAAATGGCTAATGTGTGAGCGTCCATCACAGGCACTGTCATCCGCGTGTGCCCTCCCACAAGGCACCAGGCAAGGCACAGACAGCCAGGCGCTTAGGCACATTACCCAGGAGGACATTACCCAGGAGTTTTCGACCCCCAGCCAATTACGGATCAACAATTTGCTTAAGATGTTGACAAAGACCCGCCCACCACTTACCGGTTCCACTGTGATTTTCAGCTTGGGGTGAGATTTTCTGGTTTATCTCATGATCAGGAATTGTGCTGGTGAAAGCGTTTCCTGAAGGCAAATATCGCACCAAAACCTCCTAAGCAATCCTTGTTCCCATCATAAATACTTCTCTAATTTATTCACTGTCTGCTTGTAGTAACATCATCATTAACAAATACTTTTACCAGCTTATGAAATTAAGCTATATTTGCCATTTGTACACATCACATTTAGGTACATTGTAATATCTTTTTTTATACGTATCCCATATTGCTCATCATGCAGCACCCCTGGAACTGGTATGAGGTGGGGGGGGGGGTGATGGGGCGAGTGCCTATGCTGCCAAGCATGGAATTTGAACCGGTGCCCCCCTGATCACAGGCCAAGAGTCCTACCCCAGCCCCCCGAACATCACCATGCACATTTGAGACCTTGAAGGTGTATGAATCAGAAGAAGAGAGTTAAAACTTAATTTGAACCGCTTTCCTAAAATCTTGCATCAGAGACTGATCATTTCCACAAATATCTCCTTAAATACGTCTTGCCAAGGAAATCTCTCTGTGACTCCCAGGGTTGTGATAACCCACCGGTTCTGGCTGTCTATGAATCACAGCCACGTCAGAAAAGTCACAGACCCCAATACCACATCTATAAGCCGCCAGCAAAGCTACTAATTTCTGTCCGGCTTCCTTTAGTTCTCGGATACAATAACACTGCTGTGTCACAATTTATCATTAACACAAGCAAGCAAAGAAATCTTTATTGGCACAAAAAAAAGAATTTAGATATAATCTGTGTACATAATGTGAGTAGTCATCCATGGGTTTCACATCCAGCCGACTGTGAATGAAAAAATTTGGGCGGAAAAAAAAATTTGAATTTCCTGCATGCCGAGAGCCCTACGCTGAATCCTTGCGCCTGAATTGCTGTGTAGGTATACCCTGCACAAGCCCGCACCTCTACTGAAATGCTGTGTAGGTATACCCTGCACAAGCCCGCACCTCTACTGAAATGCTGTGTAGGTATACCCTGCACAAGCCCGCACCTCTACTGAAATGCTGTGTAGGTATACCCTGCACAAGCCTGCACCTCTATTGAACATGTACAGACTTTGTTTCTTGCTGTTTTTCCCAAAACGATATATATAACAACTATGTACATAAAATTTACATTATATTAGGTATTATAAGTAATCTAGAGATGTTTTAAAGTATAGGGGAGCATGTGCGTAGATTATATGCAAATACCGTTTTATGTAAGTGACTTGAGTATCTGCAGGTTTTGGTACCTGTTTGGGTTCCTGGAATCAACCTGGATACTGAGGGATGGCTGTACATAGTTTTTCTTGTGGCCAAATATGTTAGAATTTGCCAGTAATCTGAAATAACCTTTATCAATGATCACTATTAATTTGGCCCTATAAAAGGAAGAATAATTTTCACAATACAGTGGTACCTCGGTTCTCAAACTTAATCCGTTCCAGACTCCGGATCGAATCCTAAAAAATTTGAGTTCAGATCAAATTTTTCCAATAAGAAATAATGGAAAACCAATTAATTGGTTCCCGGCCCCTCAAAATTACACCTAAACACGTTTTTAAGCATTTAAACACAAAATGTACAGGATAAAATAAGAAGAGCATTTTCTTCTTAATGGCTTCCAAAACGATAAAGATCTTATCCAAACATTACCCCTGTCCTGCCCCGATCGTCCGCTCCTTCTGTGTGCCACGCTCCCTTGTTAACCTCATGTGGGATCCCCACGTGAACAGCTGTTTCTGGTTGTTAACATTTGCCCTCAGTATTAAGTCCGCGTTTCAGTTTGTTTCCCCAGTCCCGTCATTGGATGCCTTCGACTTGCTTACAGCTGGCGTAAAGTAACGCATTCTGATCCTGACGCAATTCATTACGGTTAGATGCATTGCGACCTCTCACCCGGCTGCACAAACTGGAACCGCCTACGTGGCGACACACCTTGCCCTTATTGGCTAAAGAGTTAGGTACACGCATGATGTTTGTATCCTAGGCAGTTCCGATGCGTAATCTGCTATTTCTCCCAAATATCACGTAAAGTAGTAAGAACCGGTTTTTGGTTTATTTACCTGGTAAAATAAAATTTAAATAAATGACATAAATGCTGTAATACTTCACGTAAGTTAATGGTTTATTTATTGTTAGTTACCGTAATGTTGCGCTGCTTTATTTAGTTAATCGTCCAGTCTGTCAAGAAGGCATTCAAGTAAGAATTGCATTGTAGTATGACTTATTTCCTGGCGCGTACAATTTATATTAGGTCAGTGTTCACGATGTGACTTTGGATATTTGGATCGAGTTCGAGGTCAAACTTGTTTGTTTGAGTTTTAAGAAATTTGAGTTCTAGTGAATTCGAGAACCGAGGTATCACTGTATCTCCCCTTTTGGTGATTTGACAGAACATATTGTCAGAAGGTGACCTCTTCTAGTAAGTACATGAGTGAAGGGCTATGCTTTAACATTATTTTATGTAAGGCACATGACCCTGGCCAAGGTATGCAGTTGGAAGATGTTGGGATGGATGGATGGATGGATTTTATACTCAAGGACTGTATTACTTCATTAAACAAACATCTAACAAACTCAATGCCATTTTATTAAAGTGTCTGATAGATACTTAGATGAAGTTCAACACCTTTTGTTAAATTGCAGGCCAGATATTAATTCACTGTAACACCTTTACTACAGTTAAACAATTGCCCAAAATAATATGACTTTAAACATTCTGTAAGGCAGGCGAATAGTGAACATCCCAGGCCTCAGAATCCTGCCCCCCAGCTAGTTATTCCCCAAAGTCCTTACCAAGCACTGCATTATTGTGCTGGTCTGTTTGTGTGTTTATTTATTGGATGTTTTATTGAATTTGTCTATTGTTTTGATGTTGTGACACTGGAGAGGATGCACCTTTAATTTCGTTGCTGTGGAAACCACAATGACAATAAAGCATCTGAATCGGAATCTGAATCTGATTTGCTCTTGCTAAGCAGGTGTCATGGTGTCCTGTGTATCTTTTGGCCATCTAGACCATAACAAATCTTAAATAAACCTAATAAAAAAACTGTGCATCAAGTTTCCCAAACAGGCTGTATTAGGATCAATTAAATAGTGTACAATTTGCAAATAGTGTATGGTCATCTTCAGATATGTGATACTTCCTGGTGAAAATGTGAAAATGAATGGTTGGACCATTTCCAGAACCTTGTAGTAGGTAAAGTACATAGGATACACCTTATCTGGTTAATCATTGAATTCTACAGAAAATGTTGGGCTTCGGTCACAAAGCTACACAGCTGTACATGCCGTGTAACAGGAGCTTTGACAATGACATCTGTAACCGTGCATCTGTATGACTGGCTAAGGAAGAGCTGTGTCTGTAATCTTGGAGATATTCAATGGGATGAGAACATGTCGTCCCATTCAAGGATGGAATGAGTTTACCACTTCCTGTTGGACTTCCAGGGTCCATTATACGGCTGCCTGTGTGTGCAAATGCTTTTGAACAACCTTGTAAAGCAACAGATGTGGTATGTTAATGATACCGAGCATAAATCGTGTTCCCGGCTAATGAACATCCCAGGAGAAGCTGGCCTGATCCTCCTAAAAGGGGATAAGCCCCACGCTCACAGAGGGGGCCAATTGAAGTGGACACAGTGATGGTATTATAGGTAACCTTTGAGGTAGCCTCTTCAGATGTTGCTCACGTATCTCAGCTACAATATGCGGACGACTATGTCTCATGATAGCGTTTGAGTAATTCCAGAGCATCTGGCCTGGTGTGACTCAGCTTGTGAGTCGGATAGTCATAGGTCTTGGGTTCTGGGCTTATCTTTTAATGTTACTGGTGGTCTGCAGATGTAGGTCTTAACTGATGACTCAACCAAGAATCGCTAAGATTTATGGAACGTATCACGTCATAAAATTGCATAAAAAATATTCTTATGTCATTTATACAAAGGAAACTCTGTTTTACTCCTGTATTAACTTCTTACACTCGGCATATCTGTAAAGAGTGTTTAGTAGTTTGGCAGAGTGCAATATTCATGCAAATTCCAGTCAGGGATTTTTTCTCTGAAGTCAACAAGCACTGGAACTGGTTCCACAGAAGGCGAACAGCTGTCTGTGACGTCCAGCTCAAACCTTGACAAGCATCCCAGGTGCAGTTTTCGTAAGCATTCTCAAACAGGAAGTTGATGACCCATATCTTCTCCAAGAAAAGCTCTTTCAGAACAATGGACACCATCTAATGGCAGTAACTGACAGTTTTCCTATCAGTGTCTAGATAAATGATTTCATTGCATAATGGGGAAGCATTTAATGGCTTTCTGGACCTGTTTGGTTGAAACAAAATATTGGTCTGGATTTTTACTTTCTGGACCTGAAATGACAACCTCTGCTGTCTAGTACCCCTGCAGTGAGGGAAGACACAATGTGTTCAATGCGAAATAATGCTTTGAAGGGCTTATATCCAAAAACACATTCAGCCTGCCTCAACTCCACCTACACACCTAGGAAACGGGAAAAAAATATGCGGCAAAAATGTGTGGGGTCATAAATTGAATACAGTATCCTGAGAAACGTCAGCACATTTAACCACATGAATGAATACTATTTTGTTACCACACAATCTTTTATGTCTGTGAAAGTTAGCATTACAAATACGAGTCAAGCTAGCCGAAGTATCAGTTTCTCGAACAAAACAATCAAGTGGATCTTTCATATTCTTACTTTGCCGTATTCATGACATTTATGCTCTCATTTGTTTCATTTGCATTTGTATGCATCGCGTTGGTCGATATTGGTTGTATTTTGCAGCAGGTAATTCCTGTGGTATTTCCAGTATTTGAGAGAGATTGGTGGGGCTTAATTTAATTAAGGAGGGAATAATATGGAATTTCCTACAGTATAGCAGCATTTCTCATGGAAATTGTCCTTTGTATAATGTTTCCTTTATAGCTGGAGTGGCTAACATTAAGGTGCAGTCTATTGAAAAAGACACGATTATTTGTAATTGCCTACGCTCCCATAATCCCAACCAGGCAATCTCATATCCTGATCTTACATTCCTCTGTCATCTTTAAATAAATCTATTTTCTTGGCTCATCATTATTTCATGATACTCCACAAACAAGTGGGAACCATCAAAAGAGTTTAAACCCCAAAAAAACAGTCATGTTCCTGTTACAAGCACACAAAGCCATATTTCTGTGGATAACCTGGATACAACTAGGTTTAAGTGCCGATAAGACCGAAAAGGCCTGATTTTCCTGATGTTATATAGGATAAATCTACAGGATCAAGAGACCACTGTTATGTGCTCAGGAAAGGATAGCTGGTCATGTATCATTATCCCTGGGTTCCTGGCAGACCCAAATGAAGACAGTGTAGATGATTCAAGCTGAGCAGTGATGTCATGATGAATGACAGGGTTGTAGGGAAGATGAGCAGCTCAGTATTGGAGAGATTAATTTGGAAATTTAAGTTGATCTGGATGTCATCATTATAGTAGCTGTAGGAAAGGCATGTGACTGGATTATATGACCTAAAGTTAATATATAGTTAATTTAGAGAGAAAAGAGGAGGGACCAAGGACAGAGCCGTGGGGGACACTGGTTGCTACCTGAAGTGATTTGGAAACCTTTGCACCCTAAACCATTTGGAATGATCTGTTTGGTTGGTATGAGTCAAGTAGCACAAAGCAGTCTGTGTGATGCCAAGTTGACAAAGGGTGGCCAGGAGGATTTGGTGATGAACTGTGAGAATGAACTGTGTCAAAGGCCTCAGAAAGGTGTGATAGAATCAGGACAGGTGACTGATATGCAAGTGTGCAGGTCTGAAGCCAGACTGAATAGAGATACAGAGGTTATTCTGCATCAGAGACTTGACTGAGAACAATATCTTTAAGGGTTTTGCACAAGAATGAGTGGAGAGAGAGAGACTGGCTAATAAATATCCAATTTTAAGGAGTGGTGTCACACGACCCTATTGAAATGAGAATGTTCCAGTTGGTAGGAATGAGTTAATCAGGAGGTTCAGTGCTGGGATTAATGTAGGAGAGATGGCCTGGAGGAGATGGGAGAGGATAGGCTCCACAGCACAGACGGCGGGCGTGTGGACAAGCAGGTTAAAAACATCTGGGTTAGTGAGGATCAGGGTGAATGAGGGAACAGGAGGAGGGTTCCATGTGGGGGCAGGGGGCTGCCACCTTCTCATGGAACGTGAAGAACGTCATAGCTTCAGTTATTAAAATGGTCAACAACCCAATATACCTACAGCTTAAGTTGCCGAAAGGTTCTAGGTTGCTTCTTTAGATGGTTCTTATACAGTAGTTTGACTTCCCTGTTACTTGCTTGCCCTGGTCAACTGGATTACTGAGGGCCACACAAGAACATGTATGTTCTTTAATACCCCAGTTTGCTACATTGTTATAGGTATTATCCTTGTTTGGGATCTTTGGAATACAGATTTCATATGACATGGCAGTCTGTCACTGGACAATGGATTATTTTGTTCTTACATGTCAATTTCAAGATTCAAGTTAAAGTAAACTCTGAGTCAAAAAACAAGTTCTAAATAATAATGTCTGCCAGAGCTAATCAGGTTTTATAATAAACAACTAATGTAATGTGAATCCCCGCCTCTCCTCTCTAGGGTCCCTGTCTCCTTCTGATGTGGAGATGCTTGCAAACACAATGTTATGCTTTCATCACTGTCTGCTCAATGGATGGCCAGGATCACCCCTCCCCACCCCCTTCTCCCCTCGCCCTCTTTCCTGGCTCCAGAGGAAGATGATGCTAGCAGTGACAAGCAGATGCGCTAATCACACTAGCAGTGACTAGCAGATACGCTAATCACACTAGGGGCAATGCCAATGCAAGCAATCCGTCCCCAAAGTAAAATACTAATGCAGTCTGATAGTTTTTTTTGTAGATCTTGCTGCATTCATTTTACAACATAGGCAAAGTCAGGGCCAGATTCTGTTCTGAAGCGGGTCCCCATCAATAGTGTTCCTCCCTATAAAGTATCAGGGGGCTTCAGCTTCCCAAAATCCTTTGAGATTTTTTTTTTTTTGGCGGAGACAAGGGAGAAGCATCTGGCCAGCGCTGGCTAGCATCCCATTCAGTTCTTCCAGGAACCTGAGCTGCGTATTGACACGGCTGTCACGTTCTGTCCATCTTTATATGTAGTACTCTCTCTCTCTCCCTCTCTTGCTCTGGACCTGCCCGTCTTGGTATAATGACGTCAACCCGGGAGTCCCAGCCTGCACACAGGACACATCAGAAATGCTGCAGACACGGTTTGATCAGCATGCAGAAAAGGCAGAGCTGTAACTTTCCACCAGATGCTGCTCAGAAACAATTACCTGAATATTAGCCATTTTGTCAGGTACCCGTTGGGGGGGGGCTTTCTAAAGAGATTCTAATGTTCAATACTGTGAGGTTTAAAATCTCCCAGGTCACTTGAATCCTAAAACAAACATAGGAAAACAGCCTGCATGACTAATATTGGCAAGTATTGTTCAAAATATTTAAAATATAGTCTGGCACATGTGCATTGTGGGTTTGTTTTCATATAGAAATCGATTAACTGTTTTTTTTTCTCTTATCAGGGGAAGTACTAGTCAGGTAGGTCTTGTTGTTCCCGCTCAGCACATTAATATTTCATAAACGAAGTTTCCTTTCCTCTGTGATTGATAGCTACTACCCCCAAATGATTCGCTCCCTCACAGCTGAGGGCTGTCCCAGTTACCTAATCTTTAACAGAAAGCTGTTTTTGATATGATCTCCGCCACTTGGTCTGTCACGCTCTCCCCGCCCATTTAAACACAGCCGGGCAGTTGTTACTCAAGCGTGAGAAAATGCATCTGCAGATCCTGTCCCTGTTTCTCTAAGCTAACTCTCATCATTTGTCATCTGGTGGGGAACAAGCTATCTTTTTTCAGCTGCCCAGGGAAAAATTCTGTCATAGGCAGTTTACAAGCTAAAACTAATCTTCATGAGAACAAACTGTAAGGGCATTGTAAAAAAAATAGTGTGGGGGGGTGTTGGCATTTGTATAAGTTTTCTCCATGTTGTGGCTTTCATAGATTCCCAGTTTATTTGGTGACAAGGTTCATATTCATTGTTCAGATCATTTTGAATGTGCTGCATGGGCAGAGAAAATGCTGGAACTGAACACGACCACTGCAGTCACGGATTAGTTCTTAGAAATTGAATTTGCTCCAAAATAAATTTGAACGTGCAACCTCTGAGGGCCCAGTTATCTGTTTATCTCCTTAGTTTGTGAAAATATCCACAGTGGGTGCAGAGGTGCATATGGAGGTGCATGCAGAGGTGCATATAGAGGTGGATGCGACGAGCAGCGGACCGTCTTATTTTACATTCTGGTGCTTTATAGGTCAGAGAAAATTCTAGCAACGTGAAGGGGTGGGTGGTGCCAAATGATACTATGTTTCTAATTGTGTATATATCTTCTAATGGGCTACTATATAAGATGTGAATGCAATGATTTCTGAGCATCAGAATGATAGATATAAGTATGAGAAATAGGAGTTTCATAAAGCAGCAAGAACTATAATTTCTAACAGCGTCCGTCTTTATAAAAATGATGGCCGAGTAGCTGCCATTCCTTACATTCCTGGATAAGAAAATCCACAATCGGGAAATTGTTTTCTTTTTTTATTATTTGTTACATGATGGAAAAATGAAGTTCACTTTACAACCAATGAACATGGTTTGTCACTTTCCGGTTTTACTCCGGCGCCGACGTGTGAGTGTCTGAAGCCGGGGGGGGTTGGGGGGGGGGGGAGGTGGGCCTCTCGGAGCACAGCGAAGGACGCAGCTGGAAACGGTCCGCGGGGCGATGGGGTAAGTGGGATGGCGGCCGGGGGCTGGGGGGGA
>JABFEA020000138.1:7651484-7661976 GCA_019775915.2 Cyphomyrus plagiostoma | reverse complement strand
GACATTAATGGCTGTGTGTTGAGTTATTTTGAGGGGACATCAAATTTACACCATTATACAAGCTGTACACTGATTACATTCTATCAGAGTTTCATATCATTAGCGTTGTCCCTTGAAAAGATATAATAAAATATTTATAAAAATGTGAGGGGTGTACTCAGTTTTGTGAGATACTGTATGTTTTGTTTGTCATGTTGACATTTCTGTTGAATATGGGGACACTGGTTGAAGGCTAAACTGTTGTGTTTAGCAATTAGTATAACCCCATAAGCTACATGAGTAAGTTAATAATTCAGTAATTAAGTAAGTAAATAGGTTTTTGCAGACACTGACTGGGATGGAGACTTGGGAATTGCATTGGGTAGCTAGGCAGCTACGACACCGTTGCTAGATTTAAAAGTACAAATTCAAATAGAGTTACTAGTTTGTATTATTTATTAATAGCATTTTTATGAGTACTTACTCCTTGTTTATAACTAAGCAATTTATAACAGGAAATGGTCCTACTTACCATTGTGGAGCCCTTGATAGGTATGTCCGTTGTGACATAAAATAACAGCCTGTGATTTAGTTGAAAATGTGTTGCACCCTTGCTAGTAGCCTTTCTGCTTTCTAAAAGACCCTCTCAAGTGTTGCCATAAGGAAATATTACATAACTGCTAACTTATATTCTATTTGGATAAACAGTCATGACTGAACTCCTTTGACGTTTAGTGACATCAAGCTGTAGAACGCCATGCTCTGTTAATTTCCACCCAGGCTTTGTTAAAATCCCACTTTTCACTAATAATCCCCACCTCACTTTGAAGTGATTAAGTCTTGAAGGGAGGTCCGTTCTTTAAGGTCACAGCAACCAGACCAGAGAGATGCGTTGTTTGAAAGGAAGAACATCATACACCATTTCCCAGTGGGATAGCAGAAAAGAGTCACATCCTGGGAACGGAAAGATTATGACAAAACGCAATTATTAATGCAAAGGAAGACCTCCAAAGATGACACCTGACTACACAGCTCACCCCTTCCTGTTTACAACACTGGTCAAAACTAAAATGGAGGCTTGACAAGGGGGGTGTCATACTGTGGCACCCTGCACAAAAAACAGCTTCTCCTCAAGTTCTTTTAACATTTATTTACTCTTGGCTGCATCGTTTGGACCTGTTGCCAGGGGTCAGAGGACTGGAAATGAGTCAGATGACCCTTCCCCAGTGGACACCCTAGGAAGTGAGTAATTCCAGGGCGGATTTTACGGTGGTTTAAACACAAGAGTGACTTCCCTGTCTACCTTTAGCTACGTTGCACTTAATTCTGCTGTAATTAGTTGTTTTGATGAGGAAATAAAGCTGCAGGATTTAACTTCCAGGCTTCAGAACAATCCTTGTTTTCCTCTATTTTTCCATGGTTTTTCCATTAGTTATTGAGTGGGTCATTGATTTCACATCTTCCTTCACCTTTTCAGATTGATCAATTCCACCTGACCAGCAGTGTAATACCCCAGTGTCTGTGACTTCATAAAATTGGGGTGCGTGTTTTGCAAACTGACCCATAGAGTTTCTATGACACGCAGCTGACGGAGTGAAATCCGTCACCGATGAACTTCTGCACACCTTTGTGGCTCACCTTGCTTTTCAGTAGTGCAAAAATAGTGCCAGAGAAAAAATTGAACTCACATTCAATTGCAGCCCGCGATGAATGAACCAGAAGCTAAACAATGAGCGTTGCCTCATCTAACATCTGATCTCTTGCATTACTCAAGATCCTCACGTCGTCTTGGAAACGGCAACAGTTGGGCCCTTGGCCAATGTGTGAGGGGAGGGTGTTTCCCTCGCGATGCTCGATGAAGACAGTGAGCCAGCCTGGGGAACAGAGCAAAGTCACATAGCAATTTGCCTGTTTATTTCATTGCTAAGAAACAACGATCCCGCTCACTCCCCAGTGCGTCAAACAGCTCGCAACAATCTTTGATACATGTACTTCATTTATGGTTGGACAATGGCCATTATTATTTTCCCCATTTTTACTCTCCTCGATATTGTCACAAAAACAAATCTTAAAGTAAATACAGAAGTGCTTCTTGAAGGCTGTAACATGTTTGTGTTTTATTAGTCTCACTAAGTGCTGAGAAAATTATAACATTATTCTTCATAATATGATGTTATTGTTATTAAATGGCTCTGTCCATGTTATTGGGTAGGATGGCAGCTGAAAAACAGAATGTTTTCCCGAACAAATAAAAATGAAATCTTTTATGTATTTGCAGAGCATATTTATGTCACAGCATTGTCTTTTTATCTGTCTGACACATCGTGACAATAAATTGTGTGTTAAATGATAAAGGTCCTCACTTTAACTGGGCAAGGATTATAATATTGGCAACTGACTGTCACCAGCTTTCTTTTAATATATATAAATAACATTCCGGAACTTAGTATCGTATTCCAGTGTTTTCAAAGTGAGAGGGGTGTTCATGGGAAAATGAATTAGACTGAAATCCAGTTGCAGCAGTGGAGTATAGAGTGAGCACGTATGTCACATGTTACTGCTGTGTCTGGCAGTCCTAGCAATGCTCGACCCAGCGGGCTGGACTCAGTACGCACAGGGCTCAAACGCCATCCAGAAACCGCCGAACAAGCTGACAGACCAGACCCAAGCCAGCTCATTAAAGCAAGCTTGGCAAATCCTCCTCCACAGACATTGTGTTTTATCTGGCTCACGTTCCGCATGCGAAAATGTCTATGCATTTTAGATTTTACAGAGGGAGGAACACTTTTTTGTGGATTTTTCTTTTGCAGGCCAAACATTATCTATTCAGCCAACAAAAATCTTTTTTTTCGTTATTATTATTCAGCCTCACAATAGTAATCATGACATATATGTTTATATGACTTGAAATACAACTTAAAAAATAAGCTATTCAGTTTCCACAATGGTATTCTTTATGATCTTAATTGAATTTACAATGAGTCTAAATGATTGTAATATTTAAGGGATTTTTTTTCTGGCAAGCTCCCTTAGTGCCACTTCAGAGGAAGGACCTCTTTTGTAACAGAAATGTTAAGTCAGCCTTGAAATAACCTTTTCAGCAGGATTTTATTTCTTTTGGCTTGATATTTAGGGATTGTTGGGTAACATGCAATGAATATATATCAAAACTACAATGAAGAGCATTCATTTCATCCATTAACATCAATGTCATTTACCATTAAGTCACAAACCACAGCTGGAGACCAGAAACGTGTGAAGTTACTAGCTTAGGTGACTCTTTTCTAAATATTTCATATTAGCTTAGATTTATTCTTTCATACTTGTGACATCCAAGTAAACCAGGATGGGAGTCATGCAGTCTGTCTTAGATCCATTCTTTTGATTTTAGAGGGTTTGATTGGCAATGGAAAATATATTTGTTTCCAAGTCATTGAAAGGAAACACTACTATATGAAAACAGCTGTTTACAGATACATGTAGCTGCAAATTTTCCAAAATGTGTGCTGTAATGTATTTTCTCACAAGAAACTACAAGTCCAACTCATTCTGTTGATGCTACACTGTATCGTACAATGGATGGTATAATTGTAATAGTGACTGTCTTTCAGGCTTTCCTAGATTTCTCCTGGGAGCCTTAACTTTGGTCCTCTGATGTTCCTAGTAATTAAACATTAAGCTGAGCTTTGGTTCCTTCTTTGAAGCCATGGCAAAGCATGGTAATATATGTTCACCATGTCTGCATGGGTGTGCCGTCATGTCAGACCTTCTCTGTAGCAAGAGTGTCCCTCGTATGGTGTTAGCAGTAAGAGTGGTCCATGTCCAGCCAGCTGAGAGCTGCTGATGGCATTCTGGTTCTTTGAAGAGAATATGATAGCAAACTTCATTCTTGGGTCAAATCTTTGCCATAACCATGATCGTGGTATTCATAGTAACACGACAAAGGGGCACCGCTAGAGATTTTGGCCAGATCATAATATTGAGTTCCAAATTTAGGGCCCCTGTTACTCGGGAGCCTTGGAATCTTCCTGATTTTCCTGTTCGTGGCACCTTGTTATGACACATGTTTGCATGCTGTAAAACACTGTAAATGTACCATTAAACGTAAATCAGTCTCAGCAGGCTTGCATTATAGAATCTGTTTATGGACGAATCTGGCACTGCTGTCAGGGTGGTATCTCTTCCCTAGGCACAAGGCTGGGATAGAACTTTCAAACTCTAGATGCAGCAACCCAGGGGGTGTGAGGCAACACTGCTATGCACTAAGCCACCAAAGATACCTAATTTCAATCATCATTATCATACACTTTTATTTTCTTTATCATGTTAATGAAACATCTACAATTGCCAAAATTAATGGGGTATTATTGTGGGAAATGATTAGCACTTGTCTTGTCTGCTATCAGTATTTTACATGCCCTGCCATTTCCCTTTATGGTTCAGCGTGACAGCAATTTACATTGGAAGGAATCCAGAGCCAATATCCTAGGAAGTCATACTGTGTGTTTACTGCCATCATAAGGCACTTACCCAGGCACATGATTACACATTAAGGGCAAATTAGCAGCTCAGGTCCTCAGCAGCTGTCAGGAATGGATAGAAGGTATTGGGCAAAGGTCCACCACAAGGCAAGACAAAGGTGCTGGACAGCAGTTCTACATGAAACAGAAGGATTTATCGTCCAAAAAAACAAACACAAAATCAGTCGAAGACCCTTTTAAGACCGGAGAATTGAAACAATGGAAAATCTCAAAGTCCCAATAACTTGATGCAATTCAACAAACAAAAAAACCAAAAGACTGCAATGGTGCAACCATCTCCTTGAATCCACCAAGCTAACCCAATAAAAAGCTAGAACAAGGCAATTCCTCCAAACCTGTGTTTCATCAAGTTGAGGGACCGATCCTCATGATAACAAAAAGGTGCACCAGACTGCTTCCTCGTGCCATTACTGTCCTGTTGGTTCACAGGACACATATAGTTTTGGCTGCATTCAGACCCCGAATGCCTAAGACACTGTGCCAACTGCTTTTCAACTAAATATTACATCAACTAGTCTGTTGCATAACCTTTAAAAACAATTGTATCAGAATTTTATGCAGGAATTCTAATGTTACCACTGTCCAAACTCTCGCATCAACAAAGCACTCATCGCTCATTAATCTAAAGCTAAATCCAACAGTCATCCACTTATTTTCAGTGACTGTTCATCCACTTAGGGTCATGGCAGGAGCAGCACATTGCTGTGCAATTAATTTAGAATTAGTATTGAATCGTAATCTTTTGTTAAATTAAGGTGATGTTTAGTTATTGTAATGAACGCCGCGTGTTCTCCAATACATGTTTTAAGCGTAAACGACCATGAAACAAAATATACTATATAAAATATAAAATCAGAAGAGACAAGCTGAAGTCAGCAATTATTAAAAAACACTTGGAGTGGGGGTGTTTTTGTGCCTCTAATCTTGCCCAAAAACCATCGTTAGCGAGGCTTTGGCCAGCAAGCCGCTGAGGTGAGTATGGAGGTGCGTGACGGTGCTTCACAGAGCAGCGTGACGCTAAGTCACCTCCCCGCTGCGTTCCCATAGTGCTTCAGGCTTCCTCCCAAGACGCTTCTGCTGGAATAATTAAAGTGACAAATTAGGCAGAACAAACATAATAGGATTTACGTCCAACCGGATGCAAACCGCAGGCCATGCAGGCCATGCAATCTATCTATACATCTGTTTATGGGAGATGAAGAGAAGGCATTGCATAGAAAAAGAATCAGGAAAGATTAACGCTGATCTGCGTGCAGATTTTGACTGGATGCCAGATATGTTGCGAAATACCCCCTCAGCACAGTCACTCGCGTTCACAAACACGGGTCTGGTCGTCTCCAGGAGCCCCTCAGGAAACAGATTCTCGGTCGTGCTCCGTAAAACAGGACTGCAAGCCGACCTGCCAGAAATCGCACTTGGCAGCCATGGTACAGCCAGGGCCGGTCCATCCTGTAGGCGACATAGGCGGCTGCCCAGGATGGCATCCTCTCAGGGGGGTGCCGACTTAGCCAGCCACCAGCCCCCCCCCCATCCCCCAGCACACACAGCCAGGGACAAAGTAACAGCATGACATGTTGTTAGACTCAATGATAGTTAACTATTATGATTGATTACCTGACAATGGACCTTACTAATATTTTGAAGATGTTCAAATTTAATTGTATTGAAATCTTAAAAACAAACCATATATATATCACACCCACATACATACACCCATCCCATATCACACACACACACACACACACACACAGATATCACTCACACACACATGTAAGCTGTCTATATACACTATACTTATATAATATTTATGACTTCACAGCCATGTTGAATAATACTGAGCAGAGTTACCAAAATCCACAACAAATGTTGTATGATCTGATTTTCATGAGCAAAGGTTTTATGATTCCCACTAGGATAAAACCTTTGGAGCTTACAAATGACCAAAAAAAATAAATAAAAAAACCTCATCATAACCAAATGTGATTTGGAATAACATCTTTCAGATGAATTTAAAAAAAAATATTTTCTAAGAAAAAGAAACTGCAGAAAGAGTTACTGATTTTCATAAAACCATAGAGCAACATGTTTCCACTTTTTCTAATTCAAGTCAAGAATTTTTTAAGTTAAATAAAAGGGATTAGCACTAAGTTTTTAAACAGGTTAATACTTCATTACTAGGAACATCAGAGGACCAAATTAACGGTGGCCTTTCTGTGCTCTAATTAAGAATGGCATCTTACTGTGATGTCTTCTGACACGCTCTGCTACTCAAAATTGAATCAGGAAAATTGCTGGCATTATAGTTTGCTTATTAACTAGGTAGACAAGCACTGGAGTTCCAGTAAACTTAGTCATTGTACTACTGATGTATGGTCACTCAGCCCTTCTGACCACATTCAACAACTGGATGGTGGAAAACCATTCTGCTGGGGAGTGGGTAGTAACAGTAGAAATGAATGCTGGAGAGTATAGTGAGTAACAGTAAAAAATTAATCAGATACTCTGTTTGAAGTGGCGACCATGACTTTCGCATGCAGAAACCCTGTGTCACATATTTTACGACTTTGTTGTTTATGTTTGCATTAGTCACGTCTGATCATTGTAACATGACATTCTACACAAGTTTGCATAGATTACTAGTTTAAATGACAATGATAACTTTTTAGATTTCTGGTGACAGTTTGTTGGGGGATGGCTTTTATCAAGGATATTTTATTTTACTTGAAATTTAGATTTTCTTATTTCATTATGTGTTTTTTATATACAATGTGACATATTGGTTTAATATTAACATTTTGTGCTGAATCCACTTTAAATGAAAAGACCCTCATCTTTCACGTGTGATTTTCAATTATCTGTCATGCTAGTTGTGTTTCAGTTGCCAGACAGCGCGGCGTTCACACGAAAGTACTGTAGGCTGACTGCAACCAGAGCTGAGGCGGCAATTTGTTACAGAGTCGCTGGTCTTTACGGTGACGCTCGTTGGATTTTGGTCTTAGATGCCTTGGAAGAGTGTCTCCCCTTGCATGACGGAGAGTGGTGGGAAATTGATTATGGACGAACTTCAGAGGGTTTGAGCTGAAGCCGTGGGACAAGGGCGTACTGGGGCCTCCCAGCTTCACGCTCGGATCCAACTTCAATTCAGGTCCCCCGGCTTCGATTTTTCCACGGATTTCACACTATTTGTGGGTCAGGCGGGCGATGGATAAGTGATCGATCTCGGTCACTTATGAAGGAGAAGGTTTGGCTCCCAGCAGCGTGGCTAAAACAACACGTCGGTCTGTAGTGAGGGAGTCCAGCATCGTTCATCATCGGGTCATTCAGTGCATAGCTGCATCTGACACCCTCCCGGTTTCAGGTTGCTTCCAGACGCCGCCGGGCCTTTTCTCGAGAGTCCGTCCGTCTCGTGGTGCCTCCCAGGTAGCGTACGCAGTGCCTCCGAGCCAGTATGCGAAAAAGATGGAGCGCCCGGCAGTGGCTCATCAATAATCAGCTCTGATATGACAAACAAAAAGTTCTCTGCAGTGAGAATATCCAGATGGGAATTACAAGAAAGATCTGTGGACCGTGTAGCAGAAGTGGAATGAAAAGTTCCAGGTTCCCATTTTGGGAAACTCTCAGTTTACCACACCCATAATATTTAAATGCCTACTAGTAATGCTTTGTAACAATGGTAAAACTGAGTTTTAAATAAATTCCAGGACTGAGTAGTGTCCCCCTCTAACTACATAAGTTTATTAGGACTACTCTTTTAGGGCTGTATGGATTGTTTATATTTCCTTCGTGGACCACCATGGATGAAAGGAACAACACTGGGATATTGTGCTATCATTTAGTGTTTTCAAATATACATGCACTGTACACTTGAATCATCAATCTCAGCCTGTAATGTTTCAGGAACACTCAATTCCTGAAGAGAGTGAGCTTCTCTATCCCCGAGACATGCCTGCCATCCTTCAAAGTGGCGACGTCCCTAATGCACCCACACCAATATATGCCCTCTGGTACTTACGCGGGAGCCTGTCATTATCTACCAGCGAAGGAAGATATCGTTCAAAGCAGCGGCAGCTAAGGGGATGACCCTCCTGTACGTGGGGAGTAAACAGCATTGTAGCTAACGGACATGTAGGGCTGCTATCATTAGCTTAGCATCAATACTTGAGTAGGCAATTAAGCCCCAGTTTTATTTATCATTACCATACTAGTTAACAGAATGAGTTGTCATAGCACAAGTTTTTTTTGTCCTTCATCTTATTAATGTATTAGGTTAAAAAGCCCCAGAAGGTTGTAAATGGAGGGACTGGTTTTACCACGAGGAACATGAAGCTGGACAGAGGATCAGGGAGGCCTTTCCTGAGCCGCCATGACAGCTGCCTCTGTTGCCTGTGGTGAGAGAGATGCAGGGGAGGGGTGGCCGCCCCCCCGGGAGAATCCCCACCATAATCCACTCAAGGACTGAACCACAACGGGGGGTCCAACTCTGACGCTCAAAACCCGGAGGTGGAAAAAAAAAAACACTTACTCACACACACAGAAACAGATGTCACGTTTACTCAGCATTTCATGATTTGCAGGAGACCAGGGTGATTTTTTTTTCCTGTCGCAACGTTTTTTTGCTGTTTCTCCTGCGACGAGCCCGGGTGGTTTGCTATTACATGCACACCAAAAGGCCAGCCCGTAAAGAGAGGGGATATTCATAGATCTCTGCGCATCCTGCTTCTGAAAAGCAGGCACTTAGTGTTAATGTAAATGTCTTAATCCTGCCAGCGTAAGATATTGGCTGGCATTAATTAAATAAGTTTGAGTCTAATGCACACTGAGGTGGCAGAGGGGCGAGGGCTGCCAGTGGTTGAGCATGATTGGAGGAGGGATAGGCCAGTAAACCCCCCCCTCCCTTCCCCAGAGCAGATGTTCTCCAGATGTTCCAGGCTGCTCCACTCCTCCGCTTTGCCTCGCTTACCTCCACGATCGGTGATCTTTTACGAATCTAATTGGCTATCCACGGGGCTTGGCGACGAGCCCCCGTGGGTCCTTTCCTGGCTTTGATCTGGGATTGGAGCTCAATGTTCCAGGAGGAACCCCCAGCACCCTAGAGGGATTCCCTGCCCACTGTATGAAAGGAAACCCCTGAAAACTGCGCCCCGCTGTCTATACAATCTGTGATACACTACAAAGTCTCATCCTGAAAGGACACTGATAAATTGGGGTTTTGTAAAATGCTTAATGGTTATTATCTCATAAACACGTTTTACGAATGAGGAAAGTGTCTTTGCTTTTACTACCACATGTAAAACTTCAAACTTCCTGTGTATCTGGTGTTTCGGCACAACGCAAAGTCTGTTCACTCCGAGTAGGACCCCGAAGACCATGAACGTAACACAAACGCAGAACCTCACACCATCGATTCTGTCCCGGTTACCGGTTTGACCATGCAGATGCCGTCCCACAGATCGAGCGGGAACAGTCAAAGCAGGTGAGAAGGAGATGAGAAGCCAAAGGGATCAGCAGGGAATGCAGACCCAGCCCAGCCCAACATGGCCCGTTTCCGTGACGACAAAGTCATGTACCATTTATAATAGTCAAATGCATGACGCATATTAGTCTCAGGGCCTTAATCAACTTTTCTCTGTATCTTTATCTTCCCATCCGCTTTAAAGTGAATATTACCCACTGCGATTATATATGTTTTTTTATATCAGTGTTATCAGTGCTGCACAGTCATATGTTCTGTTTGAGTGCAAAGTTTGATCTAATTCACCCACAATTTTCTGGTTGAAAACCATCAGTTTGGAAAAGTAACCACACAAAACTTACAATACTTTGTAATATATGTGACAAATTGCCACTGGAAAGTTTATGGTGGGGGCAGTATGGTGGTGCAGTGGTTAGCACTGCTGCCTCACACCTCTGGGACCTGGGTTTGAGTCTCCACCTGGGTTACATGTGTGTGGAGTTTGCATGTTCTCCCCATG
>JABFEA020000138.1:7639662-7651156 GCA_019775915.2 Cyphomyrus plagiostoma | reverse complement strand
CATGTCCCTAGAGCTAGCTTCTGCAGCCGAGGATCGGATCGCCAAGGTCCCCGACTTCGGCCACCGCCCAACTCACACTGCACCCAACCCCTATGGCCCCTCCTACAGGTGGTGAGCCCATTGGAGGGGAAAAGTCATGTTGTTAATCACAAAAGTGCCCAAGGCAGGACCCAAAAGTTTGTCCCAGAGATTTGTGTTTTTTGGCCTTGAATATTTTCTGTCAGAGACCAAGATGACCGAGTTGAGAATGAGTCAAGAAGTTTGGTCATCAACGAGAGCTAGAAAACTCAGCAGAATAGAGTAACATGCTTATCCAGCTTTCCTGTAACAGCTACACGCTTCTGCTCATTCTGACTTCTGCGCCCCAAAAAAAGCACAGCCTTGGTATACGAGGTGGGGGGGGACCTCTTCGGCTTCACCGTCACTAGCTATGGGGTGTTCATTTCATGCGCAAATCACCTGGGCGCCGGGCCTAAATGTTCCTGTCAGACATATAAAACTGGGGCGCGAGAGACAGTGACCTGGGGGACAGAGAAAAGTAATTCTTTTCCCAGAATCCCTTTTGTTTAGTGCTCTGGTGCTGCACTCCTAGAGCTTGATAGCACCGTTGACAGTGATGGGGCACAGAGGACCCCATGTATCATCGGTGTTAAGGCCTGTCATGATTATGGGGACTGCTGATTGACAACAAAATGTTCCTGAATTTTTTCTGCAAAAAACAACCTTCAACAGTGATTTCATCTGATATATCGTGACTTTAAGGGATTCTAAAAATATGTGTGTAGTGTGATATTTAAGGCACATTATGCTATATTAGAGAAGTTCATACAAACATATTTTGCAAGGTTCTCTGACACAAGGAGAGACATGTAATGTTACCCAATTGTCTATTGACTGGAGAGCCATTCCAGGAGCCTCAATAGAGATTGGTCAAGCTTTACAGCACTGACAGACTGTCATTAAATGAGGGCCTAAGAAAAGTAATTGAAAATTGTAGTCCAGATGATTCAAGAGTTTATTTGCTTACTATTAAATCTTTGCCAAGTTTCAATGAGCCTTACTGCTGAGGCTGAGAGAGAAATGGCAGTGTGGGAGCCTGGAATTGCAACACAGAGTGGCCATTCATTGGTGTCCCCCATATCACATCCCCCCCCCCCCCCACCATGCCAACTACAATGTCCATATTCCTTGTAGAGCACTGGAACAATATGCAGGACAGTTTGTGTGGGAGATGGGATCATTGAGTACATTCTTACAAGTCATGCCTTGCCAGGCCAAAGGCAACGAGGCAGGGACCATTCCCAGTAGGGCAAGACTTGAGAGTAGGCAAGACATCGTAAACCAGCTGAGGAACAGCAAAGCCTTTGCTATGTCACGCTTTCCCTGTGGCTGTTCCCACGGCGGTGAACACTCAGTGGCTTTCGACCACACCGGTGCCAGTTGTGTAAAAGACATGCCAAAAAACTTGTGTGAAAAAAGAAATGCAGAAATTTGCTGCTGTAATGAGAGGGGAAACTGCAGCAGGAATGTTTCGAAAGCTTACACTTGGGACGGAGGACTTTAATCACAGAGCAAGCAACATCGTTCGACCATAAACAATCACGAGCGGCTTGGCTCACACTAAATAAAAATAGGCAAATGGCAGAGGCTTCGGATGCAGGTCAACGTCAAGCTAAACTGTGACTCAGCTTATTTGTTTTTGTGTCTTTGTTAAAGAGTCAAGCCTCTTGCTAATTATCATCTGCCTGGCGTCATCAGTTTCTTCAAACAACCAATAGTTCTAAAAGGACAAAGAACGAATGAGGAAAATTATAGAACAGACTTATTTAAATGATACTTTGACTTGTGGCGTTAAGGGAATACATGAACCATATAATCAAGATCAAGTAAATATTGTTGCAAATAAATTGAGGTGATGTTTGATCCAGATTTGACAATTTTGCATGATCCTTATGATTTTGGTAACTGACGAAACTCACGATAGAAATCTATGTGCTGTGTAACACAGTTACGCTGCTCAGAAAACGTTGAGCAACCCTGAACTCCTACTAAACCCTTATCAAAGCCACGTGTGTTTCCCATTAAGACATACGGGCCTAGTTAAGGGCCAAGAAAGATGATTTCCAGGTAGTTTATTCACAACATTTGGACTTTCATCGCTTTGTGTTTCTACTGATCGCATATCAAAAGGTTTTGGATCTGAGTTTGGAGGAAATGTGCTAGTGTTTACCCATTAGCATATGGAAAGGCCTATGGCTGAAGCAGCCTCGATAGTGCAGACTTACAACTTCCTGTAGCAGGTCATAGGAAACTGCTTGGTTGCCTTTTGCATTTTGATGAATCTACTTATGAATGATCTAATGAGTTTTGCTTTTTCCAAGTTCAGTAATTGTTGTCTTGTAGCTTTTATCATTATAAATGATTGGTCTTGGTTTCAGAGGATTATCAATTGCATCTAATTGAATAGTATAGCATGTCAATAACAAAATTCTACTCCATGCTCAACTATGAACATGGTTGAAGCTATACTACTTAATTTCTTTCATTCCTTTTTTGATTTTGTTGATCCTGCTCCCATGTTAAACATCAAAGTTTAATAACATTTGTATAAAATCAATTGCAGTAGAATAGATCATACAGATTCTTTTTGGTCATCCTAATCCACCAAGACATTGCGAAAGCTCAGCTATGAAGCCACCCGACAAATTACTTTCATCTGCATCCCTTTGATACTCACTTAATGTTTTATTTTGAAATAAACCCAAAAAATGTTATGATTTTCCTTAGAAAAATAATTACTTAGCAATTACTAGTATTTTGTTGTTTAGTTACTAAGTTCTCTTGTAGCAGTTGTGGTGTTTAGAAACTCTTATCAAGAATTTGAGCACCAGGAACGACCTGGCTAGACTAGTGTAACTGCAATGTAACCAACGGAGAGACTATTTTGCCAGTGAATGCTGGGCTGGTTGCTCCCATGAAGGTCAAGGGTCCATGGTTCGCATCACAACTATCAGCACTAGATTTCTCATATGCGGGGAATGAAATGACAGACTTAAGATGTATATTTTCTTTTACCATCCATTTTACCAGTTTCAGCAGAAGGGTGCCATAAATGATCGGAACAGCGGAATATCTGAATAAGTGAAAGATAACAATTTTAACAGAATCCATTCCTGACAACACACACACATACCACACACATTAAAGCCTTTATATAGACTTGTGTTTTATAATGAACTATATGCATTAGACTCTTATTTTTGTCGTATCTGTAGACGTGGCTTTGTATTTATAATTCCACTATGTAATATCTTTTAATCTCAAAGTTCCATTTTAGTTGACATCTATCCCATTATATACTATCAAAAACCACTACTGATGTTCCCATTTACCTCCACCATCTTCTTCAAACAGTTTTGGCTTAGTGTTGGCCATCAGATACTAGCAAGAGTCCACTTGACTGGTTTATGAAGACATAAACCTTAAACCATCTGCTTTCTCGAGATAAAGAAATCTCTCAGTTTTTTTTCAGTATCTAGTTGTGTCTGACATACTGCACACTGTGCCAGCATTAGAAGCTTTTAAGGTTTCCCTAAGATGATGTTACCACAATCTGTCCAATGAGAAGTATGGTAAGGGGTGGTAATATGCTCATTTGCATATTTACTCACAGTTTCTTGAAGATGTAAGGTGTTCCCCTATAATTCCCCCATACTGGTTTTCTTTGCCATCCTGTGTTGAGTTTCATATTGCGACAGTGACTTTCTAAATGGGCTGGTGCCAGTGGTGGTTCTATGATCGGAAAGGTCAACAATTTGAATCCTGTAGCTAGAAGACCCATATCATCGCTGGGTCCTTCTACAAAGACCCATGGATATATGGTTGACCCTGTGCTCTGATCCCAAGGATAATGGGAAAGGATATGTGACAATTAGAGAATTCCTATACAGATACTGCTCTACTTACAACTTTCAACTTACGAACTTTCAGACATACGAACGGATAGGACTGTAAGTCCAAATTGTGTTAATTTGGGGTCCCATTTCCTGTCCGCAGCATCCATTTTTTTCTGCGCGCCAACTCCGCCTAGTATGACTTCTGGCTACCTCTCCTGCCATGGAGCAGCGTAGCATGCGGACTCCCAGCATCCTAGTTCTTTGTACTTGCGTACACCCTTAAAATGATGTTGAATAATGACTTACGAACATTTCAAGTTATGAATGGCCATCTGGAACTTATCTCATTCATAAGTAGAGGAGCGCCTGTATATTTATATGTATATTGTGAAGGTTTGGGAACTTTCAAACAGAAGAGTGAATTCAACATTAAGATCAAGCTAAAGTTAAATAGTCTACTAGTTAATATATTAAGCCATCAGGTTTCTTTTTCTTATAGAATTTTAGCACGTTGCTAAACATGTTCTATAACTGCATTATTTACCGCATAGGCCTTGATGTCATAGTCTCATAGGTCTCAATGGCATGAACACTGCGAAACCGTGACACATCCACTCACATCCACTGAATATGAACATTTTTTTGTTGGGACCACATGGGTGTCCAGGTCGACCTAAAATTGCTGGAACAGGAACAGCTAATTTTCTGCCCTGTGGCTGACTGGCGTCGTCCTCTACCTTATGCTTTACATCAGTTCATTTCATAAGCAGATATTAGCTATGGATGGATGGATGGATGGACTGATCTAATTTTACTCCAAGTATGTTACTCTTTGTCAAATTTTGTGAAAGAACAGAATTAGACAAAAAAAGTATAGTATTTTTTGCCAAACCACTTTTTCATAGATTTGTTCCTTTATGTGAACTGGTGATGCTGTTCAAATTAAGACCAGGGGGTAAGCCAGTTAACGATATGCAGGGGCGAACTGGCAACATAAAGCAGCACAGGAATTTGCTATCAAGCAGCCACCACCCGGGGAGGGGAGTGGATTCTTGGTACATTCAGCCAATCGCGTTCATAATGCCAGTGTTGGTGAAAAAAGGCTTACCCTCACAAGACTGGCCCACCAGGAAAATTCCCAATGGTCAGTCCATGCCTGGTTATATATGTGACATAATCAGAGAACCTGCAACCATGTATTATGTTTACCTAATGGTGAGCATCTGTCAGGGTCAGTGCCCGTCCAAGCCAAGAAGTTTAGAGATTTTGAGGATGCCTCTCCAGAGCACTTAAGAGTGGGACCCCCTGGACCGGGCCTTGAGTGCCACATTCCGGGTTCCTGCCTCCACCCAAGGCCTCAAGCACCTGCGCTGTCTATGATGTAGGTCCAGTATAAGGCTCAACCGGTTCTGTCTCCCAGTCATGCCAGCCATCCAGACCCAGTTCCCTATGCTCCTTCCTGATCCAGTCCTGCAGTATCTTCCCCATTTGGCCCAGTTGGCCACTCTGTCCTCCTCCCTGTCCCTTGCCCCCTAAGCCCCTACTGTGTTTCCCCTTACCCCCCGGATTGCTACGTAGCTCAGTGGCCTGAGTGTGTGTCTCAGAGATGGCATACCTGCTGGCCATGGGTGTGAGGCTGGCCTCTGGATAGCTTTGTTTCTTTCTTTGTTAGTATTTATTCGGGTTCCTGTTTCCCACATGTTTGTTATGTTCTATTTTGGTTCCCATGGTTTTAGGTTTTCCCTGTGTGCATTTTTGTTTCAACTTAAGTTTCCCAGTGTATGTTTAGTATTCCTAGTTTCAGTATTTTCTATGTCTCTTAGTTCTGTGTTTATTGAGTGTTACTGCTTACACCTGTTTCTTGGTGTTCTTGTGCCCTTGTTGACTGGTTAATTGATTATGTCTTACACTTGTTCCTTTGCTCAAGTTTTCTATGTGCATATAAGTGCCTGCTCTGTTCTCCAGTGTTATTAGGTTTGTGTTACAGTGTGTTGAAGTCCTGTCCCCTTGCCTGTTCCTGGCCCTTTTGGTTTGTGTGATCTGTTTTGTTTCAATAAACCCCTTTGTCTTGAAGCTGTAAATGGACCGTCACTTTTTCCTGCCTGTGTCACACGACGCCATAAGAAGCATCACCCTGCGTTCTGGCTGTCGAGAGGCTGTTTTCAGCAGGGGAACATGCCATGGGGTTCATTCCAAGTCCTCTAAGCGCAGGGTCCTGGAAGTGAGTTGACAAAATGTTTTTCCATATGCCATAGAATACTTTCCTTAATACTTTAACAGAAAAGCCATAGTTTTTAACGAGGACCACAGAGAAACACAAGTTCCCAAAACCATTAATTACACTGTCACTTACAATGACATGCTTAATAGTGTGCATAATTAGTTGGGTTATATGTGACCCTGTTTAAATGTGAGGTGACCCTCATGTAATCACTGTTACATGTGCAGCAGGGCAAATTATTTCCCCTTACGATAAACAGCACCAGCAAACTTGTTCTCTTTCTGTACTTTTTCTGGGAACAGCCAATGGGGGAAAACAAGCACAAGAACAGCCAATGGGGGAAAACAAGCACAATGACACATGGACTTTTGGGAAGGGTTTAAGAGTAGAGAGTTTAGTGGGTTCCTGTAAAAAGAAAAATCAGATTTCACTTATATGCAATAAAACATGGGAGCATTTAATTACAATTAATATCTCAAAACTGGAAAGTGGTTTATATCCACTGTTATATCTGAGCTAGGCTACTGGGTCTTTGCTTTTGTATTCCCCCCCCAGTTCATCCAGTAAAGACCATTGCCAAGTTTCTTTTGACCTGTCTCACTTCGTGCTTCATTCTCAGAGCTACGTCAGCTCAATTTCCAGAGGCGTATCCACTCAAGTCATGATATTGTATACAGCTTGATCTCAACATCTAGCTTAGACCTATGTTTTCATATTGGGACCATTATCCTGTACTGGATGAGCAATAATGGGAAAACTTATGAAATAGATATAGCTGATCACCATCTTGGCTGAAGGTGGAATGTCAGCTCATGAAGCTTACAAGGCTTCAGCTTAAAATGAAAATTTATTTGTATTTTTATCTGATCATTTATATTTGCCATTTATGAGCGAAGGGGTCATGAGGTTGTTTGAAAAGGGCGTGTGACTCTCCCGATATCTATGTAAGAGGACAAAGGTCGATGGCTTTAGAGTCCTGGTGCTCCCTGATGTGACGTACAGCTGCGAGACGTGGATGCTAATCCAGTGACCTGAGACAAAGACTAGAATCCTTTGGTACCGTGTCTCTTGGGAGAATCCATTGGGTACCACTGGTTTCACTGGTTTCGCGTTTGCTCAGGGAGTCCTGAATAAGGGGCATTACCTGCATCAGTTACGGCTCTGTGACTGCTAAGGACCCAAGCAGCTGGACCAGGCCAACAGGACGCCCATGTTACACCTGGATGTGGCAGATAGACGGCCATTTCTGGTGGGTGGGGCTGGAACGGGATCCTAAGCTATTTCATTGTGTGGAGGGTGTGGCACCACACTGTACCTGTGCATGCTCCCCAACCTGACCTGACTTTTGTGTCCCTAAGGGGGGTGTGTACCTGGCAAGGAACACTTATTTCAACCATTAGTGGAAGTTGGAGAACCCAGAGTCGTGAATTAGAATGCTTTTATTGTCATGGTAACCGACATTACAAAATCTTCTGGTGAGCACTTGAGCGTTAATGATGGCCAGGGTATCTGTTCTGAACCGAGTCTGCAGCAGCTCCTGGTGTGAGCTCTCTTATCCCCACTGGGCCAGTAATGAGGACGTGGAGCAGCGCATGCGGCAGGTTTGGCCCCAGATCTAACAGTTGGGTAGGCTCACTAGGTCACCATCAGCGCCAGTACTCGGAAATCGCTGGTCTGAAAACCTGCAGTGCATCCTATTTGTTGAGATTGGCCGCCCCGGGTCCTCGCTCTGTCCCCTTTCGCTTATGCTCCATAGCATGTGCATGCTGCATGCAATTTTCTGAGGAGCTGACACATTTCTGTAGGATCTCTTGACCGAAGGGTACCACAACATGGCATGTGCACCCTATGATTGCTTTTCCTGGTCATATAATCACATGATTGGAGCTGAAATTGGAATGACAGCAGCTGTGTACGTGTTTCTGTATTTTGTCCCCAAACAATTGTTTTTTTTTACATATTTACTCAGCATTTATTCAGCGGCTCAGGTTAAGGACCCTGCCTTGAGGCTCCTACACATAAGGACCCGCAGCCCCTCAAACGATCCATTTCTCAACAAAACTTTTGGTTGTAAATCTGTGCCCTGTGACACCGCATTCCACTCTGCTCCATTTTCTATATTCTACATACATTAACCAGATGGAGGCATAGAGGGACATGATGACTCTATATTATGGCTACTGGTAACATATTTTACAAGCCAAGCCCAGAATTTATGTAATTCTCTGGTTTTATGAAAGTCTTGTGCTTTCTTGAGATTTGCTTTATTGTCTGTTCACACGCATATGGAGACTGAAGATAGGGTCTAGTGATAACCTATGAATGAAATGTATCATGGTCCATTTTCACCAAAGGCTTTGGAGTGCATGCAAATCATTGAAACCAACTGCCTAATATTGTGCAGGTCCCCTCCTGCCATCAGAACAGCTCTGACCCATCAAAGCATGGACTCCACAAGACCTCTGAAGGTGTCCTGCAGGATCTGACACCAAGACGTTAGCAGCGGATCCTGCAAGTTGTGAGGTGGGACCTCCATGGATTGGACTTGTTTGTCCAGCACATCCCACTAATGCTCAATCGGAGATTGAGGGAACCTGGAGGCCAAGTTGACACCTTGAACTCTTTTTCATGTTCCTCAAACTGTTCCTGTACAGTTTTTTGCAGTGTGACAGGGTGCATTATTCTGCTGAAAGACACCACTGTCATTGGGGGATACTGCTGCCATGAAGGGGTATACCTGGTCCACAACAATATTTAGGTAAGTGGTAAATGTCAAAGTAACATTCGTATGAATGCCTGGACCCAAGGCTTCCCAGCAGAACGCTGCCCAGAGCATCTCACTGCATGGCTAACCTTCTTCCTGTAGTGCATCCTAATACAACCTGTTCCCCAGGTAAATGCACCCTGCCATCCACATGATGTAACAGGCCACTTTCTTCTATTGTTCCATGGTCCAGTTCTGACACCTGCATGCCCATTGTATGTGCTTTCTGTGGAGGACAGGGGTCAGCATGGGCCCTCTGACCAGTCTGTGACTATGCAACCCCATACGCAGCAAGTTGCGATGCACTGTGTGTTCCGACACCTTTCTATCATAGCCAGTATTAACTTTTTCTGCAACCTGTGCTACAGTAATTCCCCTGTGGGATCAGACCAGATAGGCTAGCCTTCACTCCCCACACGAATCACCCTTGTTAAAGTCACTCAGATCCTAATGCCCACTTCCAACACATCAACTTCAACCTGGCAATAGTTTTAATGTTATAACTAATCAGTGTATACACACACACACACGCGCGCGCACACACAGACACAAACTGGCATCACTGCTTTTAACAGACTGATGTGTACCTCTGGGCAAAATTTATTTTGAGCCAACATTTGACTACCTTAACCAAAGTAGGGACTTTCAGCTTAAATGCTCTGACGACGTATTTAATTGCCTTCGGAGAGAAAGTTAGGCTCCAGTTTTGCGCAGCGGAGACACGCGTCGTAGCAAACTAGCACCCTCTAATGGACGTTTTGCATAAAGTATCCCATCAATGGGTCTTGATCAGGGAAGTAGGACTATCTCACTCCTGAGTTGAGAGCACCTGTATGTTGACCGTTCATCTACGTAAGCAGCTTAGCAAATTATTAAAGAGACTACAAGAGTTACACACGTTCTAATCCACAAGGACAAATATGCTGAATAATCTATTCCTTCAATTCATAAGACATTTTCGGAAAGTAAATCTGGTATATTTTAAGTCTACCCATAACTTACCTAAACTAATTATGCCTTGACTGCTGACATTCAAACCCTTGATCATGAGATGAGTATCTCACATGCCTCATATAACTGTTTGGCATACTGATAATATAAACCAATGCTTTAATATTAATCACATTTGTACATTGTCATTTTGGTCCTGATCTGGCATCATCTCAGCTATCACTGATGTGCGTCTAATCTGAACTTTGAAGTCTTGTGTTCATCCTGCCGGACGCTGTGTTACACAGGACTTAACAAGCTGCAAATTTTCACTAGTATGTGGATGATTCACTCCGCGTGATGTGGGACCATGGTCCTCGATGGACTGGTGACATGTAGTAACCCTTAAACCCGGATAGGATACAGAAAATTACAGCCCTAATCGGATAAGTGGTCACAGAAAATTGATATAAGCGTTAAGGTCGTGGTGGGGGGTGGTGTGATGTCATTCAATCCCTTGCGTCATCCTTTGGGATGGGGTGTCCTTCAGGAAGGTCCGTGCAGAAGCTCCAGTTTCGTGCTGAAGCTTTGCTTTCTCATCGGCGCACATGCTGGCCAGCGGACATCATCCCCGTGGTCTTTGCTGCACAGCTGAAACTTTCAGACACAAATCCCGCCCCCCCACTACCTCTGCTTCCTCATCTTGGCTCAAGCTGGGTCCATATAATCCTCCACGGGGAGAAGAGTGCCTCTCTAACTCTTTTAGAAGGCCTTGCCTCACCCCCCTCTCCGCTAGGCTCTGCCACCACGTCTATACAAACACGCACGACCCTGTCTCTGCTGGGGGCTTTCCCATGTGACCTGGTCATTTTCACTCAATGCCAAAATGCAGATGGCTTCCGTCCTGGCTGACATTTTGCCTCAATGAGACTATTGTCCAGATAACTTCCCATCCGCTCTGTCTCGTACACTTGACTCTTCTTTTTAGAAAAAATCCACAACACTAAGTTATAAATTACTTTAAGTAGAAAATTAATATTAAAAAAACAAAACAGGTTAATTCCTGTTACATTTTGCAACACTAGAAGTATACTTTTTGAGTCGGCCTATACATCTACTTTGAGATTACATACATCTACACACATAGATTTACCTCTGCTTTACAGTGATTATTTTTTTAAACCCATCATCTTCTAATTACTTTCCCTAACTGGATTGCAGGAGGATGTGAATACATCCATCCATTTTCTGAAACCAATTATACAATTCAGGGTTGCGGGGGGGTCTGGAGCCTTTCTCAGAGGCTATAGGTGCAAGGCAGGGAACAACCTAGGATGGAGCACCAACCCATTGCAGGGCACAAGGCAGGGAATAACCCAGGATGGGGCACCAAACCCATCACAGGGCACAAGGCAGGGAACAATCTAGAAGGGGTCACCATCGCTGGGCACACTCATATGCCAGTCACTCACACAGGGACACCAATGGGACAATTTGGTAACTCCAATTAACCATAGCATGTTTTTGGACTGCAGAGGGAAACCAGAGAACCCAAAAGAATGACACAGGGAGAACATGCAAACTCCACACATATAAAGCCATGGCAGAGACTTGAACATTGGTTCCAGAGGTGTGAGGCAACAGCCCCCAATATGAATATAGTAAAATTACATTTAAAACAAT
>JABFEA020000138.1:7614544-7626464 GCA_019775915.2 Cyphomyrus plagiostoma | reverse complement strand
TACTTGGGTCCCCACTACCCCCCCCCCTCCCTCCCAGAGCGCCTTGTAACCGCCGGGAGCAGATGTGGTGTCCGTTATTTGGTGCTTCAGCTTGCCTACCTGCTGTTTAGGTTTTATGTGATCCCTATCAGCGCTTTTAATGTGAAATGTCCAAGTATCCATGTGCCCCCCGTGAGAGTTGGCCTTTTGGCCAAGGTGGTCACTAACTGACGCCACGGCAACACAAAGCTGACTGTGATGTCACTCCGTCTCTGATGTAATATACCGTTTCTATCTACTGTGTATCCACATTTACAGAGCTGTGTTTTGTTTGCCACCAAACCATCCCCCCCCCCAATCGATGTTCTGTCACCGTGTCAACAGAAATCATATTTAACTGCCCTGCCACCTTAAACATGTCACTTTATGTTTCGGGGTTTTCCGATTTGATCCCACGCGTGTCTCGTGCGTGTGGGGGCTTTCCTCTCTCCGCCTCTGGTTTGGATGTTCTGCTTCAGTGTTCCATGATGGACGGGAAGCTCCTCGCTCGGCCATTGTTACAGCTACATCACTTGATCTGTGTGCAAGATTTTCAGTCGGTAGCTGAAGTATGTTTTTAATAGCCGATGGTATTCATGATTATTTTAGGACGTATTTTTATATTTGTGTAATCCATCTTCCAGGCACTTATCCTGGTTAGAGTCTTTAATCATTAATTTTAAATTTTCATTAATATAACTTTTTATTTTCAATTCAGTTTGAGTGTGTAATATAAATGAAAGTCTTAACTCTTAGGCACATTATCTTAAATGTGTTTTACTGCAATGCATGCAAACAGGATAAATGATTAATATACACACAGAATGCTCTTGCCGAAATAGATGTTAGATTAAATGTCCATCTCGAGTGAGTGAGAATGACCATTTATAGCTCTTCCCACCATTCTGTTCAAAAACTGAAACTCCCCCCACCCCCCCGGAAATATTCCCTGATGGTTACAAAAAAACGTCCCTTAAACGTGGCCGGCAGATGGGTGAGGTCCTTTCGTTACTCGTTCTGTGGCGTCAATCGAACGTATGGAGTCCCAGAGATGACACCTGGGATTGGGGTGGGGGGGCGGCGTCTGGGCAGATTAGCCTTTTCGGCGTGGCGGACCCGCTGCCGCCAGTACTCGGACGTGCTCAGCCGGGGGCGGGCGCCGGTCTCCTTGGACGCGGAGGCGAGGACGTCAAGGGAGACGCTGCGTCATGCATGTTTCATCAGGCCCTCGTCGTCATGGAGCCAGACCCACCGGCTCTGCTGCAAGAGCGTCTGGGACCATGGCCCCTCCTCCCTCCCCCTCTCCGCCCCCCCAGAAACCCCTCTGCTCCCTTCGCTAGCGGCGTCTCGCTCTAATTAATACCTGTGAGGAAATCGTTAATATTCGGCGGCGGAGGTAACACAAGGGCATCGCACTGTCTGTTGTTACCATGGCTACCGCATAGAAATCGGGCTCCTCTTAATTTTTAATGAGGACCCGCAGTGCTCCTTAAGTTGGAATTTGGGAAATGTTTGAAGAAAGGGCTGGGTTTTTGAAGTAGCCATGAGTCCGTGTGTCCTGCTGGCTTGGCTTATGCTCCCTCCATTGGTATTTTGACGCCTCACATTTGTCAGCAAATAAGTGGCACATATTGATTTTACAGCATGTTAATCTGACGTTGCTGAGTGTTTTTTTTTGTGTACCTCCTTTGGAGAAGCACTGTTTTCACACACTTCCAGGGCTGGGGGCTTGATTCGCGTTTGTAGAGTACTGTCTTCTCCTTGGGCTGTGCAAATTTCCCCAAAGCGCTCCGATTTCTTCCCGCAGTCCATGGACGTGCAGTTGGACTATTTTGTACTTGGGAATTCTGTGGAGAATGGATGCTTTTTGGGTGGGTGTGGTTTTTAATGCAGTGCGCTCCGCAATGGTGAACTGCGCTAAGTAAACAGACATAATGTTATTCCCGTAACAAAAAATAATATGCAAATGAAAGGGGGGGGGGGACTTGCAGGAGACACACAGACCATGAAATCCTGGTATGGTCTATGTCCAGCATCAGTCTGTGGCAGCTGGTAACCCACTGGGTTTCAAGCCTGAGATCATCACCCTCTGCAGATGTGTTTCAGTCAGCCCTGGCTGCTCTGCGAACGTCTGCCCGTGCAGTTCTGGGCCATGGCTCGTTCTATTGGATGGGCCTGTGAGGTGTCCCACTATCTCTCTCCCTTCTGGGACACACGAGCCTGTTTCCTGCCTGACAGAGCCCAAATGCTTGTGCAGAGATGTCACATCCAAGTCCCAGGGCCTGGTCTGGATCGTTATGTTGCTGCTGACTGAACATTATTTTGCTCCTTTGCTGATCAATATAGAATCATAATAATAAAGATTTGCAATGTTATCGTATTGCATTTGATTAATTTCTTTCAAGGTCATTAGGCTCTGGGAGCTGTTTCTCTAGTAGGAATATCACCTAATTAACATATTTTAATATGATTTTTACCCTTATTTCCATAAATCATTTTTTTCCCACGACTTTCACATTATTCCCCAAAGCAGTAATACAAAATGTTCAGTGTTTTGTGTGGGTCATTGAGCTACATTAATGCTAGAAACGGATGATGTTTGTCAATCTTTAACTGTGGTATTTCATAACCGAAAGGTTATTTTTCACAGTTTCCCATAAACATTAGTATTTAATGGTCTCATGCTTGAAAACAGCCTAGCAAAATCACATCCATTTAAATGCACGTTTTAGTTACTGCAGGACTATTTATATAGATGGAAAACAGATATTTATGTCCATATATCTACTTATGGAAAATAAACTTGTAAAGTGAATAAGGCCTTAAAAGATATGTGAGTCAAAAAATATCTACCAGATACGACACTTAAAATGTCCATTATTTGCGTTGCTTAAAGCTGTACTTATTTTGAATTTCCTGCTTGTCTAGGTCAGAATGTCTTTGAAGTCTCATGAAGTCTTTAACTGGAGCTGACATTGAGAGTCAGCAGAAAAGTTTGGGAAGTGAAGGCTAAAGGGCAGACCCCTCCTCAAACGCAGAGACATCTTGTCCGCACAGTCCAGGTTCTTTGCGAGGTCGTGCCGGATCAGAGCTATGGCAAGTCGAAGGAAGTCATCCATTCCTTGCATGATCCGAGCCAGCGAGCTGCCAGAGCAGGACATCCCAGAAGACGTGGAAGCACCGGTTGACGGCGCCGTCGAGAATGGGTCTTCACGGAGTATGTCCGGCTGGACCTCGGAAAAAGACACCGTGAGTTCAGGAGGCAAGGGAAAGGAGGGGATGGAGCAGGGACAGTCGAACGGAGAGGCGCAGCCCCAGAGGAAGCCTCAGGGAGGTTACGAGTGCAAGTACTGCACCTTTTCCACGCAGAATCTGAACGAATTCAAAGAGCATGTGGATTCCAACCATCCAAATGTCATTCTCAACCCCCTATACCTGTGTGCTGTTTGCAACTTCAACACAAAGAAGTTTGACAGTCTGACAGAACACAATGAGAAATGCCACCCTGGTGAGAGCAACTTCAAGTTCAAGCGCCTCAAACTCAACAGCCAGACAATCTTAGAGCAGACGATAGAAGGTGTGAACAGCGCCATGGTCTATGACACATCCATCTCCCAAGGTAGCGAGGACAACATTTCCTCCAGTAGATCAGCTTGTGGGAGGAACGTTAAACCAAAACTGGAGGGTAAACGGATTTTCCGTAAGTGGGATGAGAAGGAGAACCCTCTGGATGGCCTTACACTAGACCTCCCAAAAAAACAAATTGCGGCCCTAAATGTCAACGGGACAGTTATCATCCCAGAAGCTGCTCTTAAAGAAGGGATCTCACACATTATGCCTTCCCTGCAACGCCCACCCAACTTCAACTCGGTACCAAAAATCGCCGTCCCTCTGAATACCACCAAATACAATCCCTCGTTGGACGGAAACATGACTCTCATCACCTCCTTTAACAAGTTCCCCTACCCAACCCAGGCTGAGCTCTCCTGGCTGACTGCAGCCTCCAAGCACCCAGAGGAACAAATTAAGGTGTGGTTCACCACCCAGCGGCTAAAGCAAGGTATCAGCTGGTCTCCAGAGGAGGTGGAGGAGGCTCGCAAGAAAATGTTCAATGGGACCATCCAGCCAGTACAGCAGACATTTACTGTTCTGCCTGCTCCTCTGACGCAGCCAACCAAAGCCACACAGTCATTGATTCAGACTGTTCCCTGTCAGCTCCTTGGACAGTCCAGCTTGGTGTTGACGCCTGTCGCTAATGGGTCAACGGTAACCTGTGCTCCAATTGCTCTTACAGTAGCCAATCATGTAGTACAGGCTCTCAAAAGGCCTTTGCCCGCCCCTGTGGTGGCCCCTGAGGCAAAAAGGCCGACCATTATCCAATCAGTCCAAACCCCCCAGAAACCTGCCTCTCCCACTGCCAGTGTCTGTCTGGATCAAAAGAAAACTAGAGATCAGATTGCAGTGCTGAAGGCAAGCTACGCCCAGAGCCAATTCCCAGACGATAATGAGGTGTACCGTCTCATAGAATCCACTGGCCTTTCCCGAAGCGAGATCAAAAAGTGGTTTAGCGACCAGCGCTCTCGTAACAATAAAGGTGTGCTGCACTCAAATAGCGATCCATCGCCAAAAGACACTCTGCAAAAGACAGTTCCCACCCAGTTTCCACTGTTGGAAAGGGTGAAGGGCAAAACTTCAGAACAATTGAAAATGCTTGAGGAAAGTTTTCAGAAATGCAGCCTCCCAACCGAGACTGAAGTTGACCATCTGGTGACAGGCACCCGGCTCTCCAAGAAGGAAATCGACAGCTGGTTTTCAGAGCGGCGTGCATTGAGGGACAACATGGAGCAAGCTCTGTTAAACTCCATGGGTTCAAAGAAGGTAGATATGGAGGAGCAGAAGGAGCAACAGCAACAGCATCGAGGAACACTCAACGGCATGCATGAACAGGAAGGTCACCTAAGGTCATCTCCCATCACCATTGTCTCAAGTGGTCCTTCCCCTTTTAACAGTAAAGCCCTGGGTCTTCTCCAGGATGTTTTCAAGCAAACCCAGTGGCCATCACCCGAGGAATACAATCAGCTGGAGGCCCAAACGGGTCTGTCTCGCACTGAAATGGTGTGCTGGTTCAAGGACAGTCGGCTGGCCCTGAAGAGTGCAAATCCAGAGCGGATGGATCAATTCCAGAAGCCAGGAGGCCAGGGACAGAATGAGCAGGGTTCACCGTCAAGTGCCCAGGGCCTCGACCAGCAGCAGTCCCAGGAGGTGAAGACCCTAAGAGGAGATGATGTCAAGAGGCCCGAGCAGTCAAAGCTTAGCAGCCAGGAGATTGTAGACTGGTTTACCAGTAAGCTGGGCCAGAACATGTCTGATCTCAACAAGAATGGTAGAGAGGATCAGGAGGGCTGGGTTACAGTGACCATGGGGGTGGGTAATGAGAGCACAGACTTGAAGGAAAAGGCTCTGGCCTCAGAATCTGATGTGGTAATAGCGGACAACTCTGGAAGGGTGACTGGATAATGCATGTAAGGTAAGCTCTTTGGATTGTATATGCAAAGGGTAATTCAAATTTGCAAATTGTTAGTGGAAAAATGCAATACACAAATTGAAATTCTGCAAGTAGAGGTTGTATATGTTTTGGCAAGATTTGGCACCTCTAGAAAACAAACCTAGGAAAATATTGATTATTGCTAAGCTGCCTTGGTTGGAATGCTGTGGGATACCCATTGCTATGGCAGCAATCCTCACTTAAAATTCACCTTGCTGGTACTCTCTCTGCACTGACCCCCCCAAGCTGTCCCAGTTACCTGACAGACGAACGTGCAGGCAAAAGCATTCGATGAAAACGAAAGATCTGGAAATATACACAAGCCGGTTGAGTGCAGCTCATTTCAAAGCATGTGAAATATTTTTATTTGTTTTTTTTTTCCCCAGGTCAAGATGGTGGCAGGCCATAACTTATGTGGAGGATAGGAGAAAAGAAGGGGACACAATTGCTTTGATTTTATTATTATTTCCGTATTTGAACCCAATGATTTCACAAGGGGTGCTGTGAAGTCAAAGGCACAAGCAACTGTGAATGCACCTGAAGCACTGAGCAGTTGGTGACCTTCGAGTGCCAAAGTTGGACTAATGCATTACTACACTTTAAAAAAAAAAAAAAATCAAAACAAAAAAGGGCCCTTGTATATATTTTTTTCTGTATCAAGACAAGTTTGTACAACAGGGGGTGGGGGGGGGTGGATTTTGTTACATTTGTAATAGCAGTGACATGTCCCTTTGAGTCCTGTTTAATCTTTACAGCTGAATTTTTCTGCATTTTGTAACTAAAAGATTGAACCACTACATCTGTTGGTAAAACTACAGGTACACAAACCAGACTGCGTGTTGCATTAGCTCAAGAAGGATTCTCTCTGAAGTGTGGACTTGTTTAAGCGAGGTAGAAAAAAAAACATTCATGTGAAGGTGACTTCTGTTTTTCTTCTCCTGCCTGGTTAAGCAACGGCTGTCTATAATGCCCTGAAAACACAGGTCACCGCTGACCTGCGCTGGAAAAAAACGAGAACCATGAAACGAGGAAATATTCATACACTAACCAATGCTGATGAGCAGCGGATGCCTTTTTCAATTCTCTGAAGGTTTTGTTTAGGTTGTTATTGTTTTTTTTGATAGTCGTTTTGTCTCTCGAGTTAAAGACACATCAGTACCAGTAACTATACCTGTTGGCTTTCTAAGTATGCAGATTCAAGGCCTTTTCTCGCCTCCAGGAGGTCGTCTCGCTTTCAGACAGCTCTCTGTGTCCGACCGCTGCTCTAGTGTCATGTTCAGACTCGCGTCAAGAATAGTGTACGATCCTGCCTGCATTTTTTTTTCCTTTTTTAACAAGATGCCGTCTGCTGTAACCCAATAAAACAACCCCCTATTTGAATGTAGTCTTCTGGGGTCCTTTGAGTGTTGGTATGCCAGCCCACTCGGATAAACCGCTGCATTTTCCTGGTCTGTTCTGGTCTATATTCTTGGTTGTGATCCAAATCTGCCTAACCTTTTGGAGGTAACATTGTCTGTCAGCATGAGTATTGCAATGATCTGATATAAATCAACCACCCATGTGCAAATCTCACTATTTGGCTAAGAGTTGGCTATTAATTCGAGGAATTGATTAATTATGCCAAACCCATTGTTGACATAGTCATGCAATGCCTAGCAGCAAGCAGTGGCAGCATATTGGATAGTCATATAGAACTTTCAGTTCAGTTTTCATAGTGACTTTCGACGTGACATGGTGCCGTCATTCCAACAAGTCAGAACACCAAATTCCTACTCTGCTAGCACTGCCCTTAGAGCCCCAAGTGGAATTATTGTACATTAGAAATGTTTTGAGGCATGTTGGGAGGCTACACAAATTCACAGAAAGGTCAGTACCCAAACCCAACCTGAATCACAGAAAATCCCACCAGTAATGTCCCAGAAGAGTAGAGGCTGGTACATAAAGAAAGCAGAAACTGACTTCATGTTCATACTCTTGGTTTTGGACTGAGAAGCTGCTGTCTGCAAACCTTCGGCCATATTACGTATCCAATATATTATCCAGCCTCCTGAACATTAAATGAATGAGATTGAGATGCACTGAACGCTCCAGTTTATGCGTAAGGGAAACTTTGCACACACACTGCGTATTAAGAATGCTTAAAATCATTATGCCTAAAAAATTTGGCATGCCGATGAGAATAGTAGTACAGTTGCTCCTTGACTTATCATGGTGTTACTTTCCAATGAACCCATCATAAGTGGAAATATGTCGAATATGATATGAAAAATAACTGTCACTGAATGAGCAAATAAATAATTACTGGAGCTAACTAAATACTAGTAAATTAAAAGTAAATAAATCTATTCAAGTTTATTTGGTTAAATGGTGGGGGTGGGGGGGGGAGAAAAAAAGCCATTTGGTACATTTTTAAGCATTGTATGAAATGCTTACTCTCATGATCGTTGAAGATACTGGAAGCATGGCTGCGTGGATGCTGGTGTGCCCAGCACCAGTAGAAAGCATTGTATGGCATATGGATAATAATGGGAACAGATCAAAATTCAAAGTTGACTACAGAATGTGCATTGTTACTGCGTCACGAATTTGAAATACTGCAAGGCGAACCATCATAAAGCGAGGACCTTTTTTAAAGTCGTTTTTCATTTAATTTCCTTGTACAAAGGAATTTTAAAAGCAACACCATTCTTTTTGTAGCTAGTGTCCACATGGAAACCATACACAGCTACTTGATTATAAGCATAATAATAACCCCAGTTAATACCAAAATGTTGGTACTGGAAGCATTTTTCATGAAGAAGGTGGGTAAATATCATTATGCTACACCGACATAACTGTAAGCAAATGCTTTGCATTTCAATTTCAAGTTGTAGTTCCAAGCACAGGTGGAGATTTCAGGTCCAGAGAGTACAAATCCTGACCAAAGTTTTGTTTCAACCAACCAGTTGAGTATAAAGAGTCACAGTCACAGAGCACTCAACTGGTTGGTTGAAACAAAACCTTGGTCTAGACTTGAACTCTCTGGACCTGAAATCTCCACCTCTGGTACCAAAGGATTCATTTCAGCTGCTCTCTCTGATAAGGCTTCAGAACAAATGAATGAATACCTGCCCATCTCTACTAATGCATTGGATTGTGTTTTTTCACACCCCATCTTACTGTCCTTTTTTATGACACACACACCCATATAAGGGTGACAGCATGGCTTGGGGTCTGAAACGGGGTTGCTCTGCCACACGCAGGATTTGGGGCGGCGCCCTTCCAACCACCGGCACCGGGGGCTACCCGGCTGAGCCAGGGCTTACACCCAAAGGAGATGTGACAGGCCTTGTGCACTAAATAGTCATGGTAGTACGGCGTGTACTTTGGTGCTAATCGCAGAAGCCGCCGCCAGTGTGCTTCTTATAACTGACACATGAGATGAGGAAAACACCTTTAAGTGTTAACAAGGGTTTTGTCAACCAGCCTAAATATCACTTGTTCAGATGGATATATACATCTGGCCAGTGGGCTAGCTGGTAGTGAGGCATCCCAAATATGAACGTTGGTCCAAGTCCCCTGCAGCCACAGTGTCCTTTACTCAGCTGTATGGGAGGAAAAACAGTATCGGTGATGGGAGGGAAGGGCTTAGAATGTTCTGTGCAAAACCGAATGCTAATGAAAGGAAAACTGATCCACTCAAATACGGGAAAGTCTAATTAGGAAATGATGTTAGGTCGGGGATTAATTCAAATGAGTGCATTTACAATCACAGTAATAAGACAGAACCAGACGGAAATCATGGGAAATGCTGGACATTATGATTAAGATTAGGAATCTGAAGGTGCTTCCAGTGAGAAGCACATCTTTAAGAGCTGAAATGCCGGACCATATAGAAATGGTTCCGACCCGGAAGAGAAGGCCACCCACATCTTACTGAAGCAGCCACTGATCCAGAGAGGTCCAATGTGCTCTCCAGGTCTCGTGAATAAATATGTTATTCATAACCTCATGCCTTCAGTTTATTTTTGCTGGAATTATATACGCAAAAATAACTTGCCGTATCATCTGCTGCCATATGACTGGAAAATAATTGCAGTCCTTAAATTAGTAATAATTTTAAATATACAATCATAAAACTCATAGGGGTCAGAAGGTTAAAAAAAGAGACTCTATCTTGGAGTTTGAGAGTTTGTCTTAGCATAAAACCTTTGGAAATTTACAGAGAGAAAAGTGCATTTTTCATTTATAACATGCTTCACATTACTTAAAAAGTACAGCGAGGTGTGGGGGGCATATGTCCAATTTTAGAAAATTACTCTTGTAATTTAAAAATAGCTAAGCGGAAGAGATTTAAAAAATTCCACCTTGGTGTGACCTCACCGGTGCTGGGTATGGGACCGTCCAATGGCAGCAAGGCCCTGCTGCAGTTGCCAGGCGGCTGCCCGCCGGTGTCCGCGTCCCCTTGGCACTGCCCCGTGTGCCTGACCTGCATCTCCATGCCAGATGTGCTGCGGCATCACTTTGCGGAAAGTCGCCGGCACATTCCACACCGATTCCCTCTGAATGGAGAAAATTCCGGGGCGGGGGGTTCCCGAAGGTCACAGCTCTCCAAACGTCACGTGACTTCCTCTCCTACCCCCATCCCAACGTGTCAGGCCGCACACGGCGAATGCTTCCTGCCTCGGATTAGCCGGTAGGATCTGCGTGTCGCCAGACTGCAGACGTGCTTTGCGGCTTCAGATTTTAAGGTTGAGGCGATGTGGACCGGAACACACACAGCATTAGGTCCTTCTAGAACAGGAACTTAAACGTATGTCTGGGGTTCAAATAAAAGAGCACTGAAAAGGCCTTTGCAGTTTTCAACATTACAACGTAACGCACCATAGTTTAAAGGAAGGCTGTAAAGTAACATGAAAGAAACCAAAAAAAGATGCTCCATTGTGAGTGACAACACTGGTGGGGGTTTAAATTAGGAGAGAAATGAGGTTCCGGAACCCATGGTGGTTTGAAGTGGCCTGTCAGTCACTGACTGTGTAACCCAATGGGAACCAATAAGCTCACTAACTGACAGCTCGCAGTAGCTGCAGCTACTGTGGGTTTAATTGCTAATTTGTTCCATTTCCAATCCCTGAATTACAGAGAGGAAAAAAGCAGATGCTGAACTGATTAAATGGAATTATTTTTTTGTGCAATTATCTTGGGTTGATACAATTTGTGCCCACCCCTCCTCCCCCCATTTACAACAGGACTACAGATGGTCCACCCTGGGCCCAGTCAGGCTGGGGGGAATTTTTGTTGAATTTATTGTGGGTTTCACTGGGACGTCAGTGCTGCATGTTAAAAATGTTAAGGTACCACTGAAGGCCCCTGCAAAAATATGTCAGTGTATCACCCAAGACATGTAAACGGATAAATGTGGAGTTATATACCATGAGAGGTTTTCAACAGTTTATAAAGTCTTGGATGTATGTATATTATGGGGACCCAGATAGATAATATGGCCTCATTCTTTATCCTTAGAAGCTTATAGCACCAGATCTTGAACTTGGTTATAAACAAGAGAGACACAATTAGCTCTTAATTCTGCTGGCACCACTCAGATAGACAGACAGATCAGCCAGCTACCAATAACAGATCATGTCTATGAGAGCCAATTCCGCTAGGAGCTACATTTAACCCAGACTTAACCCTCAACCAAAGCCTATGTTTTGAAGCAAGGTCATAAAGGCAAGACACAGCCATATAACTGCCGTCTTCGTGTTGTTTTGTTTAGGGGAGTCTGTGTGGAGACGAGGGTCACACAGAAGATGTTACAAATGGCCGAAATGAAGTACTGTCTGGAAGAGCAGCGCTATATTATTAATGGTGGCCAGCTGGCCCCCGAAAGAAGAGAGACTGAACATGCGCTCGTTATCTCGCTGAATTTGCCGCTATCGGGTGCATTGGCCAAACCGGGAGGTGGGTCATAAGCAGATGTAAAACTGAGAAACGGGGGGGAGGGTCCAGTATAGTACTTACAGTCTGGTTACCTACACAGAGGTAGGTAACCAGGCCTTACTCAAAAATTCACCCACTCAGATCTTTCAAAAGCTAACTAAATAAATGGCAAGTACATGCAGAATATCGTGGCTAGCTTACTGATTAGCAGAACAAACTCCTCCCGCATCTCCTAATTAAGGAATGCTTTCGTTTACACTTTAGTGTGATCACAGTTTGTGGCCAACAGGGGGCCCCATGCAAAAGTGTGGTTTGACTGGTGGTAAATAAACATGTTATATAAAGACATGTGCTGCCATCTATCAGAGTAAAGGAAACCTCTGATGTTTACAAGCCTAGTGTTTGAACCTAGTGTATGACGCCTTTTATCGTTGGTGG
>JABFEA020000138.1:7595634-7614444 GCA_019775915.2 Cyphomyrus plagiostoma | reverse complement strand
CCCCCCCCCCCCCCCCCCCCCCCCCCCCCCCCCCCCCCCCCCCCCCCCCCCCCCCCCAATGCCAAACATTTCAGCGATGGTTCTTGCGAAGGTCACATTCAAACAGGAGTGTCGCAATTAAAATATTTACACCCAAAACAGGAGTGCGTGCTCTGGCAGTGGTTTGGGTGACCTACATACATCCCGCTGTTCAAGCAGACCGCACCATACCGGGGAAGTGGTCATTATTTAATGGAACCCTTTTTATCTGGCTCAGTTTGGCCACATTTGACAGCCGTGTGACACAGCTGCACTGCACTGACATCTCTGAGGACCTGAGGACATGTATAGATTAGAAGGTCTGATGGAAGGGTGGCTGGGAGGGGGGAGCAGGGGGGGCTCAATATGGCAGGACAGACACAGGCGTAATGGAGAGCGAGCAGCTGCTGTGTCACTCCGGAGATACCAACCTCCGCAACACCCGCTGCATGAGGGCCACCTCACATGGGGTGGGTGGACCGTCGTGGGATATGCATCCTCAAAAACCTGGAAAACCGCGAGGAGATTAACTCCCCTTCCAGGGTGTCGTAGAGTCCAGCAGAGAGTCCACACTCTGGGAAAACTGAATTCCAGAGTGAGAGTGCGGGTCTATCACCAGAAGCAACAGATGCGCTTAGCCTGCACGGCTATGCTGCCTGCCCTTTAGTGCCTGCCGTCTAAGGTGGCAGGTGAGGAATGTAACCAGTTCTTAGAGAATCTCAGAAGCCGCAAACGGTAAAGGCTCTCACAGACAGACCAGGTGCCGGCTCACGGCGTCACCTTTTGATGGACTCCGATCTCTAGTGCTTATGTAAAACGGCCAAAGCTCCAGTTATATGATATAAATTGGCTACCTCTTCGCGCAGCTTTGGATGAGAGTGTCAGCTGGACGTAACAGCAAAGCAGTGTGAAGTGGACACACTCTCCGCGGATCGGAGCGCCCGCGCCTCCCGCCGCACTGGTTTGACAGACGCGTTGATGCTCATCGGGAGATACGGGTCATCGTGTTACGAATTATGGAAGCGGTCAAACCGAGTGTCGCCCAGCAACAGCGAATAGGCACGGCTCTTCCATTCTCTGCACCGGGGTCTATTGTCCGGGTGCAATAACGGGTACTTTATAACAGGATGGGTTCAGCCTCACTCCAGATGGATAAATGGATCAGCATTGTCTTCAGTATTTCTTAGAAGGCAGCAGGATGAATGGGGGGGGGTGTCTTTCCAGCTCTCAAGGTCCCCTGCTGACATCCTGCTGAATGGCATGTACCTATGGTCACCTCTAGGCTGCATGAAGCACAGTACAGGAGAACAAGGTGAACAAAGGGATGTGATGCAGCATCAGTGCAAATACTTCATCCCTTCCATCCATCCATCCATCTATTTTCTGTACCTGCTTTTCATACAGAACTGCAGGGCATCTAGAGACTATCCTGGAAGCCATGGACACAAGGTGTGGAATACCTACTGCAGGACACACACCACTCACATACACATTCCATTTATTTCAAATTGTTCTAATTTTTTTTTTCATCTTTGACCTAAAGTTAATCTGCAGTTTTAGAAATCAATCAGTTATGTTCATATTAAACGTCAAGTGGACAAAAAATGGGAGAGATGGGACAGGATTACAGGGAGCTTTAAAAAGGTTATACTCATCTACTATTTCTGATTTCGTTTATGTGTTTGTACCTATAGGAGCTGTCACATGTGCTGACATCACATCTCAGTCTGCGATTGGATGATACAGATCATGTGACAGAAGCTCAGTGTTCTGGGCCCATGATACAAGAACACAGCAGGTGGCCTCAGAGGGCTGTGGCAGTAAAGGGTGAAGTACCGTGTTTTATTTGTTCCTTCGCCAAGGGGGCCGCTCGGTAGCACCCCCCAGCGCCATCACCACACAAAAAGAGGTGGGTAGAGACCATGGAAACAGCCTGTCAGTTTTCTGCTAACCACCCTAATTAAAAGACAATGTGTCTAGCACAAGGCAGCTGCGCGCCGACCATCAGGAAAATGGTGCTGAAGAGATCATGGTCATTAGACATCATCCCACCAGGAAGCGAGCCCATGACGATCTCTCTGCGCAGGAGTGCGACAAAGAGCGGCTACCACAGGCCCCAGCCAGACAGGAAGCCGGCTGCCGCCAGGCACTGCCCGCCCCCTTTGGCTCCCGGCCAGAAATAGCTCGCCATCACATGTTAAACGCACTCAGATTTGGGTTTTGGGGGGGACTGCACAGGTTCCCTCCCCAGTCAAACAACATCAGAAAGAGCTGAGTTAAGCGTGTCTAGACTCCCAGTGGCCTGGCCTGTCTAACAGCTTAACTGTTTAACTCTTATTGTTTGGTTAGGAAATCTCCTACCTGCTGTTCTTTGTATACATCACTGCCCCGGTGACTGGAGATTCCCTTCCATTAAGCTTTAGGGTATCGCCAACATCACACCTAGAATGGATGGATGTCTGCCCTCCATCTGGCTGCTTTGGGTTTATTTTACTTAAACAATTATGGTCAAAATGGTAAATACAATAAAATGCAGACCCCTTCCCCTCTAATTACAATACTACAATATTTAAGCACATTTTCAGCACAAATATTTTTTTAAATCTATAAAATCAAGTCTACATGAAACAAAGACATGCCAAATCTTCTTTCTTCATGCCTTCATTATGGTATCAGTTAGCACTGGCTATTAATGTGCATTCTGTTTATAGCCCTTATATGGATTCTGGGATTTCCTGTCAGCATTAACTCACCTGCGACTGGCAGACATAGAGTATCATACGCCATGTGACTGTAAGGTAAACGTTATGTTGAAAATAATAAGGCGTGAAAATTCAACTGCCGCAGAAAGCACTAGTGAAGTTAGTTTTAGTAGCTCCACCTTGTGGCAGGTCGCACAAATACACGTTAAAAGCGTACAGTTCTGTTTGGCTTTTGTAGTCTTCAGCTGTATGTGCAGGTTGTGAAGGAAAAAGCACATATTCTGATTCATAACATTGTTCTAATATATAACAATGTTATAATATATAGCCGTTTGCCCGGCTTCACTGGCAGCAATACTGGAGACTGACCTGCGGGTGGCGCTCACCAGGGACCTTCCACATAACCCAGTGGGGGCCAGGCCATCTACATAACCCAGCTGGGCTCCCAGCTGATCATCTCTGGGGTTAATGTCCAGCAGTGGAAACCTAGCTGATACCACCAGGAGGCAGTGTTGGAAACTGCAGATGAAGCTGTTACAGTAGTCAGAGACCTCCATTGCAGTGTCAAGTTTGACCGTATATTTTAATTTAGTTTTAGTCTTACGACAGAAATGCAACTTGGTTTTAGACATGTTTTAGTCAACAAGAATTACAGGACAGTCAGCTAAATCTACAGTACACACAATCAATGAAACTAGGAGGTTTAGTCATAGTCTAATACATTTTCACTTAATTTCCTGTGTACACATACTGTACACACACACACACTGATCTACTTCTACCCACGATTTCTGGAGGAAATCTTTGTAATGCTATTTTTATGGCATAGGATTAAGTTAAACATGCTGTTTTCCCCTGCTATTTCCACTCCGCATGGCTTGTTTTCTTTCATATTAAATGTGAAATTTATTATGTTGGAATATTTTTTCCAACCTAAAGCCATCTGTGGCACAGACAGACTTGGGGGGGGGGGGTGTATCTAATTTTCCATACCATCCAGAGATTACATGTATGAATGGTGTTTATTGTATTTTCAAAAGCACTGCTATTCTTATTTTTTAATCTTGCCAATAAAATTCACCCAGCTGGAAAGGAGGACCCAAGATAAAATACTCCCAAGTCTGGCAGAGACATAATGGCACAAGAGTTTACAGACAGACATTATAGCCAGAACTGTATTTTTGTACAAGCTTAAAGCCAATTAAATAAACACTATCCAATCATGAGCAATTTCAGTCAACACTAACTAAAGATGCTACTTCTGATTGGATCAGTTTCAAATTTGTCTCTTGCTGACATTTTCATTTAGTCTTTAATTTGCTAATGATATAACGGAAAGGCTGGGGGTGAAATCTGTCCAAAAGTATTTAAAGTAATGGATGTTGCTGGAGTGACACAGGTGACTCTTCCCTGTTGAGCAGGCTTGGACTGGCCATCTGGCATAGCAGGTTTTGTCCATCTGGGCTCATGGGTTTGTAGGCCAGCAAAATGTTTTGATGGGAAACCCACCCCTCAAATCAGCAAAATTCATCATGGGGGACCTAAACGTCCAGCCTTGATGTTGAGTGGAAGACAGCTGATGACTCTTTCCCGTTTAGTGCACATTCTGCTTTTATGCCAAACTTCCATGCCGAATTTGCATGTTGCTTCCCCACCAATCCTGTGGTTCACTGTCTTTCTTCTACCTATGTCTTAACATCCTTGCCATCGTGATCCTCACCAGGAACAGCGGGGAGAAGATGTGATTAGATGATGTGGAGTGAGCAGAGCAAGAAACAGGAAACTCATGTAGATTTTCTCTTCTATTGACTATCTGAACGGAACAGGAACACACCAGCAACTATTACCAAATCACAATGGGGAACGAACAAGATCCCTGGACAAGATCCCAATCTATCACAGGACACACACTTAATGTCATACATTACAGAAAATTTAGAGATGCCAAACTAAGGACCCATGGAGAACACGCAATCTCTATAAAACCCTGGGGTGGGAAGGGGCCAACTTAGTGTGAATAATTTATGTAAATATTGTACTGTTTTTCAGTGGGTGACACAGTAAGCTTACCGCGGAATGCTATCAGTCAGCTATCAGCAAAATCTAAAGCAGTAACATCTTAAAATGTGCCTAAAGGACCGAACATATTGGTTTGCGTTTTAAAAAATTATTCGATCTGTTCTGCATAAATATCATTTTGTATATAATCTACAGAACAACAGTAATTCCTTTTTAGCGGTTTACTTGTTTTAGAGCAAATGAATATTTACAATATTACAAAGAGGTAAGTTTGGTACATTAAAACTTAGTGCAGTACACAGTACACAATCCCAGGGCCGTAATGAAATTATTACGGATACAGTTAAAAACATTGCAGGTTATCGTACTTATCATTTCCATCCATTCCAAGAGTTTCCTAAAACACTTTAAAAGTTAATAACACGCAGGTACACATACGTAAGCAGTTAAGGTTAGATGGGTAAGCCGCTCACGTTCGTTGACGGAAGTCACTACAACACCCACAATGCCCCGCTCTGTTTATACGTCTTCGCCACTTCCTGGTTTAACGTAAATCATCCAGATATTCGTGTGGTCGTGGATTTTCTTTTAATTAAAAATATATGGCCATTGTTTGAGATGTAGTTTTTAAAACCCATGTTGTGCATATTTGCGAGCATCTTCAGTTAGAACTGTGAGAGGTAAAGCCAAACGGCGAGCCGTCTATTCGCCGCTGTTTAAATTTCCCGCTGCGCTGAAGCGCCTCAGTCTGCAGCTCTTTACTCCGCCAGTCTGATCTGTTTATACAAAGTGGCTCTCCGCCGGTAATCACTCGCAAGATCGGTCTCACCTCGCGTTTAGCGGACTGACAGAGTTTATTTACTGAAAATGCAGACGACGGATATAGGAAATAAGGAGGACGGGAAAATCTGGCATCGAAAACCTGCACCTTCGCCAAGTAATAACGGGTGGGTAAAAGTTGCATTCAACAAGACCAAACAGCGCCCTGTTTACTGCAAGATTATAGAACTCTTAGTGCTCAAAAATGTGAACACGATTGCAATAACGGGTACTTTATAACTCACTCAACAATAAATTAGTCGTAATTACAGACCTTAGAGCGGTTATTGTGATATTGTTTCTGGTTTGATCGAGATGATTCGTTTGCGTGTGTCTTCTGCTTCGTTGCTTTTGATCTGAAGTGTTTTACATTGATCTGTATATAAGACGTTTTGTTTATTGTCCTACAGTTTTAATTTACTCTTACGGCTGCAGAAACACACGTGAGGTTTACTTAGGTCACTTAGATCACAACTAGCCACACTGTTAGATTTTGTAAACTTGCAACATTGTAATTGTAATCAGGTATTTATATGCTGAACACTCAGTGTTTTCCATACAACGCAGGTGTGAAAACTTTTTTGAAAGACAACAGTTGATAAAGTTGCAGTATCACCATTAGACTTGCAGGGATAGTTGTCCACTAGATGTACATCTGCTTCATTGTCTGGGTGTAAATGTTGTATCCAGCATGTTCCATGTGTCCATCTCCACATGTGCCTGGTTGATGACAGAGTGATGGTGACCATAATCCAGAGTGCCACCGCTTACCATTCGAGAACAGTGCGGTTCCTGCAGGTGGCGTTCAATGCTACGGGAGAGGCCTTTCTGGCTGGTGATCACCACGGAAACATCTATGTTTTCGATATTGGGAGAAACAGGTAAATTGCTCTCGCCATGGACATACAAACTTGTGCATCCCTGGAGATTAGATATATTTTTCAACAGTTTGCAGGGTTGCCAACTTCCCCGCATTTGGTGTGACGCTCACGCTTTCTGACTCTCACACCCATGCAAGAATTCTTCCAGCAAATCTATATTATTCCATTATAAACCTAAAAATAGCTACATCAGAAGCATCTGGGCAGTTTGCATACCCCATAGACTGTTTACAAGGTAATATAACTCTTACATACATGTAAATGACGTGTTTCGAATTAAAAATCTCACGCCAGCCAGCTGACCAAAGTCAGCAACCCTGTCGTCTGTGTTTATATTGCTCTTATATGACCTTTTAGCCATTAAATAATTTAATGTTATCATCTGCTGTTTCCTATAGGTTTAAACTCATTCAAAAAACAGGACAGGCGTGCACAGCTATGGCCTTTAATTTGTGCAGAACGACAGAGTATTTGGTCGCCCTGGCTGACTACTCCATCAAGTGCTTTGATAAAGGTATTGATTGAAAAAGGAATTGGTTATTTACCAGTTGATAAAGGTACTGATTGATTAAAATACTTACTGGTCAGTCGTAATCTTTTCAGGCCCAAAAATTCTGTCCCTTTCACTTTTCTCTATTTTAGGATATAAATATTTTGTCTGGTGGTAAAGTGCATTGTTTTGTGGGTGCGCGTGTATGCGTGCCTTTTTGCGAGTGTGTGTGTATGCATGCATGCATGCATGCCTGCATTTGTGTGGGGGTCATGTACAGTGCCCTCCACAATTATTGCCACCCCTTAGAGAAAATCCACCTTTTGCTGAAGTATCTTAATCTCACACTCTAAAAAATCCAACCTTTCATTGAAATAAATGTAATCGAAGGAAAAGAAATCCGTCATCAAGAATTTTTTATCCCCAAAAACACATGCCACAATTAATGGCATGGATAATGTAGTGAACACCAGGTAATCGGACCATGTTTCCCATGTAAATTGTACATCTTTGATTGGCATGTGTAATCCATGACTTCCTGATTAACTGGGGTACAGATATGAGGTGAGGAGGAAGCAAAAATCCTTTAATCATCCATCAACATGGGATAGATAAGAGAACACAAACCAAATGAGGGAGACGTGTGCTGACCTTCATAAGTCTGGAAGTTAGAATAACAAATAGCTACAATATTAATAATTGCAATAATAATAAAGTGGACATCAAATGGAACTGTTACAAGCCTGCCTGGAAGAGGACCCAAGTTTATTTTGCACCCATGTACACTGGAGAGGCAAAAAATCCCCAAGGATCACTGTTGGTGAATTACAAGACAAAATAAAATCTTGGGGTTACCACGTCTCTGAATAAACCATCAGACGCCAACTTTATGCTAACAGATTATTTGTAAGGTATTCCAGAAAGGAGCCTTGTCTGTAAATTAACCACAAACATAAGCACCCATTCTTTGTGAAATGCTACTTGAACTTTAACTGGAACCATGTTCTACGGTCTGCTGAAACAAAAATAGAGCTTTTGGTAATAAACATTACAGTGGGTTTGGTGTAAAAAGAAGGATGGCTATAATGAAAAGAACCTTGTCCCAGCTAAAATATGGTGGAGGTTCTGTGATGATGTGAGCCTGTTTTTCCTACAAAGGCCCTGGAAACCTTCTTAGGATACCTGGCATTATCTACTCCATGAACTTCCAGGACATTTTAAATCAAACTTTGGCCGCCTCTGCCAGGAAAGTAAAACTGGGCCGTCACTGGATCTTCCAGCAGGACAAAGATCCCAAGTATATGTTCAAATCAACATAAAAATGGCTAGTTCACCACAGAATCAAGCTTCTGCCATGGCCATCTCAGTCCCCTGACCTGAACCCCATTGGAAACCTGTGGGCTGAGCTGAAGAGCAGAGTACACAGGAGAGGACCTGGTGATCTAGAGAGATTCTGTAAAGAGGAATGGTCTGGGATGCCCTGCTCTGTATTCGCCAACCTGATATAATGTTATAGGAGAAGACTCAGTAGTGTTACACTGGAGAAGAGAGTTTGTACAAAGTTTGAAATGCTGTGGTGCCAACAATTGTGGTACTTGTGTTTTTGATGAAAATTATTATTTCTTGAAGGGTTTCTTTCTCTCTGGTTAAATTTATTTCAATGAAAGGTTGGATTTTTCTAACTTTTTCCAGTGTGGCATAAAGACTCCAAAAGGTGGATATTTTCTTAACCTTTGTACAAATCTTAACAAGGGCTGCCAATAATTGTGTTAGGCACTATATATATATTACATTGTGGGGACTAAATGCTCCCACAATGTAATAAAGGTCTGTTATTTTGAAATTATAGGGACCACTTTTTCAGTCCCCACAAGGGGAAACTCAATTTAATAAAAACCTGTAACTGCAATCAAGAAAGTAAAAATCATCGCATGGTTGTGGAGAGCAGTATTGCAGGTGTGTACCAAGCTAAAACCAGCACGAGGTCTATAAGAGGCTCTGCGTCCATATAGGGATGGGTGGATTCTACTGGCTTGTTCGGTTAGTTATGATTAGGCCTGGTTGGGGGTTAAGGATTAGGGTTTTTCCTATAAAAATGAATGGCGAGACCTCACAAAGATATGAAGACCAATGTGTGTGTGTGTGTGTGTGTGTGTGTGTGTGTGTGTGTGTGTGTGTGTGTGTGTGTGTGTGTGTGTGTGTGTGTGTCAGACACGAGGCAGCTGGTGAGCTGGATGAGGGGCCATGACGGCGCCGTGTCCTCCATGTCGGTGCACAGCTCCGGCCGCTACGCTATCACCACCTCGGTCGACGCGGCTCAGCTCTGGGACCTGGACACCTTCCAGAGGAAGCGGAAGCTGAACGTGCGCCAGGCCGTGGGCATCCGGAAGGTCATTGGCACGGGCGACGCAAAGGGGAGCCCCCGATGGGCCCAGAATCTGAGCGTATTTAACCTCAAACATGATGCCTCATCAGGACCACTCCTGGGAAATATCTGCCCTATAAATGAGCAAAAATCACTCTGGATGAAAGCGAAGCAGCTGAATGGCAGCATGATTTAGATTTTCTCAGCAGAATATTTTTTGGGCTTGAGATGTGATTTGTTTACTTGCAGTCCCATGACATGACGACACTGAGGTTTAGTGATACAAGTCCTGCTGGCGGTTGATGATTCATCGTTAGCAGAGTAACAAATTAACGTACTAATTACTACCTGGAAGGTATCTCAAAAGCGTCTGACCCCACTTAATGTTCCCCAGTCCCTGTCAGAGACCGCTGGGTGACTCGTGACCTAGCGACAGTGTTCGCATGCACTTACACTGAGTGTCATCGTAATAGTCTGATGATGCCGATAAGATTGGGCTTCAAACCAGCAACGTTGGGTCGTTTGCCATTTGTCTGTATGTGTATTTTCCTCTCAGGTTTTCTTCCTGCCTCGGAGTAACACCATCCTTAGCTGCTTTAGTGACGACACCATCTTCGCCTGGGAGAGTGACACGCTGTACTGTAAATACCAACTGCCCACTCCAGGGGAGGGGCCCAAGATGGGCTATAGAGCATTTGCAGTCACACGGTCAGTACTGGTTTCGGGGGAGCTGTGATCCATCCTTTAATCCATCCACCAGATCAAGAAGATAAAATCGCAAGCCATACAGACAGCGGTAGCCATAACACTTGGCTAATGGTTAAATTGTTGAAAAGCTAGTAATCTGTCTTTTACTGTTATCCATACCATCACGTGGTTGTAGAGTAGTGTGGCAGATGTGTACCAAGCTAAAGAGCAATGCAAGGTCTGTAAGAGGCTCTGTGTACACGCAGGGATGGGCAGATTCTAGCGGCTGGTGGCCGCTCCAGCCTCCTCCACCTGTGGTGTCTGGACAGCCAGCAGCTCCTCAGGGCTGTTCAGATGCCCTCCCGGGTCAGGACCGTGCGGCAGCTGGAGTTCCTGCCTGACAGCTTCGACAGTGGTTCCAGCCAAGTATGTTCGCTAATGCTAATTTGCTAATGCTAACTTACTAGCAGCATAAAACCTAACAAATATCTGCAGCATAGATTTTGGTATGGATGGTAGGGACAATATTGTGGGAGTACCGTGTGTGCATGGGAGGGGGTGAAGGGTGGGCGGGGTTAGGGTTAATTTGGACTAGCAGTGTTGAAATGAAACCTACCCTCTTGCAAAAAGTGAAGCTTTTTTATGTAACGTCAGTCAAGTCAAGATCTTCTCGCTCCAGTGTGAATTTTATTTATGTTCAGTTGTACATTTTCCCCCTAATTCTTAATGTTTCTTCTCAGGTGCTGGGAGTTTTGAGCCAAGATGGCATCATACGGTTCATCAACATCCATAGCTGCAAGCTCCTCTTTGAAGTGTGTAGCCATGACGATGGCATTGCCTCCGCAGCCATCAGCCCCAGTGGCCGCCACCTCGCGACCGTTATGGAGAGCGGGGCGCTAAACATCTACAGCATACAGGCCCTGACTCGGGACATCAATAGGGTATGAGCACGTCTTTACCGTGGGGGTGAACGTGTGGGACCAGAGTGAGCTTGGCTGTCAGAGTCAGATTTCGGACATGGGAGAAGATGCTTGACTGTGCTGTCAGAGTAAGAGGATCTTCTCAGATCAAATTCTATATTTCTCAGTTTTTTAAATCTACATACAGTCCAGGTTCACATGAAGTATGAAGTTTATTTAAATGGATTTCGCCATGTAAAGAAGGTAACTGCATATGTTTGGGGTTTTCCTGGTCCACTGTAACTTCATGTTGTTGGGATGAGCATTGGGATGATATTTCTGCATCGTTCCTCATAGCCAGACCAGCAGCGTTGTTGGCCCAGTGAAATTCAGAAACATGTCATCGTTGAACCCTGAGAACGACAGGGAGAAGGTTGCTTTATTTTGTCATTTTCATGAAGTCCCTTGTTTCCTTCCAGCCCCCGCCCCCCCTGGTGAAAGTGGTGACCACCCCAGGCCTGGCAGATGGCTCCAGCACGACGGCGCAGGTCCCGAGCAAGTCCGTCTCGCGGCCCTCCAGAACATCTGGACGTAAGGTCCAGACTCGGGCCCCGAGGCCTCCAGTCACCTCCCTACCAGAGGACAAAGAGGTGAGTAGCACTCAGTTTGTCCTGTACATTTGGATTCTTGATGAACGGGGCCGCTTATTGGCTCAGATGGTTACACCCTGTGACCGGAAGGCCACCAGTTCAGCTGGTGCCGGTTCAGCTGTCTGACTCTGCTTCAAGAATGTTTGTCGCTTTAGATAATGGTGCCTGGTAAATAAATGTAATGTAAATGAAATCTGTTCATTTATATCATACAACATATCAGATTCTCCATAGTTTTTCTTTTGTCCTCTGTGATGATGATGATAAACCCTTTATTGCTGTTGCAATACACCATGTCACTAGTCACAAGTACCAGCGAAAAGCAGGCCATCAACCCGACCATACATATACAAACATCACATTTTAGGGGGTAGACAAGTGTATGTGAAATAACTTTAACTTTATTCGTATTTTGAAAGAACATACCTTACGCTAGTCTTTCCAAAACCACGGTTCGGGGCACACTGAACAGGCCCACATTTTTGTTTTATCCCAATTCCCAGCACACCTGTAAGACATTTAAAGTTCCTGATTGCTTGGGTCAGGTGTTCTGGGAACGGGGATAAAATAAAAATGTCGATCTATCAAGGGTGCCCCGAAGACTGCTTTGGGAATCACTGTCTTGCACACAGTTGAATAGTTGAGATTAGCTATAATACCCACTTTGTTAGTATTCCAGTGACTGAGTTTGACCTTGCAGAATGAAATGCCAGACCCACTGAATAAGAAGAGACTCCGGGCTTTGCTGAAGACATTTGGGGAATACCCTGCCAGATACAGGTAGGGGAATCCCGGGTTGGCAGCGTGCGTGACACGTGTCGCGAGGACCCCGTGGTGCTAGTCTGCCTTCCATCCTTGTCGACAGGATGTTCATCTGGCGTTCCCTCCTGCGTCTGCCAGAGAACTGCTCGGCCTTCAGCAGCCTGACGGACAAGGGGCAGCACTCGGCCTTCGTGGCTCTGCCGGAGCGCTACCCCGTGAAGAGCGCCAGGCTGCAGCGTGGCCTGCAGAGGTGCGCTGCACGCCGCCAGCATGCCACGAAATGTCCGGTGCTGGGCAGCCGCATGGGCACACCGTGGGCATATCACTCTGCCTCACAGATGCCCGGGAGATGCTCACCACTGATGCCCTACAGATTCAGATGGCAGAAGTTAAATCTGCTCATGTAACAGACACACACATGCGTGCTCACGGTATTCCTGTGCTGTACATGTATGTAGAGAGTTCATGCTTCTGGAGGAGAATTGTACTGTTGTTAGTGTGGATACATATAGTGCCTGGATTTGTGAGTGATGATTGGTCAGGCTTTAGTTCTGGAAAATTCTCCGGTCTTTGCAGTCTGATACGTCCCGGTGTCCCATGCCGCTAACTGCTCGTTGTTTCCTGCCGCACAGGGTCCTCTCTGCCCTCGCCCACTGGTCGGCCATCTTTGGGGAGACCGAATACCTTCCCCTGCTGGCGTTTCCCTTCGTCAAACTGTTCCAGAACAACCCCCTCGTCTGCTTCGAGGTGACCGCCACAGTCATAGGTGCGTGCCGGTGCCCTGAGAGTCAGCCGGATAATCAGCTCCGCTGTTCCGTCACTCTGCTCAGTGCTGCCTTCTGCCTTTCGCAGTGAACTGGTGCCAGCACTGGTTCGAGTACTTCCCCAACCCTCCTCTGAACGTCCTCAGCATGGTGGAGAACGTCCTGGCTCATCACGACAAGGAGCTACTCCAGCATCTGGTCCACTGTGGGGTGACGTCTCAGGTGAGCCGAACGCGTTTTCCATTTTATTTTGGGTTTGCTACTTTTGCTGTAGATTAAACTTTGGACCTTTAAGTGCTATGCCTCCTGCTGGCCTAATGGTGTATTAACAAGAGACCTTGGGAAATCTACCAGCTGCACCTTTTAGCATTATCCCTGGGCTGGAATCAGCCCACCCTGTCTGTCCTGCAGCTGTACGCTTGGCCTCTCCTGGAAACCCTCTTCTCTGAGGTGCTGACACGGGATGAGTGGCTGAAGCTGTTCGACAACGTTTTCTCCAACCACCCTGCCTTCTTTCTGCTCGTCGTGGCATCGTACGTGATGTGCAGCCGCACGCCACTGCTGCTCTGCACCCGCAGGGAAGACTTCCAGGTCCGCCCCCGCCGCATATCGCCATGACAACACTGCTCCAGTTCTTTTCCCGACAGCTGAACCCTGGCGTGATGGAGGACCACCTGCCCAGGGGTGGGGGAGGGGTCTCACAGCAGGCGGAACTGATTGGGGGGGGGCTCAGTTGAATTTGCAGTTGGGGGAGGGTTGAGTGGGGGGGGAGTGTTGGCTGGGTTTACTAAAATGTTGCAAATATAACATGATTGTCTATTATCAAACTGGGGACTCAGAAAGTTTTGTAGTGTGTATTGGGACCCCTGCCATGATAGACCTGGGGGTGAATGCCCCTCTGCCACCCCCCTCCCCCTGCAATAAGACACAAACCCTGTAGATTTGATTAGTGCCAGATATAGACAGGTCTTACAAATGAAATGTGTTTAGTGTGTAATATGTTATATGGTATATTTAAGTAATAAAGTCAAATAGAGCTGAACTGGCGATTCACAAGCCATTACCCACAAGCCCATGGGGTTTCAGAAAGGCGTTTGGTTTAGAGGGAGGCCTTTAAGAAGAGCACTCTGCTAACCCACGCAAAAAAAAAAACCACCGCAGTATTTCTTCCATCACCGAAACAACCTGGACATGGGCGCCGTGATCAGGGAGGCCTACCAGCTGATGGGGAGCACCCCTGAGGAGATCCATCCCCAAAACCTGCTGGCTGACTTCGAACCCCTGACCCAGGGCCAGTACCCCATCTTCAACAAGTACCCCACCTTTGTCGTGGAGTACCGTTCACAGGAGCGCGAGAGGATACGTCAGCAGGAGCTGGAGTACCTGAGAGAAAGGTATGGGGCTGGGTGTAGCTCAGCATGCTAGGGATCTCTGCCCAAATACAGGAGACTGTGTTTCAGTCCCGTGACAAGTAAAGGGATTACATCACCGTGTTCTGTTCAGTTGTGGTCTTTCCTGTTGTGTTCTGTTCCTCTATGAGCAGTACATTAAAATGTAAGTTTTATGTCAAACCGAGCTGATCTATTTTAGCCCTGGCAATCTGCCCATGTTCCCTCTAGCAGCGGGCTGTGGGTGTGTCCCGGGCAGGGGTTAGTCCCGGCCTAAGCGAGGACACGATTTCCACAGGCAGGCTCTGCAGGAGCTGAGGGCAGAGGCGGTACGAAGGCGGGCGGAGGACGAGGCGTGGCTCGTGCAACAGGAGCTGCTCCGGGAGGAGGAGGAGAGGCGCAGGAGGACGCTACGCGGGGAGGAAGAGCGGCTGGCCGAGCAGCGCTGCAGGTCCGTGTCCACTTCGCCTCACGGTTCTGTATCACACACCCCCCCCCTTTTAAATAGCAGCCCTTTGACGCACACTCAGGTTGGCCGCTATGAAGCGGGAGCTAAAGGCGAAGGAGCTCCATCTGCTGGACGCGGCCAGGAGGCGCTTCCTCCACCATCAGCAGGAGCAGAAGAGGGCGGAGCTGTGGAGGCTGGACGAGGAGATCGGGAGGAAGGTGCGTCCCGGTAAACGCGGCCGGCCGTGGTCATGGGGCCGCTCAGGCCCTGGCTCTGACGCAGTTTCCCCCGTCCCAGCAGGCCTCCCTGAGGCTGCAGGAGACCACGGCTGCAGTGGAGGATGTGGAAGTGCGTCAGATGGAGCTGCAGGCCCAGAGGAGGCTCTTAGAGCAGGTCAGCTGGGGGGCCTGTGAGCTCCTGCTGAGTCGAATGGCAAAGGGGGGCGTCGACAGAAACACGCTGCACTCTCACGCGGAGTCATTATCCACCACATCACTCTGCTTCACTCCTCATCGTTTCCATGTCCTTCAACGAGAGAAGCTCTAAAGGATTCTCTCAGCATCAGAACCCTCCCCAGAGTCAAAAAATGAAAGTCGTCCTCATTCATAAAAATCATCATTTGACCCGTTATGCAACATAGGCTGCTGCCTAGGGCACCATCTGCTGACGTAGATGATTTAGCAAGTCAGTTTCATTTTGTTGTGGGTAGGGGGTGTCAGCAGGGGGGGAGGCCTGGGTCTGTAAGTATCAAGTCACACATTAGGGGTCCCTTCAGTGTGCTTCCATTTGGTAGTTTCCAGTTAAGGAATGTTGAAAACCCTGGATTTGCAGGAGAGCTGGTGATCCTCACCCAGTACACTAAAGACGCTCGTGCAAGTTTGTTTCTAAGAGAAAAATATGAAATTTTATATGAAATATCATATGAGACATCTGGTAATAAAATTTGTCAGCTAACAATTTTCCGAAAGCTAAATTATTTTTGTCCTGAGACTTGACCCAACAATCCTTCGATGTCCAAGTCCAGTGAGCTACCTGCTTTATGTGGAAATGGGACATTCAACACACGTCTTGCTTGCAGCAATTGGCCAAAGAGCAGGAGAGAGTGACGCAGGAGGTGAGGGCAGAGGCAGTTGCTTGGCAACGGCACGCGGAGGAGGAGGAGGACGACGACGAGTCCGCCTACCGGCAGCTGCTGGAGGGGGACCCCAACTGCAGCCTGGGCATCAGGACGGTAAGCAGATTCAGTCTCTCAGGTACCGTGTATGTTACACGCGGAATACAAGCAAGGCTGTATATTAGAAAACATTATAGCAAAGTGCAGATAGTCTAAGCTTGTCCAGTAAGCAGAGCAAGTTATCATTGTAGTAAATGGACTGCATTTATATAGTGCTTTTCTACTCCTACGAGTACTCAAAGTGCTTTACAACTCATGCCTTACATTCACACACCGGTCGCGGAGGCTGCCATGCAAGGTGCCAACCTGCACACCGGTTGCAATTTGGGGTTCAGTGTCTTGCTCATGGACACTTCGATGGGGTCAGGAGGAACCAGGGCTTCCAGTTGAATGATAGCACTACCTCCTGTGCCACCATCTTCCCCAGAGAGACACTGTTTGCTGTTAGAACCTAAAATCAGTATCGAGTATGAACACCTACTGCATGTCGAAATGTTTCAGAAATGCTTATTTTAAAGGCATACTTCCATCTGTATTTTTATTTTAGAGATTTTTTTAACTATTGTAAATAAATACATTCGGGGTGGGGTATTTTGTGGTTTGTAGCACTTGAGATAGTAAGTAATTATGGGTAGTAATTCGCAAAATTCAAAATAGGGTATAATGAATTTAAAGGTAATATTCCAGTTAAATCCCATTTGATGGTGTGATTGCGGGGCAGTCCCCATCATCAAGGATACAGAATATTGGGGGGGGGGCACCATTGCGGTGCTCATTCCCACTTTGTCATCCCAGGCGCTGGAGGAGTCCCTAGCAGGGGCGGGGGCAGAGCTGAGGGCGGGGGCAGAGCTGAGTCGCCTGGAGCAGGTCGATGGAGAGCGGGGGAGGGACCGGCGCTGGATGGACACTAGGAGTGCAGAGGCTGACGCCTCAGAAGAGCAGCTGATTGAGGCCATGAAGAAGATGGAGAACAGGAAGGTGACAGTAGGGGGCGCAGTAGGGCAAGGGTTCTGGAAAGTGAGCGTGCCCCTTGTGTGGTTTTACGACAGCAGGTAGAACCTGTTGGCAGTGGTGGTGTTTACCATCAATCACACCATGCATTTGCACGGGGGCCCTGAGGTCTGGAAACCCGGGGGGGTCCTGCAAATGAGCTTTGATATACAAACCCCCCCACTGTCAGTAGGACCCACATTGTACTCCAATGATTCCCATATCAGCAGTAACAGGTCAGTGTCTCCATAAGATGCAACTTGATTAATCTGTCATGTGATGTTCATAATGCATTTATTTGCGTTAATGTGCAAGTTCTTAGTCTGTTGCTGTAGTCATGAGCAAGATACTGAACCTAAGCTTTAGAGAGAGGGAATCCAGCCGTGAAAAAGGGAGAAGCATTTGTCACTTTGGATAAGAGCCTCGCAGAATGATAATATGTCACAGTGCAGTTCACTTCCAGCCCTGTAACGCTTGAATGGTCTGTTTCAGGCTTTTATCAGAATAATGATAATCCACATGAACTCAGAGGTATGTGTGCACGGGGGGGGAGGGCCTGTTTCCTGACTGTGGGGGGCTGTGCTTTTCTGTGTAGTGGGAGGAAGTAGAGAGGAGGACTCAGCAGGAGGATGAGGCCCAGACTGGGAGACGGACGCTGGGAATGCAGAGCCAGAGGGAGCAACGGTGCGGGGATGAGGGCCAGCCACTCCGTGAGTTTGGAGCCGAGACCATGAGAGGCAGCTGCCTAAGTACCCAGGGCTGGGAGATGCTGATGACGTGTGTGGCGTGTGTCCCTTTCAGACGCGTGCTGGTCTCCCTGCTCACCCAAACGACACGCAGCAGCCCCCCTGCAACGGGAGCCCAATGCCGTCCGCCTGAGCGACCGGTCCTCCACCGATGAGTCTGTGCCCTGTGAGTCTGTGCCCACAGACAGTAATAACACAGCCCTCAGTTTAGCGCAAATGGTGACATATAACATCGGAGCAGCATGTATTTGAAGTAAGAGTATAAGTGGGGGCAGCGTGTGGCTCAGTGGGCTAAGCTTCTGTGCCTGTGATCAGAAGGTTGCCGGTTCGAGGCTGGCCTGGCCCGCAATGCCCTCTTGCACACCTGCAAGGCCCTTAAGCCCCTTGCCCTGGGTGCCGCAACAGGTGGCTGCCCTTCTTGGCCAGCTTGCCCTAACCCTAGGGAGAGCAAACTGGGGGAGGTGTAAAGAGAATTTCCCCACAGGGACCAATAAAGTACTTATTATTATTGCTACATATAATGCTGGGAGAAGCCTTACCAGTATGAGATGTTAAGATAAATATATATGGCAGATGACCTTTAATCCCACCTAAGAGGGGTAGCACACCTCTGTTGCTAAGAAAGGCTTTGGCTCCCAGAGGGCTGGGCTATCCTGTGCTGCCGGTCACAGCACTGGCTGGACCAAGGTAACCTGTGACTCTCTGCTCCTACAAACTATGGTATTAAAGCCTCGCTTTCTATTAAGTAGCATCGTAGCACAGCTGACCTGGCATCGCCGGTTGGCCCAGGCTCTCTCGACAGGTGCCGGGCCGAACTGGACTGCAGGGAGCGGAAGCTGATGCGGGACGTGCAAGAGCTGCGCCGAAAGCTGGCCGTCCGCGCCAGAGCAAACGCGGGAACCCCATCTCTGTGAAGGCGGCCCACGCCAACCCACAGGGATCCAGAGCTCACAGACCACCGGGAGCCCTGTCCCTGTGAAGGCGGCCCACGCCAAGCCACAGGGATCC
>JABFEA020000138.1:7576116-7588967 GCA_019775915.2 Cyphomyrus plagiostoma | reverse complement strand
AGAATTAAGGCAGTTCTGAAGGCGAAAGGGGGTCAAACACCGTATTAGTATGGTGTTCCTAATAATCCTTTAGGTGACTGTATATACACTATTGTTCATAAGTAATTTCTTAAAATATGAGCAATGCCAAATCGAAACATGTATGCAGTCTTATCCTTGCCACATGCGAAACTTTTAGCTATATCAGAGTCAGTGAACATGCTTCCGAATAGTTAATCATCTTTGTTCTCAATACCCTCATTCGAATTGTACGACTGAAGGCTAGCTCCGGTATTCAGGCACCAGAGAACTTCAGCTCTGAGAGCCGACGTTGGTGACAATAAGGTCTGCTGCAGCCGCTATGGTGCTAGTCGCACTAGTTTGCTGCTGAGGTGGTGTGTTTGTGCTCGTCAGGGTTCCCCCAGTTCTGGGAGAATAGATTTACATTACTTTTCAAAAACTTTTCCAGTACCACAAGAAAAATTTCCAAAACCGACAAGTTTGCTTTGATGATCATGCAGTTTAAAATAGTAATTGTCCTGCCCCGATCGTCCGCTCCTTCCGTGTGCCATGCCCCCTCGTTAACCTCGCGCGGACTCCCTGTGTGATCAGCTGTTTCTGGTTGTTGTCATGAATAGTCCCCTCTGTATTTAGTCCACGTTTCAGTTTGTTTCCCCAGTCCGGTCATTGTAATGTCACTGCGTGTTTTCTTGCTTGCCCTTTTTATTAAAACCCGTGTTCCCCGATTTCCTGACTCAGTGACTGCCGCTCGTCCGTCTCCGCTCCGCATCCATATGGAACGACAGTAATACTCAAATTTTCGGTACGATAATAGCTAATCTGCTTACCAAATAAACACAGACGGTGGACAACTTTCGCCAAAGTGCAAATAGCGTTCAGTTAAGAAAATAAGACAATATTAAAATTACATGTTCCTTATGATTGGTAGAGGCAAACTAAATCAAAACGGGAAACTGATAAATAAAATTCAAATACGTTCAAAAAAATAAAACCATAACTGGAATAGCAAGCAAAAAACAGCGATGAAATACGCGAAATCTGCGCGGAAACTGATGTTTATCAATGTAGTTAACTATTGACTTCCACTCGTACATTTCTGTTAGCGCGTTGCGGAACGAAGCCGGAAGCAAAAATGAGCAAGGGTAGTTTCCAAAACTTTTCCTCTTGAACCAAGAATTCCAAAACTTATCCAGGGCCTGGAAAAAATATTTCAAAATTCCAAAACCTTTCCAGGTTTTCCATGACCGCGGGTACCCTGGCTGGTAGCTGACCTTATGTTTGCATTTGCCCCGGTCCGTGTAGCATCACCGAACAACGAAATAGGGAACTGCTCCCCCCGCACGCGAATCCTCTGCTGATGACTGGCGCATTCTCGGTGAAATTTGATGGTGGTAACGCCGCTCCGGGATAAATTCAGAGTTTTTTTTGCATATACTGCAGAATGCTTTCCGGTTTCCGAATGACCGGTTTAAGCCAGTCTTTAAATGACGGCTTATCAAGACAACTTTTAGAAAACTTACATTTCCCCATCTCACCACCAAGTGGCCAGTAGTTCATTTCAGAGGCTCTCCTAATATCAACAGCTAGATCACCCCGGCTACACTGCGGTAAAAGGCGGAGTAATGGCGTCAGCGTCACTCTTATAAGATATTAATTCCGACTCAGGTTTTTTTTTTTTTTTTTTTTTTTTTTTAACTTAACTTGAACTTAAAGTAGACAAATGGGAAATGATGGAATAATTCTATAAGGCTCTAACTAAATTGAAACAAGAACGTATTGGCACCGGCAGGGGTGAGTGATCCAATCAAGACCGATAGAGGGAGCAGACAGACAACGTAAGCGGCCCTTACTTATCTGTAGCCTTCTACAAGGACAAGTACTAACTGACTAACTAGGGCAAACATGTGGTTGCCACGTAGATGGAAGGTACCGAGAGAGGGGGGAGATGCCCAAAAGGGCTATAAGAACGACAGAGCCGATACATATGGTTGAGCCTCTTCCTGTACATGCTGAATGTATGTCAGACAGACACTCCCAGCTTGCAACTACTCCTCGTCTCAGCTGTGAATCTCTTCTCATCAACGGACCCGGCGGAGTATAACTCCAACAGAAACTCATAATATATTGAGGTGGTTGATGAAAAATTTACTACCAAGTCAAATTCCATTTAATACCTTTCAAGGGCCTTAATTTTTCGTTTAAAGATTATATTTACTACGTTTTACTACTGTGCGGACACGCTGTATTGGGTGGAGCAGGGAAAACACATGACTATAAAGACTGGAGGGGCTCACCAGCAGGTCAGCAATCTCCAGGGGTTCCTCGCGTCTGCCAAGATGGCAGTAGCACCTGGCCTGGCCTTCCAGCACATCCCGTCTGATGGCGACGTTTCCCTTGGGTATAAGGGACAGGCACGTGGAGTAGTCCGCGAGAGCTTTCTGAATGAACGTACAGTGAATAATTAGAGCCATTTCCAGTCACCCAGTTCTATGATTCGTGTCTCAGTTAAAGATGGCCGATGGCATAATTTCTTAGACCAAGGTATATGAATGGTTTAGTATGTGAAGGCTTATTACCTTATAATCCTTTTGACTATACGACAGATCTGCACGGAATTTGAAAACTTTCTGCTCCTCCAATTCATCATCTGTCGGTACATTTTCACAGAACCACTGCATCAGAAAAGGTTTTGAATAAAATGCAATCACTGTAAAGGGGAACGATCTTTCATCTTCTCAAAATTACATAACATGACATTAACATCATACAGCTACCCATTTTCCAACAGCCTGGCCACTTATCTGATTTTTTAATTAAATCTCATGCTACGGTTCAAACACGTGGGCATGAAGTTGCATTATCGCATATAATGTAAAACACATTACGTACCAATACAGACTGATTAGCTTGTACCAAGTAACGCGTACCTCGTCGTGTTTTTTGAAGTATGAAGAAACCTACCTTAGGTTCACAACTTTTTGCGTTGTAGGAAGAAAGAGCAATGGGGACCCTATTTCTACATTCTTCAAACACAGAGTCGTCAAATGTACTGCCAAATATCTCCATTTAAAAAGAACGCAGCACGTAGAACACTTCAACCCCAACCCGTGCCCCTGTCTGTGTAACGCGGTAAAAAAAGACCGCGGGGAAACAAGACGCGGAACTACGGTTCCGATCCACCGTTTTTGGCAATTACGGTGCACAGGAAAGAAAAAAATCTAAAGTCAGAGATGTTAGGTTTTTGTACAGCTAATTAGGAATACTCTGAACTCACATAAAGAAAATATATATGCTACAACTGTTAGTTGCAGTTAGTTAAGTTTTACTTGGCTGAAACAGTGACATTAAATATTCACATTTTATACAGCAATGCAGAATATATTTGGCTGAGTGATAAATTCAGCCTACAATTATCAGAATAATGTGCTCTTTTCACAGATTAGAGAACATAACGCTTCCATAACTCTTGTCAAGGGGAAAAACACAAAATATTCAGAAAGACTTTGCAAAAGTAAATAAATTCTGATTTTTTTAAGCCCTTTATTAGTTACTTTTTCCAAACACGAGTATAAAACATATCCTCTCTGACCCACGTGAAAACAAAGTGCCATAAACATGGTCCATTTAATTTACTGAATGACATGAAGCATTATCTGGGAATTAAAAATCTGCTGTCTGACAAAAAACAGTACTCAAAAGATCTCCGTGTATTTCTGTGGCACAGAAGCTTAGTAAATCTGTGAGTTTGCCGCCACAACCCAGCTGCCTGCCTGCTGCACAGGTAGGTTTAAGAGCCATTTTTTAAAATGGATTTTTCAGTATAAAAGTGGTATATAAAGATAAACCCAAGAGCAGACATCTTAGCAAACATCCCATCATCAATGTTAGGGTTCCTTGTAACTCCGCCAATGTCAATCTGTTTTTTTAAAAATCTATATAACCTATATAGTCTCAAATAACATTCATAAGTGGTCTAATATTTAAAATCTATATTCTTTAAGTGCTATGTTTGAGAAGAAAAAAAAAAAACTTGAGAACAAAGATGATAAACTATTAAAGCGTTTTTTTTTTTGGTTAAGAGATGCGGTCTGAGAAGTCTACGACTTTACAGGAGAAAGTAAGAGAAGCAATTATTACACTTTTGTCTAATGGAAATACAACAGAGGCAAAACATCAGTTACTTCAATGGGACTCCAGTGCACACTGCAAGCTTAACACTCACACTGCAAGCTTAAATCAAATGAGGCACAGTTATCTGTGACAAACTGGCAAGAAAAAAAAGAAATACTGGTTTAAATCATTAAGCCATAGCGATGTTTTTTCCCCATACAAAAAGCAAAGAGTTGTCAAGGTCACCTACATAGTGATCATCTCAATTAACACCACTTGAGTAGCATACATTAGTTCAAGGCTATATTTATAATTATCATAAATTAAAAAATTATAAAACAATTAAAACGCCCCCCCCCCCCCAAAATACAAGAGCATAAAATGTATGTACAGAGCAAAAATTTATTTCCTCTTTCATAGTTTCTGCAAGCAGAAACCAACTAGGATAACACTTTGTCTACGGTCCAGTTTTTATCGTACCCTTACCGAAACTCTGCTTCCATAAATCCAAGACAAGAATCCAACAGTCACAAAAGCAGGTCCTGCTGTAAGACACACGGTTAGGAACCTACTGTGCATGACTGTTTCAAAATATCACACCTATTCCTTCACAAAAAGGTTCATCCAAACAGCTCTTTCTAGATCTCTCCAAATACATTTACTGATTTAGGTCACTGAAAAACTAAAAGTTCAGGGCTAACCTTAGATCTTATTGCTCTTTGACTTTGACTTTTTTTTTATAAAATAATAAATACTGTTCTACAATTCTTCAAAATGTTATAAAGACTGCAGGTAAATTTACTTAAAACGCTTCTTTTCAAATACAGGAAGTCAAACTGTCTTCAGAACTTCAGAAAAGTAGCACGACCTTAATGTAAGTGAACATGCTGCCTTTCCTGTATAATTTCCTGTATATATGACTGGGATATTCAAAACAGAGGAAAAACACAGTAAGCAAGACAACTCTAAAATAAGAGTGTAGAAAAAGGCCTATTGTAAAATATGGCAGTAAGCGATCAAAAATCTTATTGATAAAGGCACCGTTTCCTTAAAAATCAAGCTTGAAGTTATTTTACTTTTAACCACATAGCATCTGCAATACTAATAAAACCACTTGCTTACTGTCCCAGTAAAGGATTTCTTAGAAATCATTTGAAGAAAATAACATGTTGCATTCAAGCAAATTTTTAGCTAATTTAATCTCCAAATTAAAATCAGAGTTTAGATTGCACTAGCAAATTGTACCACCATATGCAGACCAGAATGTTGTATGGTTTACTTATTAGCACAAGGACGTGACTGGAAATTATTTGTTGAGGAATTAACTTTATATTAACTTTCTTAAAAAATGCAAGGTTAATACCTTATCTTTTAAAAACAGGCAAAAGAAGGCGACTCTTCAATGTCTAGTGACATTATTACCCAGATCACAAACATCTTAGTCATCACAGTACCTCAATATCTTACGTGCAAAGCAGAGTATTTGCAAGTTCACAGAGATGTTTGGATGGAAACTGATTAGGGAGCCTTAAGAGCGCAGGAATCAAACATCTACAGCAGCGTTACTTTGGCAAACTGGGCTCCTCACTGGAACTGGGAGAGACAACTGGCACCACTTCTTTGGTGGCAGGTGACTGGTTCAACCACGCAAAGAGAAAGCAGTTCACTCCTTGATCCATGTTGAGGACACAGACTTCCACCTTCCTTCTTCATGGCGAGTAAACAGGCAGCGCTAGGAAGACAAACAGGATACAGGGATCACATTCACAACTCAGCATAAATAAATATATGCGTGTATTTCCCAGCTTTCTGGAGAACTTTACACAAACATATCATTATGTGCTTCTAATCACTGTGGTCATGAGTTCTGGAGGAGATAAAATTATCCCAAAGGTTAGTACTTACTGAAGACAGGTAGCTGTCTGTCACTAATCCTCTGAGCCAGACAGAGTTCGCCTGACACTCTGTGGGGGTTCCCACGCATCGCTGTCATCACTGTCATCGTCATCATTGTCATCTTCACCACGAAGAACTTCACCCTGCTCCTCAGCTACCATCTCACTTTCCTCTTGTGACTCCTCCCCCTCTGCCAGCTCCCCATTCTCTGCCCCCCCATCGAAAGGGTCCATTCCTAGATCCTCCCTCCGTTTAATTTCGGCAAACCAGTCCCTCACCTGCTCATAACCCATATTTGTCTTTGCCACCAGCTCGTCCAAGTCCTGTTCATTCAGGAACTTGTGCTTCAGGTAATACTCCTTCAGAATCTCCTTTCCAGTCTTGAATTTGATAGGAGGTGATGACTTCCCCAAGCCTGAGGATCTTTTGGCCTTCCTGCTCCGGGACCTACTCCAACCCCGGTTCCGATTCCGGCCCCTTCCCCGCTTCCTGTGTCCGCTTCCATTCATGGGCTCAACATTCCCACTTTGGTAGAAATAGTACCACTTGAGGTTACCATTCTTCCAAGCATACCGGCTGTCCCCAAACCAGTTCACAATGTAGGTGCGGGGCAGCCCGCTCTCCTCTGCCAGCTTGTCATATTCCTCAGCTGTGGGCCACTGTGTACGGACAAAGGCATTCTTTAGGACGTGGAGCTGCTCAGGTGTCTTCTTCCCAATTTTATCTTTGCCCCACCGTCGGCTACTGGGCGGCGTCTGGCTTCCCGACTTCGGTGAAGGGAGGCTGGTAACAGCTTCGGCATCAGCCTGCTCCTTCTTCTGGTCTGTTGAGTCTGCTGGAGCTTTCCTCTTCTCTGTGAACCAGGCATTGATCTCCCGCCTGGTCAGCTTGGTTTCGCTCCTCAGTCTGCTCAGCTCCTCATCAGTGGGCGTGCTGCATTTCTGGTAGCTCTCCTCCAACACCAACAGCTGCTCCGGAGTCTTCTCTTTAAATTTCTGGAGGGTAAAGTCAGGAAAAGGGTTCCATGACTTGTTACGCGTCTCTTTCTCCTTGACCGGTCCTGATGTAGGAGACTCAGTGGTTTCGTCACTAGAGTCGATCACAATGGTGGCATTGTTGTTGGCACTGCTGGTGTTCTCATTAAAGACGATGACATGGTTGTTCTTAGAGTTGCGCTGATTGTAGCGTGTATCACTGAACCACTTCTTTATCTCACCCTTGGTGAGGTTCGTCAGCTTCATCAGCCGGGATATCTCCGCATCACTGGCAAAGTGGTTTTTTAGGTAGCTGGCCTTCAGCTCTGCAAGCTGCTCTTTGGATTTCTTGGGCCGCATTCCAAAATGATCAGCAGTAAGTGCAGAGTTCTCCTGAGGGGTCAGCGAAGGTGGCTGGACAGTGGTGGCCCTCTTTGTTTCCATGGTAGCTGGGGTCGCCTGGATGGTAGCCGGCTTGGGCAGCTGCGTCTGGCTGGGAACACCAGCCACAGTCAATGTGATCGGCGTAGTAACAGGCAAGTTGCTAGCACTGCCTACCTGTGTCAAGACAAGACCAGGTTGCCCAACTATCTGGCAGGTCTGCAGGATGGACTGCAGGCCATTGTGTGTGGAGGAAAGATGGGCTGGAATAACCGTTATGGTCTGGGGTACCGTGTGCACAGTGCCATTGAACTGCTTCCTCCGGGCTTCTTCAACCTCCTCCGGGGTCCAGCTCACTCCGTGCTTGAGACGCTGGGCAGAGAACCAGATCTTGATCTGCTCCTCTGCATACTTTGTTTGGGCAGCCAAAGTCATGATTTCTGAAACCGTCGGATAGGGGAACTTGTTGTAAGTGTTGACCAGTAAGGGATTGGTGTCCATGGTGCTGTTGTACGCTGGAATACTGCTGACTGGTATCAAGAGCTGGGTCTGGGCATTCTGCTGGGCCTGCAGGGCAGACAGAACTTGGGCCAGGCCGGCGGGCAGAACCGTGGCAGAGCTGATGACGGTCTTCTTTGGTTCAGGCAGAATGGTATTAGGATTGGTGACGACAACACTGGGCTTGATGGCCTCAGCTGGCAGTGGGGTAAGCACTTCTATGGGGTTGGAGACAACCCCCTCCTTAGGCTCCTGCTCTCCTTCGCTCTCCCCCCTTGCTCCATTCTCTTCAGCACCCTTGTGAGGGACGGCAATCCTCTTAGGTTCACCTTTGCTCTTCATCTTCATGATTGGGGTCTTGCTCAACGAGATGCCAGTGGTGGCCGCGTCCTCGGCCTCCTCGATCGCTGGGTGTGCAGACGCCATGTCGGCAAGCCCCGGCTCAGAGGCAGCGTGGATGCTGCGCTTTGCGGCGCTCCGGGTGAAATCATCTTCCCCAAGGTGCCGCACACTGTGTTCTGAAGACAGAGCGTGTATTTCTGTTAGACGTTTTCACTCCGTATGAACATGCAACCACAGTGGGACGACGTGACCTATACCATTAACATAATTAAATACCATTAAGCCAGGCATTTAATTAACATTACTGGGGCGAGTCCCAGCTTAAGTCAGGTATTTAATCAATTAACTTAGGCTGCTTTTACATTAATAGGCCTGTTGATCAGCTAAACATGTAAACATAATGTGGATACAATTTTATGTCCAAAGATTGTGAGCAAAAACAGCGGATGATATGTTATTCTCACCTGGATCAGATTGAACAGGGGCTGCACTGCCCTCCACAGCCACCTCCGCTACACTGTCAGGACCTTCCTTCTTGTCCATGACCTCCATGTCTGGGTCCTGCTCTACTGTATCCAAGGGAACGACCATGCAAGGTGTTGTGGACTTCCTTCGACTTGCCATCTTATCCAGAGCATCCAAAGGAGGTATTCAAAATTAAAATAAAAAAAAAAAAAAAAAAAACTGAGATGTCCCTCAGAATCCTTGCTTGGTCTTCCTCAGAGACAGATCATTTTCACACGTCCTGGGAAATCCCAACACTGAAGGTGTATCCTGCAAAACACAGAGGTCACACTCCCCTCAAGAATCACTCACGCTTATTTACCAGTTGACGTAAAAACACCTATGATACTGTGATCTACCGCGACGCTTTAACAATGAACATAGATTACAGACCAGGAATGAATACACCACCTCCTCAGTAACTGAGCTACACACTACATCATAATAAATACACGTGTCTGCTCAGGTAAGCGTTCTGCATCTCGATGCTGAAGAAAACCCTAAAAACGAGAATGTGTCCAAAGAAAATGCGAACGATGGTCGATCAAGTTCTAATTATAGACTGAAAACGAATAAACGAGGATGTCCGGCAATAAGTATCTCTGCGAAAACTTATTAGAGGAACGACTGCCGAAACATTTTCTCAGCAGACACCTGAAACAAACACTGAGCCGATGCGGAGGTGAAAACGGGAGCAGAAAAACGGCGCGTACATAGCCGTTATGATAAGATATTTGGGAGATGCGAATGCATATATTTGAAAAGTCTTGTAAACATATTGAGCTGCGTACTAACAATGCTGGGGGATATTTCGTGTCTGTGCTGGGAAGGGGGGGAGAAGCAAAAAAGAGTGAGGCTCTCTTTCGTTTTTCTGCGTGCTAACAGTGTATTTTGGCGAGTGGAAACAGAGATTTATTGTTCTTGAGAAATAAAAACTGCAGACTCCGCTGAGCCAACTTACCAAAAGAGGAGCTTGTGTGCGCCGGGGCCGTCCGCGTCCACTGCCGCCTGCTGGCGCCCCGTCTTCCGCTCTCGGCCCACGGTGCCAGTCGCCTCCCCTCCGTCTTCCCAGCCTAGGTTAATCAGGCTGCAGCGCTTTCGTTAGGCGAGCTCCGGAGGGTGTCGAAGGGGGGACCGAAGCCAATGCGCGGCTGCGGCCAGCAGATATATAAAAAAAGAAACACTTGCCCCCCCGCCAACTACGCAGCTTTGGGTATTTCAGCAAAAAACCTGGCAAAATCGGTCCAAGTTAACACGGCTCTGTTAGATGATGGATTATTAAAATATATTTCAAAATTTTATTACAGTAAACAACAGTTGCTCTTAATTTAATGGCAGTGTTTTTAATGACCGGGCGTAACCATCGATTAAGTGCGCGCTTGCGTCATCATTAGGGGACAAACTCGTATGAGCATTATAACGTGGGAGCACCTTGGGAAGATACATCGCTGTGATGATTCGGGTGGTCTGTTGTTTTCATGCCCGGTACATCATAGGTCTGAGAGTAGTAAACATTATTCATTGTCACTTTTAGATACGTTAAATCTTTCTAATATGTGGTTTAAGTCACATATCTTAATTCATTAGAGTTTTTCAAACAGTACAAACAAGTATAGCGTCTTGCAGAGTTCTCGGGATCTCACGACGTGATCTCGGCCTTGTCTCCCTCTACAGACCATTTTGTATTGATATTGGCTATAAGTTTGCAAATATTACAAAACACATTATCGGAATTGATATGCATATACACTTCTTTCCCCTCATTTAGCGGAACTTAATTTTCATGTGCTGTCCTCTTGTAGCAGATATACTTAAAATGAACTGCATCTCCCAGCTGCCCCGGCGGTATAAAGTTATTGGACAGCTTCAGAAGGCGCAGGGGCTGCTGGGAAGAGGTACTGGGCAAGCGGGTCATTTAAAAATGAACATGAAAGACTCCGGGATGATCGTGATGGTCCGTCTGTTTGTTCGTAGGTTTCTCACACGCAGTCGGATTACAACTCGACCACCCTGGGTTACAGTTTCTGTCTAGATGTACGTACTGTCCTGCGCCTGCTTGTCCACTTGAGTTCCTGTTGAATGGATACTTTTTCGTTTGGGGAGCATTCCCAATTAGGCCCAGGCACATAGGATGTCACAGAGGTTCGGACCTCCGTTATTTATATATATATATATATATATTAGTTAGTTCCAAATGTCTGCGGGCCAAGTGCATTTTTAACACTGCCTATCCCCCAGAAAACAAGCCTCCCGTATGTAATGTGTTACTGACGAGACCCCCAACTAATCACAACGGGGCCCCTGACCTCACTATTTTTCAAACCATTGCTACAGTTCAGCTCAGGCCGCAGCAGGAACTGGAACGTTCCTTATAGAGAGCTGTTCACCAGGTATTCCTATCACTCATTCATCGTCAGCTGCCCTTGTTATGTCGAACTGTTTTGAACATTGTTGGTAGTGATTATTCTTTAGTATTGGTTGTTAAAGTTGTAATTTACTATCTTTGTCAGGGAGCTGGGAGTCTTTGTGTATGTGAATTTATGTTTTTTTATACGCTTGCATTATTGTTTAGAGTATGTGAACATTAAAGTTTTTCAGTAGTAGGGTCTTTTGGAATTACATAAATGAAAATATTATTCAAATATGGGTGCACGCTATAAAAAAAATCTAAATTCTGATTGTCAAGTTTCAAGTCTTGGTATTTTATTGGTTTTGATTAAAATTCTTGATCTTAGGTTGGACGAGTCTTGATCATTTCTTGATCTCGAAACAGCCATGAACACATCACTGGCAAATTGGTCTGACTTAACATTCTACTTCGAGTACTGAATACACTGCACCATAAGATATGAAGCTACAGCTGCAGAGAGTGACTGAAATGCAGCTGGACATGCATACGCTATAATCTGGTGGTTTAATTTTTGTTTGGCCTAAGGTTTTTTTTGTTGCATACATATGTATAGCCAGATATGAGGTCATCGAGGTCTGGGCCTCAGTGTTGAAAATAAATCGGATCTAAATACAACTGCATAGAAAATTAGAGGCTGAGAACTTCTCCAAGACTGATGCATTCTCAATTCAGTTTATGCTTCTTATTTAATGTCCACTGAGAGTCGTGAGAGAGAGGGCACACGCGAGCGAGCACAGCCCCCTGCATCATCACTTCCACGGACAGCATCTGGTACAGTGCTTGGAGCAAAGGAAATTATATGAAACGTGTTAAGTATGCTTACTTGGGCCGTGATAAAAGCTAGGCTACTTCTTTACACATACACACCACACTGAGTCACAGACTGGGGAGGGTGTGGCCACACCTGTGTCCATAGAATGTTTGTGTTTATGTGTGGTGGTGGGGGGGGGGTCAACATCCAATCCAACATTAAAATACCAATAAAATGAGTTTCTGGTAAATAAAGCCCCAAAGACTCCACTGTTTTTCAAATTCCGTCCATGGGCCTGGCTGCATATGTAGGGCCCTATGATTTCGGCGATGCGGAAAACGCGGACGGAATCGCAGAATTCAACAAATAAAATGGATTCCGTTGTAAAACGCGGAATGTCGTATAATTCGCTGATATCGGTGTGTGGGCAAAGCAACGCAATTATTTCTAATGAATTTTGGCTGCTGCAGCCCCCTGTATGTGTTACCTGTTGAGGCGGGACTCGCACACAAACGTACAGATACGGGGGAAAAGTCAGCTATGGCGAAGAGGCTCGCTGAAACACCGAAGTCCTCAAAAAAATTACGGAATTCGACTCTTAGTGCTAAGTTTAGGGCAGAACAATACCCAAACGATTTTTATGAATCGGGAGAACAACTCTTTTGTAGGTTTTGCCAGCACACGATAGACTGGACCCGCAAGAACACATGTGATGACCACTTACAGTCAAAGACTCACATCAGAAACAGAGACAAGAAGCAGACTAGCGCGAGCCGCTCACTCCAGCAAAGTCTTGGTCATGCAAACAAATTAGCTGAAGCAAGACGTGAGTTTATTGAAGATTTTGTTGCTCTATGTGCCGAGTCAGACATTCCTTTAGAAAAATGAAAAAGTCAAAAATCAATTTAGTGGGAGAAACATGGCAACACTATAGCTACTTCTCTGACGTGTCATCTCTTGTCACTTGGATGCGATCAGCCTTCTT
>JABFEA020000138.1:7510923-7520954 GCA_019775915.2 Cyphomyrus plagiostoma | reverse complement strand
ACTCCCTGTACACACTGGTAACACACTGTGGCCCCCAGGACGTGCTGTACGGCTCGGAGCGCTGGCACTCCCTGTACACACTGGTAACACACTGTGGCCCCCAGGACGTGCTGTACGGCTCGGAGCGCTGGCACTCCCTGTACCTGGCCAACCTGGTGGAGGGAACCTACCTCTTCCAGCTACGTGTCAGCGACCCTCAGGGACGACTTAGCACGGCCACCGCTACCGTGGAGGTGCTTCCTGGTAGGAGCTCCTGGCTACACGGCTCCTGTGTGTGTGTGTGTGTGTGAGAGATCCACGTATTTCTGATTTGGCATGAGATGTATGTATGGTGCATTGTAATCTGATGTAAACTTGATGTGACGTGATGTTTGATGATGTAATACTGGGTGGTGTGATGTCATGGGAAACTATGTGTGTGGGAAGGACATGTATATATTACATTTTGGGTACCAGATGTCCCCACAATGTGATAAAATGGGGACTACTTTTTGGTCCCCACCAGGGGAAACTCAGTTTTATAAAAATCTGTGACAGCAATCAGAAAAAGCCAAAAGTCTTGCATTTTGTTTGGTTATTAAAGGTTAAGGGTCATTGTTGGGATTAGGATTTTTCCCCATAGAAATGAATGGAAGGTCCCCACTAAGATGTAAATACAAGTGGGTGTGTAATATGTGATGTTTTGGTGCATTGTAGTCTGATGATGTCGTCTGGTGTGACATGGTGTGTCATGATGTAATACTGGGCAATGTGATGTCATTTGATGTGGGCTCTCGTGCGCAGACCCCCTACGGCAGGCCGAGGTGGACCTGGAGCTGCAGGCGACTGTGTCCCAGGTGAGCCAGCAACAGATGGACACACTGGTGGGCCAGCTGGCGGAGCTGCTGCACATGCCAGACGCCAACGTGACTGTGCGCGGCCTGTCTGCAGGGTCAGAGGTCAGGTACGCACCCACCTTCCAATCTCAGTGCACATGAGGCTCTCCTACCATGCAGCTCCTGCTGGACATCTCTCTCCTCTCCTGCTCGCTGCAGCACCGTGCTCCGGCTCTCGGCGCAGGCCCAGGGCGAGCCCCTCCCCGGCCCCCTGCTGGCCCGGCGTCTGCGTGAGCTGCTGCTTGGGGACAGGACACACCTGTTGCCCTTCAGGGTGCTGCGCGTGGACACCAGCGGTGAGTGACACTCGTCACGCGCCGAGCCTCGTCCCCATGAACATTTCATTTGATACCTGCTAGTCAGCAATGGACATTAATGGAACGCCCGTCCTTGTATAAGGAAGTTCAGATGGCCTTCAGAAATGCTGACTATGGGAATTACAGTCATGTGGCACGTAAATATGTTCAGATAACGATGGAGCGCGTATACGACAGTGGGTGCAGAATATTACAGTTGAGCTGAAAAATTGTGCAGCCATTGTAACGTCGCAGCACAATGCCTTACTAGAATTATGTACAGTACATAATACTTGATAATGATAATACATTAACCAGTAACATAATAATTTTTGTTGTTTACTGTACTGTACATTTTAACCGTTACTCACTAGTGTGTAGTAAGCTATATCATCCAGGTTTGTGCAGGTACATTCTATGATGTTCGCACAGTGATGAAATTGCCAAATGGTGCATTTCACAGAACGCATCCTCGTCATTAAGCGGTGCATGGCTACACGTGGCGTTACACTTCCGTGCTAACATGAGTGTTGTCCGGCTTTCCCATGGTGCAGTGTGTTTGCTACGGTGTTCAGACCACGGCCGCTGTGACCCCATCACCAAGCGCTGTGTCTGTGAGCCATTCTGGATGGAGAATCCCATCCGTCGCCTCCTACAGGACAGGGAAAGCAATTGCAGTGAGTCTTGTAATTATTTTTTGAGAGCCTGGCAGTGAGCAGATAACCCCCCCCCTTGCCTCTTCATCCGTATCTTGATTTAGCCATAGATGTATCCTTACGCTCGTCAAATAAAGCGACTTCTGGGATAATCTTGCTCTGTCTGCCGTAGACTGGAGTGTGCTGTATGTGGCTGGGAGCTCCTTCGTGGCCTTCGTCTGCATCCTTTCAGCCAGCTGGGCCTGTATCTGCTGCTGCAAAAGGTACCTGCCCTTCCCGTTTACCCTTGGACTCTGCTTCATGCAGGAATGGGGCTGTCCTGAATGTTAAACTTACAGGAGGAAGCGGACGAAAGTGAGGAAGAAAACCAAATACACGATTCTGGACAACATGGATGAGCAGGAGCGGATGGAACTGCGGCCAAAATACAGTGAGTCGTTTCAGAGTTTTCAGTTTGTTCGGGTGCAGAGGGGGCAAAAGGCTGCTTTAATCTGTCAGGGCTGCTGTCGTCTGTAAAACGGTGGATCATTGAATTTAAAACATGCAAAAGGCCTTATGGTTTATTGTAAAACAGCTGTACTGGTGGGTGTAACATGAAGGTCACTAAACAAAATGCCTGAAAAGATTTTTTAAAAAAAACAAATTGTGTCTTGCCAGCAAAATGTTACTTAGTAGGCAATTGAACTAAAATAAATAATTTAACTGATATATCAATGAGGGCCCTTTTTCCAGCAGAAACTGCAGGCCCAGATTAACAATACAAGCATTCAGCCATGTGCCCTGGGCACCACATCTTGGGGGGAGCAACCCCTCACAAGCCACCGCCTCCCCCCAGACCAATCACGAATGTCTTTTAACAAATTAATGTTAGTATCTATTTAATATGACTGCATACTGTTCTCTTAACACTGAAAAGCCTATGTCTTGGTTTCCCTGGGTCATGGTTAGATACAGGACTGAATTCTGTGAGGACTGAGCTCAGACCAGCAGCTCTGGTTACCATGCAGTCAAACGCTGTAGCAGCAGGGCCACAGAAACAGTGTTATTTTGTCACATTAGCCTCTTTAATAGTGGCGATGTTTCCTTTTTTGTGATGACATTCCTGTAATCCTTATATCAGACACCCCCCTCTCCGGAAGGTCCCTGCCGTTCCGCTATTCAACGGCGGTGAAATTAGCTGGCAAAAAGTTTTAATGTTGCAGCCTCACCCCAAATTTTACCGGCGCACTCTAGCCCTGGCCAGCAAATTTAATCACTGTAATACCAGCCAAGGCCAGCAAATTTAATTACCGTAATACCAGCCAAGGCAGGGGTGGACAATTCGGTCTCCTGCGCACCCGGGACGACCGGGTTACTGCTCATGGTTACGTAGAGTAACCGGCGGACGACCCAAAAATATCGATGTGCGGGTGACTAAATTAATTTTCTTCAAAGGTTTTCGTCGCCCAGTGTGTACTGAATAAATCTACGGAAAATAATTTCAAACAGTTTCGGCAGATTATGTACGATGATGGCCGATTGTGATTGATGATTTGAGAAAGTATTATCGTCAATCTACACGGTGCCAGCCAAGATGAACGGAGATTCCCGAGCAATGCCGATCGGCCTGGTGAGTCTCGCGCTACACAGGGATTACGGTGTAGTGATAGTATTGTGCAAAGTCACGTACTAGTATACCGGTGTCTGATTCATGTACCTGGGCAAGACTTTGTCCGATTTCCCAAGCCCCTGTGCCGTGAGTACAGAAGTTTTCGCTATGTTTTGTTTTTTTTTTTTTAAACGAAGTGCATGCTAGACTTTAGGTGTTTCATTCACGTGTCGTCAGCGGATTGTAGATTATTCGAGAGAACCGATCGAGGTGACAATCATGACAGTTGATGTCGTGTGTGGACTGTGTACATTTTGTGTACATGTATATTCAACATTTTGTGGATTGCCGTGATTCACGTGGTGTTTTCTCTTGGTTATCAGAAGAAATAATGTGTGTCGTCTGTCTGCCAGCCAATGTAATGTATATTTTTCAATCCTGGGTTTCAATAGAAAATTATTTTTCTGGCAGGTATGAATAATTGGATATTTGTCAATGCTGTGACCAGACAACGGATACTAGTATATTTAATTTGAACAAACTCAACCTATCAGTTCTCAGCCATCAGCATATTACTGAGACAGAAAAATGATAAATTTCAATACCTGCAAACCTACATGTACTTGAGGCAGCAAAAACACAAGACAAGAAGAATAGTTGTGAACTATGAAATTTATTATCTAGTGTTTTGGTAAGGTGGGCGACCATATTCTTTGGATGTGGTCACCCAACAGGCTTCTCCCAGGCCATATGTGGGTGACCACAGAAAGAGCTGCTGGGCTCCCACTGGGAGACCCCCTTTGAACTGTAATTGTCCACCCCTGCAAGGCCAGCCAACCATTGGCCGGCACCCACTCATCTGTAGGATATCTGCTGTCTAGCTGCATGGGAAGCGTTTGCCTGAGCAGCGCGACAGAACGCTCCCATCCACCTTCTTTTTGTGACGTCACTGATGATCATTTGCGCAGGGCTGCTTAAGTGGCCAGTGGTCGTACCCAATGGCGGCTTTAACAAGCTTGGCTTGAGTTAACATCAGCAAGGTGCGGCCGATTTGTCATCACATTATGGCTTGAGCTTTAAGTGGGAACGAACGCTAATTCTGGCAGGTTAATTGACTGAAGTGCAGGTTTGTTGAGCGACCCTAATGGAACAGCCCCTGAAGGCACCATGAGCACAACAGGCTGTTCTCGTATCGCTGCTGCTTCATCATCAATTCATGTTTTTTTTTTTTATTTCATAAAAATGGATGATAAATTTCTCCAAGCTGTATGTCACAGGCCTGAAGTTCCCATATATACTGGTACTCACAGTGCGACTTGTATCCATCACGTTTCCCGGTAACAGACATCAAGCACAGGAGCACGGAGCACAATTCCAGCCTGATGATGTCCGAGTCAGAGTTTGACAGCGATCAGGACACCATCTTCTCCCGTGAGAGGCAGGACAGGAGTAAGAACCAGCATAACGGTGCCCCCAGGAACGGGGGGGCCTTCAACGCACGGACCATGGACAGCTGAGGGTCAGCAGGCTTCCACTCCTCAGCACTGGGGGGGGGGGGGGGTCTTCGGCAGGAAGGCCTGCACTAATACTGCTGGATAATGATGGACACAAGCCCAGGAAACAGGAAGTGTCTCATAATGCCCTGGGAACAGTGACCGGTGAATGTAGGTGTAATTATGGTCGGTCTTTACCATTTTTATGCTTTTAATGATGATGATGATTGCTAAGCATTTATTTATTTTGTGATTTTTAATGTGTGTGGTTCCTTCCAGTCACTCTGTACAATCCTTTCATTTGTGGTTTGTGTTTACAGACTGTGCAGAAGCCAACAAATCTTTGATTTTTAATATGCTGTGTTCAGGGCCTGTACTGATGTTTGCAGACGTGAATGATTCACGACTTACATTATCGTAGGGCTATTTTTTTTGCACTTCTAATACTGTGATAAGTCTCTTTGATATGGTTGTATGCAGACCTCCCATCCTGACGGTTCTACACACCTTCCAGGACATTGTACATACAGCCATGTTTCTGTTAATTGCACAGCAGAACCACAAGGGGGCAGCCTGAATGCTGAGAGTGGGGTACAGCCACAAGTCGTGGGTCTCATGCACGACAACAGCCAAGGACCTAAACCCACACAGCAGCACTGACTGCCCTTAGGCTACGGAGAAGGGGGAGGGGGGGGCGGCATGTCAAGAGGAATCAAGATACCAAATGTATGCATGTGTGGAACTTAAGAGTTATTGTAACCAAATGAGCACTAGAATGTTTACCACCAAAAGAGTAATGCACAGTGAAACAGGAACATTTCAAGGAAAAAAGCCCCCCCTAACTGACAAGGCTTTACAAAGCTGAATGGCAGTAGATGAGATCACCTTGGGAGTTCCACTTCAACACTAGTCTAGACTGTGGTGTGTCATGTTTGTCGTTTGTTTGATTGGAGGTGAAAACCTGTAAACCTGCCCCCAGATATTTTGTTTTTCCTCAAATTAAAGCCTACTGATGTTTAATTTGTGTAATTAAAGCATATCTGCTGCCTGTCAGCAAAAAGGCTAAACCGATATTGTTCACATTCATTTGGTAATAGACGTCTTCATGCGGACACAACCAACCAATCACCACTAAAATCAAAGTCATCATTTAGTGACATCACAGCATTTCGCAAGACATTTGTGTGCTTACAGAGAACAAGACAGGCTTCAGGTCAAGGCTGCAATGGATGGATTTCATTTTGGCTAAATGAATCAGGTCAGCTGCATTGAAAACAACACAGTCACACTCTTGTTAGGACTTTCAAACAGACACAAAACTGACATGAAAAAGACATCAAATATCTAAAAACATGTATGAAAATATAATCTAATCTCTATGTACCAGTAATCAATAATAATCTGACCCTAAAGGACACAATTAATAAATGAGCTATAATTCAGTGGCATTCACCATGTGAATATCCATGGCTGGTCAGTAACATCCAGTTAATTAAACTGAAATGGCCAAAAAAATTAACAACTAAGTGCAATCAGTTTCAGCTTCGAATGGCTGTCTCAAAGTCTAATCTCTAATATTAAGAGCAGTGATTACTTAGAAATAACTTTACTACATGGCATGCCCTTAATATTTCTGCACCACAGTGCACTGTTGAATTCTGCACCAACCTGTGGTAAGATTAAGACCTATAAATATTTACAAGATTCCTTTCAGATCCAGTTCATCTCCACATCATAAACAAGCCGCTTCAAGAGACTGATAAATTCCAGTACAGCTACCTCACCAGTTAAACCTGCACGCTGACTTCCACCCCCAGTGTCCCATCTTCATACAGCTGTTCACGGAGTCAGGCCTCCGAAACACATATACTTGACATCCAGGTAATCCTCGATGCCATACTTGGAGCCCTCCCGGCCCAGACCAGACTGCTTGACCCCCCCGAAGGCGGCCTCGGGCGTGGAGAGCAGGCCCTCGTTCACCCCCACCATGCCAACCTCCAGCTGCTCGGCCACGCGCCAGATCTGATCAATGTCCCTGGAGAAGAAGTACCCTGTCGGGGAGGTGTGGCAAGGGTGGATGAAAGATCTGAGTTACCTGATTGGTGTATCTGACAAAAAAAAAAAGGCTCAGACAGACTTCTGTTGATTGGCTTAGGCCAGTCACTAACTTTAGACGAGTCACGGCATGTGTGACCTGAGACAAAGTCGTCGGCTCACCTGCCAGACCCACTTGGGAGGCGTTAGCGATGACCAGAGCTTCTTCCTCTTTGTCAAACCTGGAGACCAGAAATAAAGTTCATGAAGCAGTGCGGCCATTTTGTTTTGGGGAAGGGGGGGGGGGTATACTTCCCCCCCTCAATGTTTTCTTAAGACTCACTTGAGGACGGGGACCAGGGGTCCAAAGGTCTCCTCCCGGGTGCAGAGCATGTCAGTGGTGACGTTGGTGAGGAGTGTGGGCTGCATGAAGGAGCCCTCAAGCCTCCGACCCCCCCGGAGAACAGTCGCACCCTGGGCCACTGCATCAGCGATCTGGTGCTCCACCTGCGACATGCAAAGCCTCAGACACAAAGTACAGCTCTGGAAAAAATGAAGAGACCGCTCCATATTTAAAAAAAATCTGCATGCTGAAATCCTGGTTTAATCCCGGTTCTACTAGCAAAGGGCTACAATGAGTAGCAAGCTGCTTCCAGGCTCAAAGCCTCTGAGACAGCAGTGCACAAGGACAGGGGGAAGCTGCAGACACTGGGAACGACCAGAAGCCAGCAAGGTAAAGGATGGAAGTGACTTTCTAACGACAGTGATGACTGTCAACATATCTGACAGTTTCACATGAATCGTAGGATGACATCAAAGTGAAAATCAAAAGGAATGAGAAACAAAGTGCTGTGAAGTGCACTTCTAGGACAAGTTCGTATGAATTGAAGATCTCTCCTGACTGACCGTAACCTACTAAATCATGATGGCCTTGACATCTGAACCAGATTAAGCAGAAAAAGAGGGGACAGAGTACCTTTTCCACGGCGCGGACGTTGATGAGGGGCCCCTGGGTGGTGCTGGGCTCAGATCCATGACCCACCCGCAGCTCTGAGTCCATGGCTTTGCCCAGCCGCTCCAGGAAGCGATCGTGGATCCCACTCTGCACTAGGAAGCGGTTTGAGCAGACGCACGTCTTGGAGGAGAGAAGATCGGTTCTTAGAGCAAATCACCACTTTTCAACCAAAAACCCGATAAGCAAGAATTTCAAAAATGGATATAGAACCTTGCATGGGTCTTGACCCAGAAACAAACAGGCTACAAGTCCAGATCCTTAAACATCCCCAGGATGTTCGTACCTGGCCAGAGTTCCTGAACTTGGAGGCCATTGCACCAGCCACGGCCTTGTCCAAGTCAGCGCTGTCAAAGACAATGAAAGGGGCGTGGCCGCCCAGCTCCATGGAGACCTTCTTTATGGTGTCAGCAGCGTGCTTCAGAAGGATCTACAGGGTGGAGGACCACAAGCAGTGAAACAGAGCCGTAAAGTTTGCTACCTCCTAAAAGTGCAGGATTAATAAATAACCATTTGCTTGGTCTTTTTATCGTTTTGCCTGAAAGTTGGATTTTTTGTAGATATTTAAATTGTGAACCCATCGCCTAATGGAGCACCTGGCCCTAGAATCTGAGCCTGCAGGTTTTAGTCTGTACCTTTCCAGTGGCAGTGGAGCCAGTGAAGGAGACTTTGGCCACCAAAGGGTCTGTACAGAGGATCTCTCCAACAGCTGGGGTACGGTCCCTAGAACAGGGCACCACGTTGAACACTCCGGCGGGGACCCCAGCCTGTGCAGCCAGCTATTAAAGATAGGAGGTGTCAACCCAAACCCTCCACTGCACCCAGTCAATGTCACACCATGCAGCATGGAAGTGGAGAGGCAGACCTCAGCGAGAGCGAGGGCAGAGAGGGGCGTGTCTTCAGCCGGCTTCACCACGACAGTGCAGCCGGCAGCCAGAGCCGCCCCCACTTTCCTGGTGATCATGGCACTGGGGAAGTTCCACTGCAGGGAGAGTTAAGGGAAAAATGTCACATGTTTTTGGAGACGAGGCTGCAGCAGGTTCTGCAGTGTCACCTAAACAAGAGACAAATCTGCAGCAGGGAAGGTACGGCAGTGAGGAGGTCAGGGGTTAAACAGCACTGCACACTGCAAACTACACAAATCTGGCACTGAATGGCTTTTTCCATGAATGCATTGCCCATGTGGTTTGGGGGTTGGGCTAACACATGCTTCTCAGAATCATGACCCTACCAATCAGCACTCTTATCCTCAATGAGCATCATGAATGATGACATCACAGGCTGCTTCAAAGCCTCCTTCCCCCAGTGGCTGACGGCCGCACACACCGGGGTGATGATGGAAGCCACGCCCACTGGCTGCTTCAGCAACAGTATCTTCCGGTCCTTGGCAGGGGAAGGGACGATGTCTCCGTATACTCGACGGGCCTCCTCCGAGAACCACTCCAGGAAGGAGGCCGAGTAGGCCACCTCTCCCAGGGATTCCTTCATGGGCTTACCCTGGAACAGACGATGTTCGCCAATATGACTTTTACATTGCTGATGGGTGATATTACTACCTTCCATACTATTAAACAGGGCTTTACCTTCCACTGTGTCCGTGAGCTGTATTGCTTTGTATTGCTTATATGCAGACTTGATGTCCACATTACTTCACGGTTGAAGCAGGGGTGGATCATAATTTATAGTGAACAGTTATAACTACCCATGAGCTTCAGAGTTAATCACAAGAATCATAGTACAGTGCTACTTAACTGTGCTGGCAGAGAATGATCCTCGCCAGCAGGGGGTGCTGTTATTTTTTGTATATTCAGTTTTGCGCATAATATTTAGATTGGAAAAAGGAACTACATGCCACATGTTTAGCTTTAGCCATCAGAGATGGAAGGCAGATCTCTCTAGACTTAATTTACATATATCCTTCTTTGTTCTTGCTCGAAAGCATTGCCTCCGAGTACTATGATTATTAATATGTTCGAAAAGTATTATGGATGACAATTTGTGCAAAGTAAGTGTTTTAGTGAACTGTATTTAACAGTGGTTTGTGTTGCCGATATCTGCATGGTGGCTATGTGCATAT
>JABFEA020000138.1:7493324-7510823 GCA_019775915.2 Cyphomyrus plagiostoma | reverse complement strand
TTACTCATCGGGGGGTCTTTGCGTGGCAGAAATGTAAAGCGCATTGAGACAATGTAATGTTGTGATAATGCGCTATACAAATAAAATTGCATTGCATCTATAATGTGGATTCTAACAAATAATATTGTGATAACATTTTGGCCATGTCGACAACCCCTACATTGGTGTCAGCGTTTGTGTGCCGACTGTGGATGAGACCGGTTTAGCCTGGGTTGTGTTGTCGGAGCACTAAAGTAACCCAAAATAATTATTCTCGAAGGCTGAGTGTGATCGGTGTTTATGCTTTGTGTATAATGGTCTCACACCCAGGATGTAGTCTATGCTTCCTGATTTGGAGTCTGGACCACCACACCCTGCTGAGGACGTTCACCTTGGCCTTCAACATCAAAACACTACATATTTTGACGCTTAAGAAAACACTACTTACACATTCAGCAGTGATCAGTTTAGCAAGATCCTCCTTGTGTTGTGTTAGCAGGTCGTACCATTTCCTCAGGAGAAGGCTTCGCTCCTGTAGACTCAGAGCAGGCAAAGGTTTAGATATCAATCATTTTAAACAACCAACAGGAAGAAATTCCCAGCCGGGCAATCCTGCATGGAATCAATGGGATTTCAGGACTTGCTTGCGTGCGTGATCCGGACGGCCATCGCCACAGCCACCCACAGTAATGGATCCCCAAAGTGTCCCTGGAGATGACTTGTACAAGTTGAGCTATGTAATGTAATTTAGCCCAATATCAATTTAATTAAGTACAGTACATAGCATTACAAATACAGAGGCTTTAAAAGTTTTTTCCCATTCAGGCAAAAAATAATTACAAGAAATTAGTTAAGTCACCTGCACAAAAATATGTGACTCCAGAGTACTGAGACATTACCCCGGTGCAGCAGGTACCCCTGTAGTATGTGGTCCTCACATGTATAGTGACTGACTGCCCAATATTATGGACGGGTAGTTAATAGAAATGACAAAAACAAAAACATTGAAATATACAAAAACACAGCTGACCATATCTCCTGCTGTCATTTACGCATTTAAAAAAAACAGAAAGTCGGGTTAAATTATTACACTATGATGTAAACATAGCATCTACCAACTAAGCAAATAAATTTTATATCCTTCTACATTTATAAGTCTTATATCCAGGAAGGTAGCCTAAAGTGAACGGTATTAATTACCAGGTTCTCTTACACCACAAGATGAAAAATTTCACTGTGAACCCGTGTTCCGGGCAATTCAGTTTCCTTATGTTTAACCAGTCGCGCGCTGATTTGTACACGGTTCCGCTGTTGTTTTCATGTCTTTTTACGAAATTCTTGAGGTAAACAAGCCATATATTCTAAAACATCACATGCATTTTCGATGTTTTTACAGATAATAAATTAAATTATTAAATTCGCTGGATAGAGACATTTCTTGATGAAAACGGTATAGTATTGACTATATTATGCGTGACGATGTACTGTATTCACATGTAATAATGTACCTGAGTGATTTTCAGACAGCTCACATACATATTTGCCTAAATATTAGGAGAAACGTTAAATTCCTGACATTCAGGGTATTTGGTTCCCCCTTGTTAAAACAGGTATACAGCAACTCTGGGCCTCGGTACTAATAACAATACAGTATTCACATGTAATAATGTACCTAAGTGATTTTCAGATATTTCACATACCCCTTTGCTTTAATATTAGGGGAAACATTATTTCCTAATAGACAGGGGAAACACAGGGTAATCGAATTGCCCGGAACACCGGTCCTGACAATAACTGCTGACTCTGAACTAGATTCTGCGAATTATTTGTTTGCGAAGAACATCATTCATGCCTCTAAACCTCTTCGCCGGACGTAAATATTCAGCCACCTAAAAAACCCTATCCCTGAGCGACTGGGCAGCTTGTCAAACAACATACTAATCGTTAAAAACACAATTGTGGGAGCGATCAACCTAACGTGTCAAACAGACTCACACGCACATTGTTTGTTACTACTCGGAATAGTATTAATATTGTAATACTTTATATTTTAGCGTTTTTAATGATAATAGAAACTGTAGCTGATACATTGTGCGATGTATAATAGCTGACAAGTCGATTCAAGCGAGGCGAGTTTGCTTTCATTTTACCCTCGGCGCGGGTCCGTTCTTCTGCAGACCCGAAGCTCACCAGAGCGCTAAAATCATACATTATAACATCTCTGCAGCGTATTTTTGCAACATTTTGCAATGTGCATACTAAAAATAAAATCGCATAAAGGATTCTGCAGGCATCCACACATCCCCATGGGCAAATCACCTTCGCTGAGCGCCGCTTCCACTCCTGGAAAGCCGCGTACGCTGCACGGACAGCGGCTTCGGCCTCCCGGGGTCCGCAATCGGACACGCTGGCGATCTCCTTGCCCGTCGCCGGGTCCAGAACTGGGAAGGAGGAAGCAGCGGACACCCAGCGGCCATCGATAAACGCCCGCGTCCGCAGCAAATCCGCGGAAATGCTAAGGGAGTAATCCCGACTAAGCATCGGCAGGCCTGGCAGCATCTGGCGGAGAAAAGATCGACCCCCTATGAGAGAGAGAGGACCCATGGCAAGCTGAATACCGCACTAATGCTGATAAAATAAACGGGATGACAAGTTAACGCCGAAGGCCGCTGTAAAGCGTACTTTCAAAGGCGGGCGTTTCTGACACACGTGACGCTTTGCTGTCGTTACAAGCATCGGCGCGACTGCAGCGTTACGTTAACAAAACAACAATTAAGGTCACTATATTAATTCAGAAGCCACACATAAGGCAGACTAATGAACAAACGACAGCAAAGGAAATAACATGTCAATAGACGGGTAATATTTTACTTTTATATAGGTATTTTTTTCTCTTTCAGAAAGTGTGATTCGGTAAAGTTACGTAACCAGAAGTTTGTCTTCCCTGCGTCCGAAGGTCCTTAAAACGAGACCATAAGTGCTTTATTGCAATGACTACTTTAAGATGCTCACCTGGGACCTGTTCGATCGTTCAGTTCATAATGGTCCTGGTTTTGACTGGAAGGGAGACGCTGATCTCAGGCCAGCTAAAGGGACTGTAAACAGCTTATAACCACGCCTCCGACCATTACCGTACTCACGAACGTACCGGCTTTTAGCCAAATCTGTCCTTGTGTCCATCCATCTTTCGTTTAAGATGGCCATGATATCGGTGGCCTGGACGCTGTTCTATGTGTAATTTTTGCCATATTATAATTGTATTACTATAATTACATTACATTCTATAATACATTTAGATTTAAAATTTGCAGTATTGTTGTAATGTGTTTTAATACTGTTTACATGAATCACTATCCAAACTACCAACAAAAAAAACACTCAGTGACAAAAAAAAGTTAAGCACCCAGACGGAGTGTTGGAAATTAAATGAATCTGCACATGGTGAAAGGCCATGTGACTGTATCGCAATGATTATACTATCAGATCAAACAGACAACAGAGTTGTAGCATGGACACAGTGCTGGTCCTGTCAGCAGGATGTGGCAGGAGTAACGCCGGTGTGTCTCTCCACAACATTGGGAGGATCAGTCCTTCTCCCCTCTGGTGTTAATGGCAGCCTACACATGGGACGGTGAACCCGTAGTCTGGCTGATGCCAGTTGTTGAGACATGGTGCAGGATGACATGGGGTGTTGTAGGGAGTCTAATACCTGTGTCCAGATGGCAGGTGCAGATGTCGTGGGGTTCTGTAATGCTTGGCGCACAATACAATGATCCTCCCTTGGTGTGGTCTGTCTTGGGTGACCAGAACCTTCACGATATGTGTGGACGCCCTCACGTGCCCATTGGTTCCAAGATCATCTGCATGCCCCACATGCTGGGCAGTTGCACAATACGACCACTTGACCTCATACAAACCCACAATGTCACCCCTATCAAACTCCGTCAAGTGCCGATGATGCTGTCTAATGCGTCTATGAAGCATCCTCTGTGTCTGGTGACTAGGCCTGCTGGCTCCTTGCTAATCAAATCATTTACATACCCATTGCATGTGAATGTCTGCATGTGTACCAAATTACACCCAAAATCAGACCATTACTTCTGGGTACTTCTTTTTGTCAAAGTGTATATCTATAATTGCCATGCCAACTAGTTTCTGTCAAATGGAACAACTAGGTGACATGATTGAGTTTGTTGTGACAAGGAAGGGAATTAAACCATCATATTAGTGACTGCGTAGTAAAGGTATTGCAATAAGCATAAATGCTGACCCATCAGAACCCGGGAATGTCACACCCTTAGGTCGCTAAATGTTAAGGTGTGTCCATGAGAATACTGCCATGCTGACAGAGCAGCTGTATCTCACCATGCCTGATAATCCATTCTGAACTGTTAATGGCAGCCTTGCAGAACCTCACCAAGTAATGCACAGTCTATGGTTTTCCCCTATGGAGGCCACATTTCACACCATAACTGTAAAATGTGAATCAGTATCTGATGTGAACAAATCATGTTCATATGTTAAACACTTCAACAGTAAATCAATAATAAAAAAAAAAGGATCAATAAAAAAGGGTTTAATTAGAAGCAAGTTTCACAACAGATGATGAATTAAAATATCAAAAACATAAGTCAAACTAAAGACTAGCTTTAGAGCATTAAATATTTTCGTATGTACCAGAGCCAGAAAAACCACGGACAGACTGACTGACAGCAGGGCGAAGTAAACCTCACCTTAAAGGCTTTACAATTTCACCAGACCATACAAATCACAACAAATACTGCAACCAAGATAATGAATAAGTTTTATGTATAAAGTACAGATTTAAAATTTTGATTGATGAAATTTAGTCACATAAGTGGGAAGACAATAGAGGCCACAAAGACCAAATTAGTCTTTAGCTAAATGCTTCTGGGTGAAATGACGTATCAAAACCCGCAGTAGGTGGAGTTATTCAGCTGCCAATCACTGCCCGGCAAAATATTATCGTTAAGTTAAACTACTCAGACACTAGCAATTCATCTTCTTCATTCAACACCCTCTGCCCAGGCCCTCAAGGATGCCCCTCCCCCCCCCTTGAGTCTGGTTCCTCCCAAGGTTCCTTCCCTCTAGGGAGTTTTTCCTTGCCACTGTTGTATCTGGACAGGGATAATGTGAAGTGCTTTGAGAGAATGTAATGATGTGAAAATGTGGTATATAAACAAAACTCAACTGAACTCACGAAGACCAACCTCACTGTGGGTTTCAAAGCATAACTCTGCCTGTCAATAAGATGTTCTTATACAGCAGACAAATGCCTGGGTACATTTACACAAATACAAGAAATTAAAGAATAAAAACATCATAAATACAAAATGAGCTCTTTGATAGCGAAATGAACAAGGAACTTATTTAAGAATTTATACAGGCAAAGCAATATTTGATGGGATATCACAGAAGGAAAAGCTATAATTACAACCTCACCATAGTAAAGAATTTACAGGTAAAATAAAATAAAATCCAAAACAAAAAACAACTCAAAAGTGGAGTTTAACCTCAGGAAGCCACCAATCTATTCACAGCTAAACTGACTTCATTGTACAATTCTTTTAAGCAAAAAATAAAATGTGTAAAACACCTTTCTGAATTATAATACAAAAAGAATTTTTTTTTTAAAGTTTGTATTCATGAAAAAAAAAATACAAGCACTTAAGACGAGAAGAAAACTTTAAAATCTCAAGTAACAAAGTACACTGTCTTTCACTCCTAATATGTAAATATGAAAATCTGGTGTAACCACTCCCAGTGTGTAGTTGGGTATCAGGCCTCTTCAGGAGATAAACTGTAAAACAAAATGCATCAGTTACTAATCTACACAGAAAACCAGTAAACATCTGCACACCTGAAGCCCCTCTCAGACATGCACTGCCACCCTGAACCTTTCCAGACATTTCCGGAAGTGGCTGTATGTGTCAATGCATATATGTGTCATACCAGACAGACTGAGACTACCATGCCAAGTCCCTACTACATAGTCCAAGCAATTTGCAACTGATCCACATGTATGAATAAAACAGGAAGAATTCCATATCATTCACTGCCAGCATGTAGGCATGTTGATGACAAAAGGAGAAGCGTCATGCACAGGCAGAAGACCCTAACATGGCTAACTGGAGAGATGATGAGATTTGGGAACTACTGTCAGTAGTGAGGTGAACAAAGATCTGTGATTCCAGCAGCATACTTCATGTGTCATGTTCTGCATGCACTACCTAAGCGCCACCCCTCGTCTAAACCAACACAGGCAATGAGAGTCACTGATACCGTCTGAAGAGTGACCCTTCAGCAACCCCGCCTCAAACTTACAATCTGTGCCATTATGAAAACATTGTCAGCTCAGAGACAGGGGAACACAATGTATAAACACTGAAAACAAATAAATCCACCTATCCACCCACTTATGTAGGAAGTACAATACAGGGACACTCCCTGCTCAGGATATCAGCAGTGCTGTTATTCTCATTGTCTATATATAAAGTTATATTTCATCATATTAATCTCTTTCTATTGACTTTCCAGGGTCAGTCTTAATAAAGACACACAGAGCCCCATTGTGACTTATAAAACAAACCAGCACATAGTTTTCCCATATATCACTATTTAAGGAAATTAAAATATCACATTATTTACATGAACTATGCAATGACACAGACTCATTCCTCCACAATCAGGTAAAGATGACTTCACACTTCTGGTCTCCTTGTCCTCGTCATGTTGATTTAAAAGCCATAGGTCTGCAATAAGCACCACAGGTCTACGCCACTTTATCCAGCCCAGGACGCCATGAAGGCACCAGCACACTGACACCCTGTCCGACTGCCATTCACTGCATACTCAGCCACTCTGCCATTTCACTCAGTGTTTCATTACTAAGAGGCAAAAGGAGCTCCACGTGTACAAAGGTCTGGTGTGATCTCACCTTTTTCACAGTCTGCTTGATGAAGGCCTTCCTGCCGGTCAGGTCAGACTCAGGGTAGGTTTCAAACACCTGAAAACAACTAGCAATACATCATCCCAGAAGAGCCAATGGCAGAGAGTAGGGTCTGATTCTGCCTATCGGTCTTTGTCAGTCACATATCTGCACTGTCTGACACGCGCCCATTCGCCATTTTGAAGGTATTCACAGATGCAAACACTAGGAAGAATGGAGAAGAAAAAGCAGAACGAGAAAATTCCGTACAGAGAAAAACTTACGAAGGATGCCAGGGATTGGTATTTGGCTAAATTGTCAACAATCAACAATATAGATCCGTATGACCTCACATCAAAAAAATGGAATTCCAACGCGACATTGCTGCCTCCAACTTCATGTCTGGATATAACAAACTACCTTGTTTATGATATCAGCACTTACACATATGACCAGTTCAAGAACTATAAATCTCTTGAAGCCCACGGACATTTCATCAACGGCAGAATCTATTCACATTTCGACAGGACTGCGACAACACAGTTGTCACTGCAAAGGTACGCTAGCTTGTAATCAAGTTGCAAACAAATCTGTACAGCCTCGAACAAAGAAGACTAAGGGGGGGACATGGTCCAGGTATATTAGGATTGTAAAAGGTCTGGATGATGGGTCAATTGGCTACTTCAATAAATTTCTTATGTTCAAGTTATTAGTAATTATATGATGAAGTTAACTGCAATCATGTAGACAGCCTTACAAATGAAGAATAATAATATACACATAATTACGATAAAAATACCTCCTCTACCTGCCGTCCGTATGCTCTTTTCCATACCTCCAAAATGGCGATTCGACCCACAATGCACTGCGACTATAGCGAGTGTGACGTAAACTGTCAAAGACCAATTGAGAGGGGGCTGAGAGAGGGAGGGGGACACGCACCTTCTTGTACATGTGCTTCATGGTGACCTCCTCCAGGTTGGCGTCCTTGAGCAGCCTGCTGATGGTCTCCCTCAGCTGCTCGTCTGTCGGCGGCTTCTTTAGCAGCTTGATCAGAGGCTCGTTATCTGAGCTGTCCTCCTCCTCCATGTCCGACCCTGCAGAGGAGCCACGTGGCGTGTAGAAGAACGAGGTCACAGCACGACATGGGCAACGCCTGTGTTACGTGGGTAGTCAAGCGGATAAGGAGGGAAGTCCAGCCAGGCAAACGGGGTTTATTGACGACGGACACGGCGAACCAACACATACAAAGCAACGTCAATGACAAGTCTGCCGGAAGTTACGCTGACGCAGACTAAATATATAAAACAGGCAGGCAGTAACGAGAGACAGGTGAGAACAATCAGGGGAAAACAAAAGGTAACAAGGTGGGGGTGGCACACATGAGGATCGGACGGAGCAGGACGCAACAGCCTGCTCCTCAGTTACCAGCACTAACATTTCATTGATTAGACTTAACAGTTCATTTTACTGTGATTCTTTTACTGCGATTCACTCTCTCAGAATGGTTGTACCAAATGATGCACCAAGAGTGTTCCCAGACCACAGCAGTTAAGCAGACTAGTGGGGAAGTGCGGCTGCACCTTTGCTTTTGCTGCCGGTCATCTTGCTGCTGCTGCTGCTGCTGTCCGCCTTCTTCGTCTTGGCCGCCGGCTTCGCCGTGGTGGGGGCCGGCCTCTTCTTGGCGCTTTTCGGTGTCTGAAAACGTGGCACAATTAATGTCGTCTCGGATCATAGCCAGACCTGCACAGACCACAGAAACGCACAAGCCGTAACATGACGGACGCAGGTCTGGCTCACCTGGTCCTGCTCGCTGTCGTTGTCAGACAGGTCTGACGTGGCCGATTTCTCCTCCTCGGCTGCCTTTGTGATCTTGGCCTTTGACTTTTGTTTTAGGGTCACAGCTTTGATGCTCTCCATCTTCTTCTTGGTCCCCAGGGTCTTGCGGCTCACAGGCCTTTTCTTCATGGCGGACAGCTTTTTCGCCAAGGTCTTCTTAGTTCCTGGTGCTTTCTGTTTAGAGGAAGTCTTGCGTGTGGGATCCATCTTCGGCAGCAATGTCAAAGAGTCACCAGGGGAGGAAGAACGATAGGGTTGAACTTTATGTTTAACAGGAAGCCTTCCATTTCTAACTTATGAGAGTTTGCCGTTATCCAACGGCATAACTGTATAGAGGCACAGATATTTCATTGAAAAAGGGCCTTTCATTTGAAAAAAGGGCCTGAAATCACAGTTATCATTTGGCACATGAACACAGATACCCCTGACCCTCAAGTGTTGTACAGCTTTAGCAGCTAATAACTTTGCTCAGAGAGAATAAGGCTGCCAGACACGATCATCCTCCAGAATCAGGAACAAAAACCCAGCAAAAGATGTAAACAATGACAACAGACACCACCCAGATTCTGTGCCATGAGGTTCTTTGTTTACATTTTCCAATTTTCATTCAACACTTAAGTTATTTTTTACCAGTGCTCCTAGGGAACTCTGCAGATACTACCATTTGCAGATAGAGCAGGACATTTTCCAAAATGCATCCAGCGCATTTACACTGTCCACCTGCAGAGTGTGCACTTGGCACAGTTACTGCACGGCTCATGTACAAGACGACATTTATCAGGGTCAAGATGACCTGACTGACCTTTTCTGTTACATTATCTTCACCTCCCTTTTGGTCACTGTCGTTAACGACCTTGACTTCATCGTTTTCATTGGAAGAACTGTCGTCATCGTCATCATCTATCATCTCCCGACTCTTGGGTGCCGAAGCCCAGCCTTTGTCACCGTGGCCAACGTCATCGTCGCTGCTGGAATCAATAACGATGGCTTTGGACTTGCTACTGCTGGCTCTCTTCCTCTTCTTTGGTAAGGGCTGTCCATAGCAAACAGCACAAGTGGCAGCTAAAATTCTCCAAAAAACTTAAACTTCGTCCACTTTTCTTCAACAACAACATGAATAAAGATCATTGTGAGAATCATTTAAACACACAAATTTCCCCAAACGCATTGGAAAGCACCGTACTACGGTGGCGTGTGGCTTACCCGCTCCCTCGTCTTTGGGTTTAGGAGAAATGTCAAAATTCTGTCAACTACAATATCATGAGTGCCACTGGTCTCCAGGTCTAAAATGGTACAGATGTTCTTCAGGCCGGCCAGCGTAAGTCTGAATGTGAGGTAAAGGTAGACGGTCAACTGCACCACGCTATAGTCAGTGTGTATAAGCTTAACAGAAGAGAAATCATTCAAAACACTGGCTGTGTTTCAGTTTGATTGCCTAAAAAGACTTATTACTCAATCATGCCATGAGTATCAGGTTCAGATTGTTTTGGTCTGTTGTGTAATAATGAGGAAGAGGAGCCCAGTCCACTTAGAGCAGTAATATTGCCCACACAGGTTCAATTTGCATGATGCCAAGTGTGATTCGGGCACAATACCTCTTTATTACATCTCGCTTTTTATTATAAGGGTCACTGCAAGCTTCAAATGAAAAGCCGCTGAACTGCCGGATATTTTTCTTCAGGGAGGCCACCTGTGCAGTAGGACCATGAGCATGACAGAGTTAAAGTGCTAAGTACCTGAAGATAAGATAAGCCAAACCTTTATCGTGCCAGTAATTTAGTAGATGCCAACTTTACTCTCTAACATTACATATTTAAAGTAGAAAGGTCTAAAAACCAGAATTAAATAGCTTTCCTGCTGAAAACCCACACTGTCTAATCCAAGTTTGTCAGGCACAATCCCACCTGCTGCCCCAAAGGTTATCTTGGTAAGGACTAGTTTAAGCCTAACTTATTTTTAACTACTGTGTTTCACAAAAATAATAAATAAATAAAAATCACACACAAATAACAGAGCTTACTTACAGCTCCTGGACGATTAAATAAAATCTTGTGAAGAGGTTTCAGTTCGTCGGCCTTCGTTCTTCCGATGTAGTAAGCCACGTGTTCAATGTAACCCAGCTTCATGCCTCTTCCTACAGGAATTACATTTATGTATTTAGCAGGTGTGTTTGCCTAACACAATGGAGAAAGAGGAAAGCCTGGGATCAGAAAGCAAGTGAGCCAGCACTCAGTATCCCCAGAGGAAGAGGGAAGCCTGGGATCAGAGAGCAAGTCAGCCAGTACTCAGTATCCCCAGAGGAAGAGGGAAGCCTGGGATCAGAGAGCAAGTCAGCCAGTACTCAGTATCCCCAGAGAATTTAGGGTGATGGCTTTACTTAAGGGCACGGTGCTGAAAAGGCTACTCTACTGACCACAGGATTTAAATAGGGCTGAGAAATATCACACTGCATTATAATCATATGTGCACATGCGCAATAATGACCAGGGCTTTAGATATTGGGCGTAAAAATTGGTCCGGAGAGCAGCTTTTCAGTACTATACAGATGTTTACTTATGCCCACAATTCAGTAAGCAAATTAATAGTAAACCTAAAATATTAATTATAGGTGTATTATGACGCCAAAAAGTTTCCTCATGATAATTAAATTCTTAGTTAAATGCTGCTGCTGCTTTGGTAAATCATGGAAGCCATAAGCACTGAAGTGGAGGTGAAGAAAGGGACAGATCAGCAACCGCAACATCGTCTGAAGGAGGAGATATTGTGGTTAAACAAGGTTAAAAAAACCAGCGGTGGTACTTTTTGTAGTTTAAAATCGGACACGGTTATTAAACTAAGGATACACCAGATTTGTACAGACTAATAACTTTTTGGTGTCACAATCTGCATCCGATTAATATTTTAGGTGTATTAGTGATCTGCTTATCGAACTGTGGGGGTAAAATAACTGTATGGTACGGAAATCTGGCGACGACAAATTTTTGCTCCCGTCATCTAAAGCCCGGTGATAATATCACTTTTGTCGGCACTGATGTGTTTCCGTCGACACAACGGACCAATAAGTAATTTGGTAGATTGGTAGACAAGTTGTGTTTGGCTATAGTTTATTTTGGGTAAATGTCATCTATTTCTTGCTTTATATTTCAAATAATCATGGTGAGATGTTGCGAAGCCCTATATGACCCACCAGACATAGGTAGACATCCCTACACAACAAAACTAGATACACAGATACTTTTATTAATCTTGAAGGAAATGTAGACAGATATAAGTAATCATATACACCAGGTCATAGCCATAAATCTTAACTGAAGTTTTCCAGTACAAAATCCCACTGATGAAAGGGGACGCCTTGCTGTAATCGGTCACCGCAGTCCCCAGGGAGGGGGGGGGGGGGGTGCTGGGAGAGGAAGGGCATGGGCCCATTTCTTGGGACATCACAAGGACTCCTTACCTTCCTCTATCCTCAGTGGTTCTGCTGCCTTGCCAATCTGCAGATCCAGCCTTTGGACTGACTTTTTCTCCCTTTTCCTTTCAATTATTTCAGCCATTTCTGTTAAAACAAGAGAGTCAAAACTGTGGCTTACTTGAAATGTAAAATGAAACTAATGTGTGACACTTGGCAAGAAAGGCTGGATGAGATAAAATGAGAAGCTGATAAGAAGATCAGATTTACGCTGCAGCTCCTGGCTCTGCTCCTTTCCACCATTGCCTTCTTCCAAGTTGTCAGCTGCCCCCTGCAGACCCCCTGCTTCCTCAGCGAGTTCCCCTGACATGGCTGCTAGTTGGTCTGTCGGCAGAGGAGTGGGATGTGGAGGGAGTGGGATGGGGTCAACTGGGCGGCCGCTCCAGGTTACGGCTCATGACCGGACGTTTTAACCGATCACGGAACATTCCCGTCATCTTTCACTGAATGAATTTTCACGCTTCAAATTCAAAATGCCCTATAGTAATGAAAACCGTACTAAGAGAAACTAAATGAAACGTCAAACGCACACAATTATGCGACGGCAATCAAAACATAAATGCTCACACGAGTAGATATGCAAGAAGTGAGAATGACAAACTCCTTTAAAAAAAAAAATCATAATATTCCTGTTAGTTACGCGCGCGGTTTTTGCCCCGCGTCACATGCTAACACTATTATGGTGGGTATTTCATTTACTCCTATTTGCAAACTAAATTAAGCATAATACAACCTACTGCCAAATGCCCGAGGGAATGTAAGCACCGGCCTTGACTTTCTACAAAGTTAAGCGCGCAGAGCTGCGTCGCACGAAGCTCGTTATCTCATTTTCAAACTACACTCCAAAGGGCTAGCCGTCATGCTACAACGTCCCGCCCACAAACAGTGTTTACAAAGCATTAAGTCATCCCGCTCGGGCTTGCCTGGTAGTTGCCCTGAGCTATAAATGACTGTTTCAATAACCACCGGAAAGTGGATTAGATATCTCTAATGGGAAATCTGTTCGTTTCGTGTGAACATCAGAGAAACGCTGAAAAAAGCGGAAAAAACAACGCGCGTCTTACCATCCACGCAGACAGCAGCCCGCTGAACTCAGACGGTTTCAAAATGGCGGTTCGGAAAATGGGCGGTGAGTCGTCGCCCCATTCGTGAGGGGTGACGAGCAGCGCCACGAGAAGGCGGAGAGACGACCAATCGCATCCATCGAATCTCTCCCCAGGGGGCGTGTGCCGCGATTTTATTGGTCGACCGCGTTCCGAAAGCACATTGGCAGGTGGTTTTGTTAAGATGATGGTCTGTTATGTTCTGTTATGTACGTTAAGTATGTATTTTCCTACGTGTATAAGTATTTTTCCTGCTGCTATTTTTTAACAGACAACTAAACAGACGTTTATAAGGTTAAGCGTAGGTGTGGATATGCTTTTCGAAGATGCAGGACCTGTAGGAGGAGAGGCTAGCTTTATCCAGATGTGTTTGTTCTGAGGTGCGCTCATAACAGGGATACCAGTACTTTTCTCATTCACTCGCAATTTAGAGTCACATCTTCACTTTTGTGGCATACCCCTGCAGGCAGAGGTGCTATGGCTTCCAAATCTCATCTTAGCCCTACGGGAGAGGTGAAAACGCGTTCAGTTAACATTATCACACGAGCATTAAATTAATCAATTCAGCATTTTCTCTGTAATGAAAAACAATTTGAGGATTGAGCCTCCCCAGGAGATACGAGGTAAGCATAGACAGCACAATGAATTTACAGAATATCAGTCGGGAGGAACTGAAAACTGTAAAAACAGTTCAGAGTAATAACGTTGCTTTATTAATTAAGTCCTATATTCGGAAACCACATTCCACAAAACCACCGAAGCCTTATGACAGCATTTCTGACTGGCTATAACTAGTGATCGAACCTATAAACGTATCATTTTGTTATAGGGCATCAGGGTCTGTGGAAAACAATACACTATTTTAATCTTACGAATTTTAAGCAGCAGGTGGCGCTATGCGGCTTTCAATTGAACACGATGTTCGTTTGAGTTTAAAGTTGACAAATGCGTCAGATGGACAGAAACTTTATTTAATCAGTAAAAAGCCAACGCCGCACAATACAGAGACATGAGACAAGATATAAATACAACAAATAAGAGTGTGCATATGGATAGTTATTCACAGTTTGCTCCAGATACGGCAGTAAGAGGTCTAGAGAAAGACTCATTGTAAAATATTATAGCCATGACAGAAAAGGATTCAAGTGCCAGTTTTGGGGACAGTGCTTTTGAAAGAGTATTGTTAAAGGCACATCTTAGCTTGGCATGGGTTGAAACGCATTGTCCAAAATGCTAATTGCTCTGTTTGGTGTACTTTCCTGTACGTTTCCAAAAATGACCAAATTGACTCCCACAGTAAAAGCAACCTTCCAGTTGACTTTAAGTCTGTTGATCTCATCTGCAGTGATCGTATTGGCCCAGCATACTACAGCAAAGAAGACTGCAGAACCATAATGTGATGTGTCTATCCGATGTTGTTCAGTCCTTCCCCACATTCCTGCTGGGCATTGTACCGAAATTCAGAGATTTACAGGGTAAACAAGTGCTTTGAGGGGCCTCTCTGCTGCTCATGGTGATAAGCATGACTGAGCCCTGGAGCCACAACACTCTGGTCTGCCAGTCAGGAAGTCCGACCAGGACAGAGTGGGAATGTCAACCTGCATCGAACAAGGTTTCTCTGTCAGAAACTCAGATTCTAAGGCATTAAATGTACTACGAATATCAAAAAACATGAATCTTAAGAAGAAACAATAGCAATTTGAACTTTGCAGTGCTTGAAACTGCAGTGCACCCCACAAAATGCATTTTAAACTTTGTGTTTTAGTTAAGTGATAGATTGAGTTTAAATAGAGAGGAATAAAGTGGTCTGTGTGTCTCAAAATGTTGGGAAATTTAAAACAGAAAAAAACGTATACTTATAGATTTTTTTTAATTATTTTATGTAATAGTGAAAATGAGACAGTATCTGTGAGGTCACTCAGGTCCATGCCATCATTCTCCATAATAAGTGAACACTTATCTGTCACAAGTCAACTGGCTAGTGAACTGAACTGGAGAGTGAAGGGGCACCCAGAACAGGCATTGGGCTATAAAGAATTGGCATGGCGAGCTAGACCAAGATAAATTAAATGTCTCCTGTCACAAGGAACTACTATCCAGAATTTTCCTCCTCCTATGACTGACCTGAATTCACATGAATACTGAGAGCTATTTTTAGTGTCTTGCATCTCTAATTTATTCCCATTTATGCATTTTCCAGATCTACAGAATAGCAAGTTTTAGAAATGTTTTGTAAAATGATGTTATGAGTTGAAACTACTGTTCACTAGCTGTGAGGTACATATATACACTCAATGGTCCCTTTACTGGCTACATCAGTCTAATATCTGAAAAGATCCTGTTTGCCTACAGACCGGCCTGGATTTTTTTAACATACAGAATCAAAAGGTGCTGGAAATCTTTTAAAAATGGAGTTTAGTCCATTGCAGTTTTCAGTAACCTGGCCATTCTCCTCTGACCATTTACATATAAAAGGTGTTTTCACCATTAGACTGTATATCTCAGCTGGACTGGATCTTTTTTGTTTACCACACCATCTGCTGTTCTTGGCACTGTATTGTGTGAAAATCCCTTAAGGGTGGCTGTTTCTGAGATTCTGGAACAGCCACGTCTGGCACCAATAATCATAAGATGTTCAGAATCATGTAATTCACACATATTGCCCACATATTGTCAAACAGTGTCTGAACCCTTCACTCTGTCTGCATCTGGCTATATTTCTTGAGTTAAAGTCACAAGATTCTCTCTGTAGAATCTGCCTGTTTATGTTCATAAGCAGGGACACTTGATAAAGTGATGGCTGAGTGTCTGTCACTCCACATTTCAGGGATGCTGTGTAGCTTTTGCTTCAGGCTGCTTACACCTGTAACAGGGGCATTCATCAGAAGATGGTCATCAGAACATGAGACTAGCTGCACTTGTGCTTATTTGGCAATCAACAAAGGTCCAGATGGGTAGACTGTGACATTTGAAGTTGCCCCAGTAGCCTAGAGCTTCGACTATCATTTGGAAAATGATCGCCTGGAAAAGCCTTCCCTTAATGAAACCCATTGGACATTAGTTTTCTAACCAAGATCACGCTGTACTGGCATTGCCTTAGTACTCGTCAGCAATTATTCAATGCTATGTAGCTGCATCGGCTATACTGTATTTCATATCTGAATTAAATTTCAGTAGTTTCCATCCGACTTGTACCCTGGTAAGCGTCTCCTTGCTCTTAGTTATTGGAACACTGGGCTCGTCTTTGTTCGAAAAGTTTAAACTGGGGCATGTGCCGAAAAATACGTGATCTAGTTAAGCATGACAAAGTACAATATGTATAATTAATCTAATTGGAAAGTAAAAGAAAACAAGCAGGGAGCCCTCATCCAGAAAACCGGATCGGCGGCGGAGCTCGTTGCCTAGCAGCGGGAACTTTTCTCTGATTGGCTTAAACATTTTTTAAAACACCAGCGCAAGCACCTGAGCGAACAGCAGTGAGCGGAAGTGCGCGCGACAGTGGGGACCTACTTGGGGAGTCAGATTCTGCAGATGCATGTTGTTATAATCCAGCCTAAATGTTTGCTTCTGACTATCGGACGGCATCTGATTGAGCCAGAAGATGGACATTCCCAAATCATGCTTTAAATCTCAACGAAATAAAAGTTAAAGGTAACTTTTCTTTGTAAATTGGTGTATTCTAGGCACACTTCTTATCTGGCAGTTTAGACATTAGGTTGCCCAAAAACATTAATTTTATAGATCTACGTTTTTGTAATTAAGGAAATTAATGCTATTTATATATAAATTTAGAGATAGGGATACGGACGTATTTGACTGCTAGTGGTTATAGGTGGGTATAGGAAATGGATGGAAGGTTTATATAAGGACTCAAAATCTGTCTCACTGTAAATAAAGAATCCTTGTCTAAATATTTTTAAATATATTGTAGTATATTTTAATGTGATATGTTGATAAAATAACCAAAGATTTAAGATTAGCAACCAGGATATTATCACATATTTCAGATTAAAAATAAATAATAATAATAATTATTATTATTATTCCAGAATTATTTATTGTGTGTGTGTGTGTGTGTGTATGTGTGTATTATGTTTATATTAATTCTGAGGAGCAAACGTCCCCTACAATGTAATAGAAACCTGAGTATTAGGTTTGGGGGG
>JABFEA020000138.1:7476847-7493314 GCA_019775915.2 Cyphomyrus plagiostoma | reverse complement strand
TCTCTCATGACCATATCACCCCCGACGACCACACCTCCCCCCCAACGTACTCCCAACCCGACTACTACGTTTGGGGGGGGGGGGTCAGGTCTCACAATGTATGCAATCAAAAAAGTAAAAAAAAATAGCAATAGTCTCATATTTTGTTTGATTAATAATCATTACAGTCGGCATGTTGGGATTAGAGTTTTCCTCATATAAATGAATGGAGAGTTCCCACAAAGATAATTACAGACCTGTGTATGTGTACGGTATATGTAACGTTAAAGACTATCGTTATGTTCCATTTCCACCAACTTTAGTACACTTATTTTAAATTAACCTGTTTTCGAGAATAGATTATGCTAAGCACTTCTGGACTAACCACAGGCTCAATAATTTGACTTTGCACTAATTCTGTTTGGAGCATGTTGTTCTCCTGCATAGATCAAGCAAATACGGAGATACATATAATGATATAAAAATGTGTGATTAAGAAGCACATATTGTAACTTTGGAATTATTTGAAATTGTAATTGGTTGAATAGAATGAGTTAAACAGTCTGATCATATTGGGCAGTAGATGGTGTAGTGCTTACAGACCTTATTCATTATTTTCTTTGCATGTTGTATGTGTGACACCACTGTTATGCTCAAGGTCTTTGTTCTTAGACTGGAATTTATGAATTGAAGCAGGCCAGTGGTCACTTTTAAAAACAGTGATTGAAACCAGCAAAGGGGGATAAAAGATAAAATGCAAAGAGCTTTACTGTGCATTGAATTTGCTACTGAGTGAAATTCATGATGCACCTGGATCAAAGGTGCAGGTGCTAAACCACATGACCTCATGTCAACTTTCCCGTTTCATTCTGCCTCCACTGGTACCGGCTTTATCCTGCACCAACTGATCTTATTAAATATGCAGGTCCTGAAATTACCACCATGACAACGTCATATAGTGAAACTTTCCAAAGGGAATTAATGATCACAAGAATAGTACCATTTGTTCTATTAATCAAGTAGAGCTAAAATATTTAAATCTTGACAAGAGTTTTGAAGAACTGGAACATGATCACAAGCCTGCGTTTCCCCTTCTGTGCTTGATGTTTGATGAGCGATTTACAAAAAGCTGGGAAATCGCCAGTTCATTCAGTCGGTTATTCTTCCTGTTGGCAGGGATGCTGTTACAAGACAGAAAGGAATTATTAGCGATTCTTTACAGCAGGAACTTCCTCATGCACATATACATGGAATGATCCCTCATTTATCCAGTAATTCACAGAAATATTTTCGGAGAGCTTCTTATTAATTATGTAATAATTTTTTGTTAAAGTTTAAGTAGCTGCTTTATATTAACATGTTTCCAAATCTTATTATTAAAGGTATATTTAGCACACAAAAATATTTTATAGGTGTCTGGAAATAAAAATAGATTAACAAAACTTGTTGTTGCATCTTACAGGCTGACCACCTCAATGAGACGAAATCATACTGAATACTTAACTGGCCTCACTGAATAAAAAAGCCCCCCCCCTCCCAGTTCTAACATGGCCAATTGCACCTCCACGCCCGTTGAGTTCTTTGGCGACCAGAACTCCTTGCTGTCCCTGGAGTCCAGTGTTTTCTTCAGCGAGGTGCCCCCACCAGCAGGTGGCGACCCTCTGGATGTCTTCGTCATCAATGTGGGCGGCAGCCGCTACATCCTGTCCCAGGAGCTGCTCTCCTCGTTCCCGGAGACCCGGCTCGGCAAGCTGGCCCGGTCCACACGCGATTCCGCACTGGACCTGTGCGATGACGCCGACTTCCTGGAGAACGAGTTCTTCTTCGACAGGAACTCGCAGACTTTCCAGTACATCATGAACTATTACAAGACGGGCCGGCTGCACGTGATGGAGGAGTTGTGCGCTATGTCCTTCCTGCAGGAGATCGAGTACTGGGGCATAGATGAGCTCAGCATTGATTCTTGCTGCCGGGAAAAGTACTATCGCAGGAAGGAGATGAAGGAGTCGCTGGACGTCAGCCGGGACGCTGAGGTGATGGAGAGCAAGGAGGAGGACTTCTCTGGGGTGGTGTGTGAAGGCCTCAGACAGAGGCTGTGGAACATCATGGAGAAGCCAGATTCCTCAGCGGCAGCCAAGACGTTTGGGATGCTGTCCATCTTCTTCGTGGTGGTGTCCATCGTCAGCATGGCGCTGGTCTCCCTGGAGGGGGGCATCGTGGCGCCCCCGCTGTTGGACGCGCTGGAGTACATCTGCATCGTCTGGTTCACTGGGGAGCTGGCGCTGCGCTTTGCCTGCGTGAGGGACAAATGCCGATTTAGTCTGAGCGTCATCAACATCATCGACCTGCTGGCCATCCTACCTTTCTACGTGACGCTGGCAGTGGAGAACCTGCACGGTGGTTCCACCGAGCTGGAGAACGTGGGCCGCGTGGTGCAGGTCCTGCGACTGATGAGGTCATTCCGGATGCTCAAACTGGGCCGACATTCCACAGGTAATACCAGCTAAACGTGGGAGAGTCATTCTGGAAAAGAGGCTATTGTCAGGTGGCCAAATGCAGGACAAACGGCTCTAAGATGCCCTGAATTCGAATCCCTCTAGGTCATCACTTAAACACAGAACCAGGGACCAATAAGTCCTATCAGTTTCATTAATTAAAAGATGACAGGTACTGTACTCTCCCATAATAAAAAAGTATGGTGAAGAACAGAACATCTATGATCATTACAGTAAATTATTTAAATACACGTATAAGTGTATAAAGGTGCACTAACACCATAATTCAGTGTACCTCCTGAAATCTAAGCAAAAAAAAGGTTTTAATTTTTTCTTAATATTGATTAAAATTTTAAAAGAGAATGTTGGCAAGGTCACACCCCATGTGTGATGTCATCTTAGAGTCGTAACTGTTCTCTGTAAGGAACAACAGGGCTTAACAGAGTGGAACGAATAGTATTGGAGGTATGAGCAAAAACACAGCGTCCTCTACAGAGGACAAAAATGAGCTGCTATATCTCAGGAGGACAGAAGTCTGTGTGAAGGGGCTGTGACAATATAACAAACTCCATTGATGATACACCCCAAAACGAGGTCCCTTCCTGACTTCACTTATCGGAGCGTGTTAGAATCAGCCTTGCCTTGATTCACATTTCCCATGTGGATCTCTAAGCGGGCTGGTTCTCAGAGAAAAAAAAGTGTCTCTGTCCTCTGTCACTGGCTTTAATCTTCAAAGTTTTGGAGCAAAAATGTGTTTATGGGAGTCTGGGGCAAAACCTTTTAAATAATTAAGCAAAATGGATACTGCAGACCCAGCCAGGAATTGACATTCTGAAATGATGCTGTTTGGGTTTTTTAGTTTAAGATGGATGGATGGAAATATTTCATTTAGCAACATTGATTTTTCTGTTTCTTTTCCTTTTAACGTGTTTTGATAACCGTTATCTTTTATAAAAAGCAGTTGCCGGAGGTGTCTGACCTGGTGTATGTGCTTATTTCTGTGTTAATGGCTTTGCCTTTCCGCTTAACTTCTTTTCTCTGCTTATTTCATCACTTTCACACATTCTTCAGAAGACACCACGACAAAATGACTGGTCACCGTGCCCTCAGCTAATTGCAGTGGAGGGGAAGGGCAATACCACCCTAAATTGGAAAAAGGAAATTCATTATTCTCGCTTCAAAAATGTGTTTATGTGCTGTGAGTGAAAGAACAACAGTTTGCAGTATGGAAATAGTGGTTCAGGACAACAAGGGCCAATGGCGACCAACAGGACTCCTGTCACTGAACATATATGTTTGTATGTGTCTCAGTTTTTGGTGGTTTCAGTGAATCAACTGGTTTCAGTTTTTTAATAGTGACTTTACCTGAAAAGCAGCATTGTCAGACAGTGCTGAGTGAATCTGACAAATGTACGGAAGTGTCACTTTCTGCCATAAACAATATTCAGCGTGTTTTAAGGACAGTGATCTGGTGTCTCTGACCTGTTCCTGATGTAACTCCTCAGGCCTGAAGTCCTTGGGTATGACCATCGCCCAATGTTACGAGGAGGTCGGCCTGCTCATGCTCTTCCTGTCTGTGGGGATCTCCATCTTCGCCACAGTGCAGTACGCAGTGGAGCACGACACACCCGGCACCACCTTCACCAACGTGCCCTGTGCCTGGTGGTGGGCCACCACCTCCATGACCACGGTGGGGTATGGGGACATCCGGCCGGACACCACGCTGGGCAAGGTCATCGCGTTCCTCTGCATCCTGTCCGGCATCCTGATCCTGGCGCTGCCCATCGCCATCATCAATGACCGCTTCTCGGCCTGCTACTTCACGCTGAAGATGAAAGAGGCGGCGCTGCGGCACAGTGAGGCGCTGAAGAGGCTGGGGCGGAGCTCCGCCTCCGAGGGCACGCCGGGACTCAACCTGCGCGACGCGTATGCCCGCAGCGTGGTGGAGATGCTGCGGCTGCAGGGCCGCGAGAGGGCCAGTACGCGGAGCAGCGGCGGCGGAGGCGACGAGGCGTGGTGAGGGAGACGCAGCGGGGTGGGGCGGGGCGGGCAGAGTTGTGGTGCCACACGGCGGTCAAGGACACAGACACATCCTGGTAACCGGGACACTGCAGGTGGGGCTGACTGTTTTACCCTTGAGCGATGTACTTAACCCAGTTTACTCCAGGAAAAAGTTCAGCTGTATAAATGGGTAAAATGGAATTGTATTGGACAAGTCTGTCAGCTTATTATTATTATTATTATTATTATTATTATTATTATTATTATCCATCCATCCATTGTCCAAACCGCTTATCCTACTGGGTTGCGGGGGGGTCCGGAGTCTATCCCGGAAGCAACGGGCACAAGGCAGAGACCAACCCTGGATGGGGGGCCAGCCCATGGCAGGGCTATTATTATTATTATTATTGTTATTATTATTGTAAGTACAGAAAACATAGTCGAACCCATTGGAAAGGGTTGAGTGCTTTTCTTTTCAGATTTAACTATATTTATCGTTTTACCCTTAATGTTAGTGCCAAAGCAGCAGTACTGAGGCTTAGAATCGCCCCTCCGTCCTGTGTGTGGAGTTTGCACACGCTCCCTGGTGATCCCTCCCGCAGGAAATAACACGCAGTTACACTAACTGGGGTCTCTGTATCGTCTGCAGTGTATGGGTATATGACTGTATGTGACCTGTGAGTACCACCCACCAAAGGGGGGGTACCCAGAGCATTATACTGCCTGGGATGGGCTCCAGCCCCCCCCCCCCCCACACACACACACACACACACACACACACTTCCCATTATCCTGGGGTTAAGTGGTTAGATGATGGGTGGGGGTGGCCCTTAGTTCCACGCTAATGTTTATAGCATATTATTTTATCACCTGCAATGTTACACAGCAATATGCAGCTGCAGTATGTCTTGTCACTTATCGTCTACCCTGTAACTGCAAGTTCTGCCCGTTGATACTCCAGCCTCCTGTGCTTTAAGCTGGTGAGACGTTATTTAAGTGATGTGCCTTGTGTGCCCTCACTAGGTGTGGGCTGGTCTCCGGGACCTTGGCTTCTGAGCCAACATGTACATAGAAATGAGTCCATCCAGGCCTGAGAACCTTGCAAGTGCGACCCAATGACTGTTTTAACATCTTGTACGTTGGACAAGTTGGCCTCAGTGAAATAAATGAATGTGCTGCTGACAGGCTGCCTGGATGTGGGGTTGTTCTATCAGCGTGCTGACAGGGGAGAACTCAGTGCCACTTTTATGCATCCTAATTCACCTGCGTGCGTGAGGGAGATCTGCTGTATGAGCCATGAGAACCCAATAAGCCATTTGAAATACCATATTTTCATTATGGCAAAAACAGTTCCATTATGGTAATAGAAACACCCCCATTAACTGACCTAGTTATCCACTGGCAGAATATATTCAGAGTGGGGCAAAATATGTTTGTAAATGAAATTGCACTGTTTTCTCAAGGTAAGAATTGTTGTTATACTCTCTTAGGTGATTGTCCTCTTTCTGTGCAGTAGTCTATAATTTTTTTCTGAGATTCTAAACAATAAAATATTGTTTCCTGGGGTCTCTGGTGTTGATGGTTTTCCTGCTGCATTTTGGGTTTCAGTTACATTTAAGCTGAGGTGCAGAGTGGATTGATTTGGGGGTTGCTGTTTTGTGGACACTGAGCTGGTCCACGGTGGGGAAGTGGTTTAAGATGCCCATACAGTTTAGCGAAGTTGACGTAATCAATGTTGATAAGGCAATACAGCGTCGTATGACGCCTGATCACAGCGGTGATCCCGATGCTCAGTCTGTGCAGGGTCCTCAGCCAAACTTTTTCATTTGTTCTGATCCACCCACTGCCCATGATTGACTGACATAAATGTGATGCCACAGGATTGGTCAGCAGGACTAATTATGCAGGTACCAGCATGCTTTGCACCACTCTATACATTAATATGTGTATTCATGTATTTCTGTTAATATAAATGTTGTAACCGTGTAAAAAAATTGTAAAAAAATGCTTATTATTGTTATTTTTCTTAACTGCAAATGTCATTTAAAATATTGGCTTCCCTGTCTGTGCTGCTGCTAGTATTAAACCAAACAATGAGCTGTTACCACCTTTATAAAAATGACTCCGGAACTGAATATGTCCATTTGTGCTCTGTATGTGGGTCTGCCGCATCAAAACATTCTGTGCCCTCTAAGGTTGCGGCATGACACAGAACAAACAAGACGTTTTAAGTTTTAAGTATGCGAAAGATTGCTGTCCCCGACGTGCTTGATTTAATTTTGTCTGGGTGTTTGAAGTATACGACCACCTTTAGACCGAGACCCTTGGTTTACTGCTCACTCCACATCCCTGTCGGCCACGAGCTGTGAGTAATGGCTGAAAAACGTAAGTCACAAACGTAAGTAGCCAAAATGATGTTTCCAAACTTAGTGCCAGAGTGAGGAGTTAGGATTTTACATCCTTTAGATTTCGGCAGTTTATAAAGATGCTAAATGGTTGGCTTGCAAGGGGGCTGTTCTAGGTGAGTCCCTCTGGGAGAGGCTTCAAGGCGTGTCCTACTGAGAGGGGGCCCCAGGGTGTGACCCACTGGGAAGAGGCCCCAGGGCAGACCCCCGACATGTTACAGAGATCATAGGCACTTTTTTCCCACTGCAGAAACTTTTTTCTGTAACAAGGACTTTTTTCAGGAACCAGGAACTTCTATTACATTTAGACCACAGGAACTCAGTCTGATCATAGTTCCTCAGAGGTAGATCCAGAACCTTTTTTAGTCTCTATTCCAGACTAGGTAGCTTCCTTAAATGGCCACGCTGCTGCCTGTTCCACCTCCACATGGCTCCCCTTTGACTAATCGCCTGGACGCTTGAGGCAGAGCTTCTCTACAGCTAGTGTCCTGGAACCAGACAGTGTGTCTTCAAACGGCTGTCACTGCAGATTGGTGTGCAGAAGGTATGTGTACAGCAGATACACAGATCTGGATAAAATTGAGACCACAATAAACTTTTTAGTTTCACTCATTTCTCAATTTATGGATGTGTCTATGTAAAATATACATTTTTTTACATTGTAGCTTGGCCCTTCCCTGTTTCTCGTTGATGAAGGGTTTCTTCCTTGCTTTACGGGACTTCAGTCCTGCTTCTAGGAGCCTGATACACACTGTCCTAGCAGTGCACTTCACACCTGCACTTAATTTTTCTCATTCCATTTGAAGGTCACATGATGTCATCCTACAATTCTTGAGAAACTGTCGGATAAGTTGATGGCCATCTCTGGCATTAGAACGTTGCTTCCACCCTTTACCTGGGTGGTTTTTTTGTTATTCCCAATGTCTCCTGCTTCCCCTTGTTCTTGTGTACTGAGGTTTTAGAAGCTTTGAGCCTCAAAGCAAATAGCCATCTGCCAGTAGAACCAGGATTAAACTAGGATTTAAGAATGCAGATTTTTAAAAAATATCTAGTGGTCTCATAATTTTGCTGCATGTTGGTTTACTAGTGGTTTAAACTATGTACATTAATGTGAATTGGTAGAGGGAATGGTGGTTGACATAAAGGGGATTATGGGTAAGTCTATATAACACAGTAACACACTAAGTAAATAATTTATGAATGCTTATGTAATGTCATTATAAAGTTATAACATTTTATACAATCGGTGACTGTATGTCTTTGGTTATTTACATAATTATTAATGAATGTCCATGTATAGCCAGGTGAAGGGTCTCATAGACAGTTAGTTACCTGAAACTTTACATGTCATATACAAAATGGACAATCACCCCCATGACTCCAACCCCATGCAGTTGCTAATTCCAATGCTTGCGGCTCCCTGAGGCAGATTCTGGAGTCTCTGGGATGCACAACCTTAAAGAGAATCTTACAAACACAGTGTGTGACGCACTGTCCAGAAGCAGTTTGGTTATGTCACCCTCAAACCCCAAAACACTGCATTCTTCTTTTCTGGTAGCAGAAGTTTCCGAGAGACTTGAGGCATTCTTAGATGTTCATTAATGAATATGAGAAAATACTTCTGATTCATTTGTACCAAGCAAAACTCAAAGGACAGCCCACCTTCCCAAAGCCTCTTGCAGCCAGCGTCTGTCACTGGATATACACATTCATGCTACTGTCAATACAGCATGACATTAGTGCCTATTTTCACTACCATTTGAATACTTCATAGATGTAATTTGCGCAAGTCTTATCCAACATGTCTGTTTAAGAGAGAAATGTTTTGCCTGTTTTAAGCAGTGAAGTAAAACCAAAAAAAAAATAATCAAAAGGTTTGAAACAAACAAACAGGCAACAAAATAACAACAACTAATTCTTTGTGATTCAACATGATGATGAGTAACGAGGTCTGGGACTATTCCCCTGCTAGCTAACTCCTTCCGCTGTTCACAATATTGTGACAGGAAAGTATACAGGAGATCTCACTAACTGGCTTTCTTGCCCCCCACTCCCACCCCCTAGCCCCAACTGTGGGTGCTTGTTTTATCTCAGGTCAGGTCACTCTGGAGGCTTTCAGACTTTTCCAAGACTCCATTTTCAGCAAGTCATAGCTTGTTAAGGTCAGCAGAATGTGCAGCCTGACATCTGACATTCATATTCCACCTCTGAATCCAATCTAACACGTTGTCTTGTGCCTGGTGCAATTTCAACACCAAAAATATTCTTAGTAGCATTTACAGCAGCTCTGATAGGTTTGTCACGAAACCTTCCACAGCTCCCTGTGCATCCCTCGAAGCTTAATTACGCACATAACACATATATATTGCTGTGAAAATTAAGAATTTTGACTGAAATTAAAACTTAACTGAGAAGACTTAGACCAACATTGTGTTTGAACTGCGGAAGATATACTGCCATGTCACTTAGCATTATTAAAACACACAACATGAAATACTTTAATAAGTCAAAATAGATTTAATATTTCTCCAGCCAATTCATTCTCAGACATAAACACATGAGACGTTAATTCTTGTGTCGCTGGTTTTGAAAAACATGACAGAGGTTTATGCAGGTGATGAGCCCTTTTTATCCAAATTGTCTCCATCTGAATTTATGGGGGAAATGTTTTGTTTATAACATCCCCCTCTCCGCTTGGAGAAATGAGTCGCCTTGGCATTGTGTAAGCGACATTAGTGCAATTTATGACTCTGCTTATGTATGTGCTGTTAAATGCTGCAGTCCCATTTAGTCAAATCAAAAAAAGCATGGGATACTGAACAGATACCTGTGTCGTATTCATGCAATGTCACTTTATAACTAATCTCTAAAGTTAAAAGTGTTGCCGCGGGTTATTGAAGTCTACTGACATTATAACAGGAGACCATGGTTAAAAAAGGCGACACACAGGTTACCTCACACTCAACCATACATATTTAACTGTGTTGAAAAGCTGAACAAAAAAGATTCTGGGGATATAGATGGGGCACTAAGCAGACAGACAGCAAAACAGTTACTATGTTAAACACCAGTACATTCAACAATACCCATGGACAGCTATTAGTGATAATAGTCTTAAACACATGTCGTCAAACAAAACATCTGCATAGACTCATGGGAGACCTTAAAGCCAATTACACTCTCTAAATGATTTTGTTATGGAAGTCAAGAGGAGGATGCTCTTTCAGTAGTCTACTACACATGTAACATCTTTTAAGTTCTAATTCTATAGTTCTGTACGTCTGAGTAAACATGTAGTATAGTCTTATTAGACTCTTGCTTTGTTAGAAGATACTGTGCAGCTCTTGCTCCAATGCTGCTTACGTTGTACCTGGGGATTCACTGGAAGCTCAGCCTGGCAGTACCTGGGCATTCACTGGAAGCTCAGCCTGGCTGTACCTGGGCATTCACTGGAAGCTCAGCCTGGCTGTACCTGGCCATTCACTGGAAGCTCAGCCTGGCTGTACCTGGGCATTCACTGGAAGCTCAGCCTTAAGCCTAGTTGACTCCTTGACAGCGCATGTGTTTGAAATGTGCTGTTTGCCTCACTTGTGTGTCGCTTTGGACAAAAGCCTTTGCTAAATAAACATAAATGTAAATGTAAACTACCAGGCAATAATACTGTCTATATTGGGTAAAATGACATTTTAAAGAATATTTATGCCCCAACAAGCGGCAGAAGAGTCTTCTTCAGATGTGGAAGGACTTCATGAAGGGTATTCCGGGGGCCCTTGGGAACACAGTGAAAAATTACAGTTCCTTTAAAAAGCTGCGATTTCGGTACTTCGAATTTCACAAATGGGTCAGAGTCATGGGGAGTTGACTGAGGGTGGGCTATACATCAAAGGCAGTTGCCCTCCCCCCAGGATCAGTGATGAGTAACAGAGGGGAAGTGGAAGGCTTTCCACACCACACCATGCCCCCCCCCTCGGATTCTCTCTAGATACTCCTTGCCTGTTGGTAATACCAACTACATTGCTAGCAAACTTAATCAGGGCCAAACGTAGGACGAGCCTATTCATGTTGCCCTTTTCTGTGTGCACCTCTTACTGTTTCACAGTTCCTATTTTAACAACATTCTTTTATTTCAAATCAAATCAAATCAAATAGGCTTTTATTGTTAAGAAAACTAGAACTAGATGTGCCTAAACGTGCTCAGGGTTACTAGGCACATGGCACATCAACTACAACGAGAACTAAACTTTAGAACTAGATGTCAACAATGTTTACGGAATGGATCATCTTTTAACCCAAACTGACTCAGGCCACATGCTAATACTGTGTATATTTTTCTGTGATGAAAATAAAAATACACCAAAAAGTAAATAAAAGCCATTCATTCCTTTTCCAAGTTGCCCTGACATTTTAAAGACAAATTTGAACAGTGTATTTTGTCATGGATGTGGTCTGCTGGAACATTCTGAGCAATGCAGTGTGACAGTAGCTTTCTGGCAGGAGAACAGCGTCAAAAGGATGGAAGCCAGATGTTGGTCCAGAGGAACGGGGGATGAGGTGGGGTAGGACGTGACAGGGGCTCACAGCAGGGGGGGGGTGGTGGGGGGGGTGGTAATGTGACAGCTGGCTGCAGAAGGAAGGACTTTTTCCACCGCCATGATGCTGCAAGGGTTACTAGGCGTGTAGCACATCAAGAACAAATTTGCACGGACAACCATGAGTTCAAATCCCAGCTTCATGACTCCCAGATGGTCAGAGACCCTCCAACCATGGCATCACCTGCTCCAAAGGTTCACTTTTGGATGGTGATACACATCCATTAACACCAGAACTAAGCAACATTCCTGCTTCCCAATCATGCACACTTATTACCACTAATACAGTTATTGTAGCATACGCCTGCACCGTTACGCACATATTCCCCCTAAGCTTGACTACGGCGCATGATTCTTGAACCGTTTGCCCTGTCGCAGGAAGATGTGTGCCAAGACAGATTCCATGAAGATCCTAAACAGCTGAAGGTGACACAGTAACTCAGAAGAAGGACATGTTGGTCAAGCTCCAGTCCAGCTCCAGTGCATGGATTCTCGTTTTTTTTAACATTCTCATTGTCTTGCTTAATGTTTAAGCCATATCATGATAACGTTAAGGATTATTTCTACTCAGATATCCTGAGGCTGCAGCTGTTCACTATTTCAGTACTTATCTGTGTGCCTGACTTATTTAATAAACAAGTAATAGGACTCAGATGCTTGCTTCCCCCCGAAACAGTAAAACAACGATAATAATAAGAAGAATAATGATACTTCTGCTAATAATAATAGTAATGATTATTATTGTAGTTGTCGTTATTTTTATTATTTTTATTGTTGTCTTTGTTATTAAAACTTAGAAAAAAGAACCTGTGAGAATCACTCACAGATGAAGTGACAGTTAAGCAAGCAGATATTTTCGATTCTCCACGGGATGTGTGGAATGTACGACCAGCTGGTTTGGAGGCGACGCCGTCTGACAACAGGCCATGAGCTCTGAGGTGGCAGGACTGATCCAGACAGGCAGCACCGCACGTGGGGCTGACGAGAGGGCGCTCTGCCCTCCACAGTGTCCGTGGGGGCTGACTGGTGTGGAGACTGTCACATGCTCTTTCCATGAGCGGGCTGAATCGGCGAGGTAAAAACACCGGCCACCTGCATCATAAATATCGATCATGCAATGAATATTAATCAACCACATTCTGAAAAAATAAAAAACTCCAGTGCAATAAGTCAATGGCCTTACAATTCTGAAAATGTGATTTTCGTTGTAATGTGCTTTAAGGCTGCGACTAAAAGACGTCCCGGAATATGAACATCATTTTATATCATGTTCACAGGAAAACTCTGAAATTTACTGCTGTCACAAGCAAAGGGGAGGGAATGAAGTACTATTTAAAACTGTATCCAAAATATGATCCACATACATACAGGTGGGAGATTAATGGAAGACCTTCAGTATAATTAATCCAACATACGTGGGGAGGATTTTCGGGGGGGACTTTGCACCCCCAGTATCCACATCAAACCAAAGTAAAACTAATCAGAAAGTTTTGAATGTTTGTGACAAAAAATGAGTATGAAAAAGAAGAAATAACAGCATGACTCACTAAGGGATTTGAGATCACAGCTGTTGCTGTGTCTCCATGCTAACACGTCAAGTGGAATAGGGGCTCATGTCAGGAAACAAAGAGCTGAAATACACTCTCCACCTTCCTGGAGGCTGACATGTGAGGAGGTAGCAGACAAAAGGCTCTTGTCCACGGTGCCAAAACATCGTCTGTATCTCTTAGACGGACCAACTTTCTTAAAAAAATTGATGAGACAAAAAAAAAGTTGTTGCTGCTAGAAGCTGATTAGTTTGGATTAGATGCCTATTTTTGCCCTGTGAAGCAGATTTCTACCACACATCTTGGCCTCTGTGTTCCCCTGTGTGATCACTGGTTGTGTTACAGGAGTGCTCAGAAATTCGCAACAGTGACATTCAGTAATGTGCAGCAGCAACATTCAGCAATGAGAAGCATTCAGGAATGTGCAGCAGCAACATTCAGAAATACGCAGCAGTGGCACTCAGAAATGCACAGCAATAACATTCAGTAATGCGCAGCAATGACACTAAGAAATGTACAGTAATAACATCCAGCAAGGCACAGTAGTGACATTCAGCAATGCGCAGCAGCAACATTCAGAAATGAAATCGACATTCAGCACTACAGCAGCTGTAAACTGCACAGTGGTTCTGTTTAAACTCTGTGATGATTTATGAATTCTTCCATTTAAAATTAAAGGGAGGAGGTAGTGGTGTATTAAGGGGGGGAGTGAATTGTTTAATTACAAACCTGAAAGGTTACTGATTTCCCTGTCAATGAAGGAGATCAATCTGCTTATAATCAAATAAAACTTTCTGATAAAATGCTTGAGAACTTTTAGTAACAGTGACTCCAAAGCCTCAAAAGAAGAAACAAAATAAAGACAGACAGAAGCCAGTCAGCACAATCAAACAGTAATTCAATCTGTGAAGAGTAATGTCCAATCTCTCTTACTCTCTCTCTTTCACACACATATACACACAAACACAGAGACACACACACATATACATACACACACAAACACATAGAGACACACATACACATGCACACAAGCACACACAGACACACATACACACACAGATACATACACACAGTTATTTATTCGTCCCTCTAGCAGCTGGCTCTCCATCCACATGCAACAGATCCTTCACCAGTCACAATCCCATTAATCTTAAGTGCGACGATCTCATGTTGCCTATCCATCCTGTCCAACAGGTACCTTATCCTTTGATCCTTCGAAATGAAAATACGGTTCTACGCCTCATTGATGACTGGAGAGACTGGGAAAACCTTAGGGTGTGAAGACTGTATAATTAGGGTAATTAATGCAAAGGTGTTTATTAGAAACAATGGCAAAGTAGGCAATTCCAAAGTTCATTTGCCACCGCTGTGGGTTTTTCAAAGCAGTTCCGCTGCATTGTCTACCATAGAGCGACAATCTCAGCCAGAGCTCAGAAAACAGGTTAACAGGTTTTCCTGTCAGTGCAGACAGATGTGCATGTGTTATGGGACCATCTTATGAGACGGGCGGGGGTTGCATGCTGGGCTCTGATCTATACAGCACTCCTAATCTGAGTACCTCATTGTTTCGGCACAATGCTGACTGATTAGCAGTGACAAGCTACATGATAGTGGGCTGCAGAAACAGACATGCTCATTCAAGGGCAAGGTGCAGGGAACGATGCTGCCTTCTGAAAGAAAATGACCTGCTGTCAAAAAGTGTGCCAATTATATTTACATTGAGGAAAAACAGCATCTTTACAAGAATAACTGCACGAATATATTTCAAATGGAACAATAACAAGTGTGGGTAATAAGCAAGAGGTCTTTCTAATACCCATAAAATCTATAAACTGAGGTTACTTATATAATATTTGATCCTACCCAATGTTATCTAAGTGCATTTTTCTTGGTTTGTGATGTAACGGCAGTGTGTTATGGTGGCAATAATAGCACATATAACTTACTAGCTTAACTGTTAATGTGGTATCATGTCTCCTGCCTCGTTGTATACCGAACCTCGTTGCCTCACTATGTTAGTGAGTAACATATGCTTAGCAGTTATTTCCCTGGGTGAAATTCCCATGGTGGTGTAGTCTGGAATTTTACCTTTCCCCCTTGGGGAGGTGAAAAGAATAAAGAACAGTTAACAAATAAGAATGATAGAAATTTATTGAACATTCCTCCATTCTGGGTACTGAGTACTGGGTACATTACTGCTCTCTTGGTACTGAGTACTTGGTACATTACTACTCTCTGGGTACTCAGTACTTGGCACATTACTGCTGTTTTAGTACTAAGTCCTGGGTACAGTGTGGCTATCTTGAAACTTGATACAGTATTGCACTGTACTTGGTACAGTACCTAGTATGGTACTTGGTTTGGTACTTGGTACAGTACTTGGTATGGTACTGGGTACAGTATTCGGTACAGTACTTGGTTTGGTACTCGGTACAGTACTGGGTACAGAACTTGGTTTGGTACTCAGTACAGTACCTGGTATGATACTTGGTACAGTACTTAGTACAGTACTGGATACAGTATTTGGTAAAGTACTTGGTCTTGTACTTAGTACAGTACTCGGTACAGTACCTGGTATGGTACTTGGAATGGTACTGGGTACAGTACTGGGTATAGTACTCGGTACACTACTTGGTACAGTAGCACTATATTGGCACTTGGTACGGTACTCGGTACAGTACTCAGTACAGTACTTTGTATGGTATTTGGTACAGTACTTGGTATGGTACTTGGTACAGTACCGCTATCTTGGTTCTTTGTACAGTACTGCTATCTTGGTACTTTGTACAGTACTGCAATCTTGGTACTTAATACAGTACTGCTACTTTGGTACTTTGTATAGTACTACTATCTTGGTACAGGACTGCTATCTTGGTAAAGTACTGCAGTGTACTTGGTACAGTACTGCTATCTTGGGACAGTACTGCAGTGCACTTGGTACAGTACTGCTGTTGGGGAATTGTACCCCCTGATGCCGGTGTGTGATGCGCTGGAGGGCTCCGGTCAGAGAGTACTGAGTCATTAGACAGAGTGAAGAACTTTAATACGTAGCCAATTGCAATCCCACATACAGGTTGGAGCACTGTAGGAACAAGATTGCGACATGGACTGAACTGAAGACAGAATTCTCTATAATGGACATAAACAGAACAAAGACATTAAGGCACATGACACTGTTACAATACATTCAGCACTGAAGCACAAATCACTTTAATTATAACTATGCATTACCTACGTGAACAGCCTACATATTAATTATACGAACATTAATGGACCTGTTTATTAGGATATCGACATAACCAACACTAAATGCACCCAACCTGCGAATGCAGCTACATTATTTACTCGCCTAGTGAACTCACCGAAATCGCTTTATAATATACACTCACCTAAAGGATTATTAGGAACACCTGTTCAATTTCTCATTAATGCAATTATCTAATCAACCAAT
>JABFEA020000138.1:7458433-7471033 GCA_019775915.2 Cyphomyrus plagiostoma | reverse complement strand
AACCTAGTGCACTCGTGTTCACACACTAGGTTATGACTAACCTAACCTAGTGCACTCGTGTTCACACACTAGGTTATGACTAACCTAACCTAGTGCACTCGTGTTCACACACTAGGTTATAACTAACCTAACCTAGTGTACTCGTATTCACACACTAGGTTATGACTAACCTAACCTAGTACACTCGTGTTCACAAAGCTCATCATGTAGTTCATTGTTCTGCACGCCAACCAATCACCAGATATTACGGTCATGTACTTTCCTCCCCCACTGTCCTTTAGATTTACAAGCCAGCACTGTCTCTTTCATTGACCCTCACAAACCGTCCACAGGCTGAACAGTAATCATCACTGAAACACCAGCCACACCTGCTCTAACAACCACCTCTCTCTGAGATCTCTTCTTCTGAGTTTAAATTAATGGACAGATGGTTCTGACCCATGTTTTCATAGGACCGTAAGCATGATGCAATGTTAACTGGCCACATGTCTCCAGAGCCAGGTCTGTGAGGAAGTGTCTGCCTAGGGGGGTTAGGATACTGTGCTAGTAAGTGACAGGCTGATGGTTCACATCCTGTCACCATAGTGATTTCGCAGTTGGGTCATTGAGTATGGCCTCAATCCCAGCTGCTCCAGGGATTGGTTATCGCTGCTTTTTCAATTATATGTGGCTCTGGATAAAAGAGTCTACTCAATAATTCTAAATGGTCTCATTTCACATGATATTCTGCATTTAATCCATTCATCCATGAGCCATCTGTCAAGTCTATGGTCACAAACCTTGATTGTGGTTATTTGTATTATAAATTTAGCTATAATTGAATACAGAATATATTTTTAAGGGAATATATCACCAGGCATTATTTTTAAACTCATCTTTATATTTGTGATAATAGGGTAAGCTACCCTATACTTTAATGAAACCTCACATAAAATCATGAAGAGGTTAATTCCAAAAATATATATGCATCTTGTAACTCGAGCATAACGCTAATGGTAAACGGAGGAGTTTATGTTTAGTCCGATACACTTTTTAAACAGTCATTACCTCTAAACTATTTTAAAATGAATTGACGCTAGGTAAAATTTCACACTGTTCATGTCTAGGAATAAAAAGGTGGACTATCAAATCGTACAGTTATAAGATGAAAAACACTTCAAATATGACTATAAATATGCATTTTTACAAATTCATCAACAGTGTTAACATTGAATAACGAATCTCGATAGGAATATCGAGATACTCTTTTCTAAAGAATATTTGATTGCAAAAGTTCACTTGGGTTGAATGCATAAAAATGAAAATGACCAAAATTACAATAAATATGGATATAGGTTGTTCATAACTTAATAGGTAACTTTGACCAGAGAAATATAAAATATTTTAGAAAATTGTGGGCGCTCTATTTAGTGACGTGACACGTTGGTAATCAAAGGTTTTGAATCAAAACAAAAACGCCCCAGAGGGATATTGCAAAACACAGTTTATTTAAGACACCGACGTCCTGAAGAACCAGGAAACGTGTTTTTAAAAATATGCTTCGTTGCGAAGCGTACATAACCCAGTCGGTACTTTACATGGTGCAAATCAAATCCAGCCGAAGCCCAGGACGGGATTCGATTCGAATTGTCTGAGCACCAAAAACCCCCTGCTTTACAGTCACCCCCCGCCCCCCCTCCAGAGCACCGCCCCTTTCCGGGCCTCCCATTTCGAAGAAACATCCGTTGAATCGTGGAAATACTACTTCCCTCGTCATCTCTATCGATACACGACGTGGCTCCTAAACTGTAAAACCACGTGCATTGAAACAAATACATGGCTCCTTAAAGTCCATCTTGATGTGCGACCTGAAGACCTTGGATCCAATCCATTCCAAATATAAAAGAACCAAAACAAACACGCCATGTAGATTGCCAGCGTCTTCGGTGTAAACAAGAGTCTCCCCAGACAGACAGCAACAGGAAACAATTCCATCCGTAAAGGCAGTTCATTCGTTTTAAACAGACCCGTTTCGGACATCATCTCATACTTGTACAAATAATCTACACTTTGTTAACAGTATAGCATGTGTATCTTGGCAGCCAGGCGTCACCCAACTATTGCTCCGTGAAAAGGCTGCGAAGCCTCCACGTTTTCTCCCGTCGCTATCCAGTCAAACAAAAGGTGGCATTTTTTAAAGGCCCCGCGGCTCCAATCAGCATTGGACATTGTCGGCGGACTTTGAAAGCTCCACACTCTCCGACGCGGAGAACTGCAGCCGCCGGACGGCCTCTTTTATCAGGTTCCCAGACAAAATCAGCTCCTGAAGCAGTCGATGGGGATCGTCCTCCTCACCGGGGACATCGATCCCCTTACGGTTCCAGGTCCTAAAGCGGTCCCATTCCTGATCACTAGACCCGGGTAAAGTGTATGGACTGGCCCGGCTCCGTAGTCCCCGGTTCCGGAGCCGGACACAGCAGCCGGTCCGCCTGTGCAACGCCGCGCTGTTGTTGTTGTTGTTGCTGTTGGACTGCGTAACGCTTCCGGTGCCGGTACCGGTGCTGGTGCCGTTCAGACCGTGGAAACATGACGCCGCCTTCGGGTTCGCACCAGCATTGTTATGCAGCTGCAGAGCCTCGCCGATCTTCGTAACCAGCGCGTCTACCTCCTTCGAATCCACCGTTACCGACTGCTCCAGGAAAATGTATTTCTCTTTCCGATACGGCATGTCCACGTCCTTTCAAGAGTCTGCAGTTTATTTTTTAAAATGAATGGGGTGGAAAAATTTGCCACCCTACTCTCACCACGCTGCCCGACGGAAGGCAACTCCTCGGGCTTGATTTGTAAACAATGGGTGACGCATAATCCGGATCATACCATTCTGAGAAGGGATGGGGCCCGAATTACAACACCCATTATTATCACGGTAATTAATAAAATGACTTGAGTCACACATAATACATATTTGATAACTCAAAAATACGATTTATTTAGGACTAAAATATTTTGGATGCTGCTTATTATTTTTCCAAAGAGTGTATACTTAATGATTCCCCCCCATTGCGACGCCAGCTCGTAGTCCTTCAGAATGTAACGTCAGCCCTAGCGTTACATAATTTAACTGCGGGGTGTCTTGTTTATAGAAACAAAAAGTATTTAAGCCATGAAATTGGTACAAAATCTAATACTCATATGGAATGGTTTCGGTTCATACTGTGTGTTGTACAAGTAACCATTCTACCATCGTAGTGGGACGGAGTACCGAAATGTGTAGCATCTGAGATGGATAAATGTAAGAATGTTGTGTTATCAATCAGTTGAAATACAAACGACCATGAAAGTACGCATCTTGTGGTCTTTGTTATATCAACTAAACGTTTAACCGGATGCCCTTGACCTCCTGCTTCCGTAGGCAGCGAAACAAAAGCAGGTCATGAAGACGGACTGTTTTAGTAGAAATGTTGCAGCTACACATAAGTAATCGTTGGTCTAAGAAGTATTGATTATTTGTGCAATCTGATATAACTCATTTGAAAGGAACTTAACATTTCAATGTGAAATCGATGAGGATGAGGTTTGGTTCCGAGGATTAAGATATGTAATTTAAGAAATGAGCTGTTTCAGGATGTGGTTAAAGCACCCTGCGTTGCCTTGGTTTGGGTTAGTGCAAAACTGTCCGTATTTTGGTTAAACGGTCTGCGACGATAACGAGTGCATGGTACACCCAGATTAAAGTTTCAACGGCAAATAATCGGAGACAAAAGCACTGTTATATACGAATGAAATTTATAATAATATGGCCACAATCTATCACGGAAACACAATTGCCAGTGAGAAGTATTATAAATATAGCTGGACTCTATTCGTAAAGGGGATGGGTTTCTAAGAATCGCCTCGGTGTCAAGCCAAAGGAGACTCGAAACTCGACCGGCAGGCCGCCCGATGGAGCCCCTCATAGCCATATAAGGCCGAGCTGGGACCACGTGTCCCGCGTGCCGCGCTGCACAGCCCGGCTTTGCCCATTTTGACAGCGCCGGCCGTCTTGAAGTGCAGGCGACAAGCTCGCTTGTTTACCACACGGATCGGGCAGCTAAAAATAAAGCATATTCTAAGTGGATTCCTAAATTTGCGCGGCAGTGTAAGATCGTTTTGCCCATGTTTTCCTGGAGGTGCCCCAGCTGACAGCCTCCACACCCCTCTCTGGTCAATAAAAGCTAATTACGATATAAACTGAGAGGGGGGTGGGTGGCGAAGCCATGTCAGGACAACAATCCCTGTCTGTTCTGACCAGCAGTAGCTGTACCGGGCCCCTGGGGAGCATTATAGGAATGCTCTAGCTGCCTGATTGCTGTGTTAAGAGGGGGGAGGGGCTACAATAAAAAACAGGGTGTGTATTTATTTTTTAATGTGTAACCTTGTTACGACAACGACAGGCCCTTACAAGCTTTCGTATTTTTTTTTCGCTACAGACACCAGAATGTGACGCCTTTAAATATCTGCAAACGTAATGCACAAGTAGGAACAAAGAATAGGTTGGCTTTGACTTTTCTTGCACTTATTTCGACAGTTATTCCTTTCGATGTTAGTGTAGCCCTGTCGGTGGAATTGCCAAGCTGCCAAAAGTAACTTCTCTTTATGGTATTTTTCTTCTCTGTTTTTAACTACTTAAACAACACCTGTGGTTAAGGCTGCTTTCGATGTGCGTGTGTGTTTGTGTGTGTGTGGAGTGATCTGCCTAGCCGGAAGTGGTTGCGGCCGTGAAAAAATAAATTCTGTTGAAACAAACTCTTAGGAAACGATACCACTATATTTTCATTTCCTTGACACGCAATGTCATCACCTTACAAGTTATTAGTTAATGTTCGCACATTTTTCTTTTGAAAGGACCTTACACACTAATTAGTGTTTCACTTTTTGCATGGTGCAAAAGGTCTGACATATTTTCTAAACAGAAGATACAATGTTTAGTTTTAGTGAACTGTTATATCAGAATATGCTTTAGTCTTCTGACATTGGTGAATATCCAAGGCAAGACTTCTGAATGCCAAAATACTTCATAATCCCTATTGATTGAAGATGATGCTCTGGCGATGCATAACCAGCGAATCACAAAAATACAGTAACTTAGAAGATAATATGGATGTCGGAATTAGCTGACAAGAATGATCTTAACACATTAACAGTTGATAGCTAAGCATATATCTGCCACCTTGGGACATGAAAGGCAAAACAATAGTTAGAAATGGACCGTAGAAATAAACAATTTTATTTGTTTTATTTATAGGGAAGATGTTGTTTTGGTTTGCACTGTAGGTAATTGAACCCTTGCCTTCAAAACATATCCCGAAGAATCTTCTTGAGTTAGTAGCGTGACATCAAAAGTATCTTGGCTGATGTGATGCTCACATGTCGTGGAATGCTAATGAAGTTCTCAGACTGCAACTTCTTCAGAATTGTTTACAAGAGGAAGCATGGATCAGTCAGTCCATGTATTTTTGTGATAAAATTTCATCTGTAGTTATACGTGACTTTCTTATATGTACCTTGTTTATGCGTATGAGATCCTGCTTTGTCTCGTATTTTTACTGCTGGTGTAAAATATGCCACCAGGATTGCCGTCACTGTGCTACTAATCCCTTGGTCCTATTGCTCTCTATCTCACCTTGAAGAACTGTAACCCCAAACCATTTGGCTAATTCTATTTTTCACCCTGAAGACTGTCCTTTGGAACACTCTACCCCTATTTCACTGTCTTGCAGCATGGAGGCTGGGGAGGTACCACTGTGCTCTGCTCATTTCACGTTCCATTCCAGTCTTCTGTGTGGGACACGTGAGTCTCCCAGTTTTGTTCCAGACTTGGCAGTAAGGGCCAGTAATTAAATGTAATGTTTGTAAATAATTCACAAGTCATGCCAAGACAAAGCAGTAAAAAAAAGTAACTTAAATTCTTTTATCAGACAAGAGATATACACCTGCAAATATCAGTATCATAAAAAGAAACTGTTTGCTTTGTATGTATCTTGACTATCAGTTTTTCAGTTACAGAGATTAGTTGTTCTAGGCAATGATGAAAAGCATGGGTTAGACTTTCTTGGAGATGCAGAGTTCTAATTATCTGAAATCACAAATGCTCTAGTCCTCTTAAGTGCTAGGGCATCCACGAATCAAATCTGCAACTATAACTCTGCAAAAGTAAGTTTCTTTTAATTTTTGTTTGTACAAGTCTAGCGGGGGCGATGTTCATGGCCCCTGTGGCTCGTTCTAATTCTGCATTGTGTCGTGCGAGAATGACAACCGTCACCACTGGATCTGGGTCTGCACTCTGTGCAGTTTAGTCTCTGACTTGAAGATTATGAATAACCAGTTCTGGGACAAGTTAGCCCACTCAGAATTGCGAAATGCAAGATGACTATATAGACCCTCTGCCCCCCCACCCGCCCAAGGCTGCCACACAACGGCATGACAAGACGTCGTAAGAGATAAAAACAGGGCAGAACGTATGGCAATAAACAGAGCGGGTGGTGAAATCCAGCGAAACACAAAAAGCCTGCGCAACTCGAGGCATGAAGTCAAGGTGAAAAGGGATCGTTTTCATACCGGACTCTGCTGCCGAGTTGTTTCCCTAAAGCCCGTGTACATAATCATCATTTTTAACTTATCTTGTCATTAAAAAAATTAAATCAATATTCTGCTAGACTACAAAGTAGATCAGAAATGTTTTGCAGGGAAGTTTAGAGACAGTTAAACTGTCATCACTTCTGTTTTTCTCACATTCTGCACACATGCCGTATTTGGCTGTTGTCGTAAAAGCAGCGTAACCAGGATTATGATCCACATTCCATCCGCGGCAAAATGAGTAAACGGATGAGAGAGAGCTGGCAGGAAGGGAGTGACAGCGGGTCGTCAGGCTGGTTACAGGGGAATTGGGGCTCCCCTCGGTCATGCTCAACACAGCTTGCTGGGTGACATCATGTGCTCAATTTTAATAGATAAGGCTCTATTATTATAGAAGGTCACATCAAAACGATTCAGAAACGGTGTTATCTAAAACTATGTAATATCATGGACACCTCAGCAGTACATTGATTGATTAGTGATGTCTGCCTTGGTCAAATTAACAGTTAAATATGCATAACATCTGGCTGACGAATTTCTTTTAAAAACCTGTTCACGTAGCTGCAACTGTATTTACAATATTCCTCTTCAGTCCTACTGTTAAACAAACAAATATGTAGCACATGCATGCCTGACAGATGCTTCCTTTGGCTCACAATGGCCAGTCTGTGCGAAGGCATGCCTTTCCAAGCTGGGGAAGACTTTGTTTTTTGTTGTAGAGCTCTAGTAATGGCAGCACATCAGGCTGAAAAACTAAAGTATCGTTGCATCGTCTAAAGGGCATTTCTTGGTCATATTTAGCAGACACTTTTATCCTAAGTGACATGCCGTTGTGAAAGCAGGGATAGGCAGTCCCCGGGGCCAATGGGTAAACGGGCCATGCTGAAAAGGCCCAATGGTGACATCACTCTGCCAATCACAGGATTTGAACCGGCAACCTTCTATTCACAAGCCAGAATCCTAACCCTCGCTACTCCATTATTTGATTTTCCTGTCTTTTTGCACTCATAAATGATAAACACAAAAGCATTGAAAGATGTGCGGATTTGATTTTATTTGTTGTTAGTGGGGAAGAGGTTACCTAACTTACAATCATGCTAATCTTCGGTCCGTCACCAACGTGACACCAACCAGGGGTGACATATGGATTTCCATTTGACCTCTCTCCCGAAACCATTACACAACAGCTTCATAGTATACAGGTGAGATGGCAACACTGTCATTCTGTAAGCATTTTCAGAACCAGCTTGTAGAAGTTCAGAACCAATGAACTTGTAACGGTTTGTAATCCTAGCAAGTTTAGTCCTTATTTATCAGCCAGCTTGGAGTGCAGAGAGGAAAGCTCATTCCCTTTTGGTCAGTGAGCTCACAGTTGATAGCAACATTAGCCAATACCGGTCGCCCAGAGTTGCTCAGTCACATTGCAGGCCAGAGCAGCGGGTGTTTTGGTAGGCAGATCCACGTGTTTCTACGGTGTCCTCCATGCCCCACAGTCTTGGACGCCTGCCAGAGGGTGAGCCAAGCAGCTATGTATACTGTAGGTTATAAAACACCTGTCCACACACTCATGCATACACATGCACACATCTCCTTCACTCACTCTTTGGATCCTCTCCAATGCCAAGGTCAGCAGGTCCGGCGGTAAGGACAACAGCTCGGAGAGCCATCGTCAGCAGATCTGTAGCGCACACAGCCAAAGTACATCTCTCTGTCACAAGCAGACATGTGTAGCAGAGCAGATACTGTTTATGCTAGTGAAGCTTAAGGCTTTGAGACACAGGCTAATGTCATGGGAGTTAAAACGATGATGGGTAGCATGGGTGGGTGATGATTTAATAAGGTATTTCTCACAGTTGCTGGCACCTCGCGAGCCATATTCGGAAATCACCCGGTCTATGTATAGGATTGGCCAGCAGCGGCCCGAATGAGACATTGTCAACAGGGGGGGCAGGCAAAGTGTTCTGGAGGGCCCAAAAGGAAGTAATGTCAGGGCTGCCAGGTGGGCCAGAGGCCACCCGGGTCGAACTCTCTGTGCAGAATGCCGGGAGGGAGCATGCCCAGGGCCACAGGGGCGCTGCTTGATGCTGCTTCTTGTGGATTCTTCGGCAGGCTTTAATCGGGCTGCCACAGGGCACAGCAGCCAGCCTTCATGTGCTCCTTGTTCTTTGCGTTGGGAACTGGCTTGTGACTCATGATCAGTACACTTACAGACATTATGTCAGACTGTATTCCAAGGGTATCACTAAGTCACCATTATAAAATGGGGTGATTATGGGTAAGGTTTACCAGCCTCAGTGCTGTTTTTCTGTATCGATTCTGTAACGGTAACTTGGTTATGACAATCTGCTTTATTAAAAAAAACTAACACCGATCAAGACCCTGAGATAGTTAAACTCCTCCAGGCGGATCGGTGCAACGTCAGCAGTGATGCGGGCGCTGCATCGGTCTGTCATACCAGTCGATCTACTTTCCTACCCTCACCTATGGTCACCAGCTGTGGGTAGTTACCGAAAGAACAAGGCTGCGAATACAAGAGGCCAAAATGGGTTTCCTCCACAGGATGGCTGGGCTCTCCCTTAGACATAGGGTGAGGAGCTCAGTCATTCGGGAGGGACTCAGAGTAGAGCTGCTGCTCTTCTGCATCGAGAGGAGCCAGATGAGGTGGCTCGGGCATCTGGTCAGGATGCCTCCTGGACGCCTCCTTGGTGAGGTGTTCGGGGCATGTCCCACTGGGAAGAGGCCCCGGGGAAGACCCAGGACACGCTGGAGGGACTATGTCTCTCGACTGGCCTGGGAACGCCACAGGATTCCCCTGGAGGAGCTGGATGAAGGGGCTGGGGAGAGGGAAGTCTGGGTTTCCCTGCTTAGACTGCTGCCCCTGCAACTCAGAAAAGTGGTTGGAGATGGAAGGATAGACAACACCAATCATCCATCTATCTTCCATTCGCTTTTCCAGTAACATGCACATATAGAGACCTGTACTCATATCTTTGTGGGGACCATCCATTCGTCTCTGTAGGAAAAACCTTAATCCCCAACATTGTTTTGGACTGTGGTAGACAACCTGAGAGCATATAAACTTCACACACACACACACACACACACACACACACACACACACACTATGGGCAGGATTCAAAGCGCCAGGCTTGGAAGTATGAGAGAGCAGAGCTCCCCTCTGAGCCTTCCATTAAATAAAATCAATTATTTTATTTTCAGCCGAGGCCACTGCCCTGATGCAGTTTGTACATAATGAGTCACACCCCATTTAACAGCTATTTACACCTCCTGTACCCACCACCACTGAATTAAAAAAATATAGGAGGGAAAACACTGTGCTGATGAAATTAATATAACCTTAATATATCATCGCAAATCTGCAATAAATACCAAATGGATCACATTTAATTACTAGCGGGGGCTGTTAGTGCTGAAACCACTGTGAGATGTTTTTAAAGTGGTTGCTAGTTTTTGTCTCTCTCTTGGATTTAACTTCTGATGAAAAACACGTGACACTGACTCCCCAGTTTGTAAAATGTTCTCAAGGCTTCAGTTTCTTTTCATTTTACAGAGCTGGCTGTTCTCCAGCGTCCCCCAGGCCATCAGAGCTGGGTTCACTTAAAAAAATCCACTGTCAGCCGAGTCTGGGGTGGCTTGAGGGTCTAGGAGATGGAGCTGAGAGATGTGACCCACAGCCTGACGTAGATGCAGTGAGTGCAAATCAGGCAGCCCCAGTGTTATGGGACACAAGTAATAATAATAATAATAATAATAATAGAAACTGTATCCCTGTGAGGAAATTGTCTTTACACCACCCTGAACTTGCTTTTTGTAAACAAGCTGTCTGCATTGGGCAGCCACCCATAGCAGCACCCAGGGAGCTGGGGGTTAAGGGCCTTGGTCAGGGACCCGCAGACATGCCGAGGCTGGGTTTGATCTGGCGACCTTCTGATTACAGGCACACTGAGCCACACGCGGCCCCAAGCAGGGAGGGCCACTGATTAGTCACTCTGCTCTTACACACACAATACATTAGTTTCACTGCCTTAAAGTTCACTGCACAACATTTTACAGAAATAACTCAGTTATAGCGTTTAGTGAGATTCTGGGAACCTGAATGTGATAACCCTCTTTTGGCACAAAGCTATATTTAAGCATATATTTAAATACAAAAATTCAACAATATTTAAATACAATATCAGCAGCATAAGAAATGGCAATGTACTTCTAAGCAATTAGGGTGACATCCAGGGCTTTACCAGTGAGACTGCAGATTATAACAGGATACAACAGAATAGTGATACTTTCTTCCTTCATCCCTGTGGGAAAATTACTCTTTTACTTCCTATCTCACTCAGACTCACAGGCACATATACAGACAAGAGAAGGCTTAGGGGTCACAGTGCAGGGTCACCCAATCTTGGGTAAGGTGATCCTACCTTTTAAAGAAAAGTCTAAACATACCCCACTTTACCCAGGGATCAGTAGTACTGCGCAGCCCTGTGTGCTCACTGACAGAGCATGGCGGCCTGATCCTGATTCCTGATGCAATGGGAACGTCTTCTTGCACTAGGCACAGCAGTATAAAGCCCACATTTTTCTCACGCTGCTTGTTAACAGGATGCAGCTTAATATTTACTGAGGTTGTTCAATGATATGCTTAAGAGTACAACTTCACAGAGCTCCGGTAAATTACCCAGTATTTATCAGCAACGTGCTGAATTCCTCAGCTGCTGCATCACATAGCAGAACATCAGCAGTCATTCACGCCGAAATCTCCAACTTCGCGGAAACAAAACATCGAGCATCAGACTGGCAATCGCTTTGTCCTTCCCACGTGTTACCTGTGAAGCAATAATGTACGACATGAAGACGACGCAGGCTGACACACGTGATGGTGCATGTTTCTCAGAAGATCACACCCCAACGTCCCCCCCCCTTCCACGCCCCGGGACAGTTTTCTCAGGCGTGTCCTGCAGTTGGCACACAAACCAGGAAGTACACCGCGTACTTTGCTTGCTAGCGGTAAAGTAAGAGGTCTTTCTCAAATCGGCAACCACGCCTCTTTAAGCTCCCGTGGCTGGACGGGATTGTGGTCGCGCGTGGCGCTTCACGCCCTGCCTAATACTTTGACAGCTTTATTTATTCCCTGCCCTGTTCTACGTATTTAGGACACTCAGTAAAAATCTGGGTGAAAGATGCTGGGATGAAGGTTAAACATGTTTGTTTTTCCCAAGGTGCCCCCCGGGCGTAATACGGTTGGGAGAAGCAACGTGCCGCCTTTGAATGAGTGCAAGTTTCGCCCCGCCCTCGTCCAATTATAGGTCGAAATTATTTGATGGACAACCGATTCCTCCAATGAGTGAAACGTGGGTGCGTCTTCGGCCCGCCTCCTTGCTTTTTTTATCCCGCATGGTTTGGCATATGGGGCTGTATCGTTATCGCAGGGGCAGGTCTCTGCTGTCCGATCCGATATTCAGCGTTGGGACTGATTAGGCCCTTTGTTCTTGATTAGGGCTCAGCTCCTAACCCGCACAATAGTTGACACGCCTTCAGAGAAGAGGAATTGGTTTAGTAAACATCCTGTTGAGGAAGTTTATATCAAAACTTAAACACTTAAAAATTAAATAATTAAACTTGGATGAAACTATTTATTCACCAGTCTAGCTGATATACGGACACAGACGTGTCTTGCCATGGACACGTTTGTCCGTGTACGGACAGGTTTAAGATGCCTGTCTTCTGACTTGCACTGAAATGGTCCTGTGAACTATCCAACGTAACTACGGCCCCCTAGTGGTGAGTGGCTAACTTAGCCTCTCGTGGCCGAGGTCAACGGTGCCCTGTACTCCAACAACTTTCATCAAACTTTGTTTTACATCTATTCTTTTTTTATTATCATAAGCAGTGGATGCACATAGGATTACATAGTATACACTCACCTAAAGGATTATTAGGAACACCATACTAATACGGTGTTTGACCCCCTTTCGCCTTCAGAACTGC
>JABFEA020000138.1:7429043-7443300 GCA_019775915.2 Cyphomyrus plagiostoma | reverse complement strand
CCAGCTTTTTACCCAGCCCCTGCCAGCAAGCTGTATATCACAGGCCACCTGCATCAACATAACCGGCCGTTTTAGATGTCAGTCACGAGACTTTAAAGACTCACAGCCCTTTGTCATTAGAGCAGCCGCTGAGATGGCTTCAGACAAGAAACAATTATGGACTCAAAGCTGTTTTTCTTGAAGGTATTCTCATTCCAAACAAGCGAGAGACAGAAAATCATAACTGCCGTATCTGGTTCAGATCATAGCCCGTGTTTCGATAAGCCCCTGTGTATTTTATTACATTTCTTATTAAAAACACTGTGGGCTCTCCACAGTTCAACATTGTTGAGATTCATTATCAGCTTAAAAGCGAGACCGTTGCCTTGTGCACTGATGGCAGTGAACGGCCATCACCGAGTTCCCCTTAAGTCTCATAAAATTGCCTATCGTGGACTTCTGTGGAATTATACGGCGTCTTGAATTCAGGTAATTTTCTGACCAGTATTCAAGCATGAACTGCAATTTGGCTTCAAAAAGGGATCCTGCTCCCGGTTGCGGGTCTGTTCCCATGTGACTCCTCCTCAAGAAACACAACTGAGCTGCCATTCGGCAGGAGCCCAAGGAGACTCTAATACCAGCCATTCTCCTTTTAGTTTTATGTTAAATAGTAACGGCTACCGGGCTCCGTGACAGTAATGCACCATAAGGGAGGCTGACGAGCTGCCGGGTGAAACGCGGCAGGTTGGATGGTGAGGAGAAGCCCTGTTGATGTTGTTTTATCTTATATCATGTTTAATTGCTTGAGAGGTGAGTTTATCAAAAGCCACTCAGAGACTCACACTTTGCTCCAGTTAAGCTTAAGCCCCTTTTGGTACAGTACCATAGTGGCTCCCCTGTCTGCAGCAGCTTGGCTAGAGGGCTGGAAAGCACTGCCCCTGCTTTTAATGCCATATATTTAACCATTCCCCATCCCTTGTTTGAAATGAGACTCTGTTGGTGGGTTTTAGACCTGGAAAGCTGAATCACTTTCTTGGATACGGAAGTGAACATATGGCTCATGGAAGGTGAACATCCGCACTGAAGGTGGTGCTGGCTGGCTGCAGAGCACCCGACCAGGGTTTTCCAGCGTAGGATGGAACCAAGGTCACACGACGCGCACCACAGCAAAGCGGGACCGACACGTCTGCCGCAGATAAGCGGACGGAACCTCTCACACGCCAGGCTGACATCTGACCCAAACAAACAGATGTTTACCACTACACTCTGTTCGCTTGCTGAAAGCCGTTCCCTGTTGGCTTGTGTCTCGCAGACCGCAGACGGGACGCTACGGCTGCGAGAAGCGCGGCGTGCACCAGTGTGTCACGACGTCGCGCAGACATACTGGCGATAAAAGCAGCAGGAAGACTTAAGGAAACGACGGCGAAACCGCAGAGCTGCCGGGACACGGCCCGACGCCCATGCCATCGTGCCGTTTAATTGCTGGCAAGCCGCCAAATACTTTAATCCTGTGTGTTTTTCTATTCCACGACAGAATTTTAAACCGCATGTCAAATGCGAGTTCATGCTATTATCTCAGCCAGGACATTCCTGCTTGCAGAGGACCATGGGAAGTGTGAGTCTCCCTTTTGTTATTGCTTGTTTTCTATCCTCCTCTGCAGTAAGATGGGATTTACTCTGTGAGCTGGCTACAGGCTATGTGTGATTTAAAGGATTCTTCTCCCTCCTCCAGTTTTTAATAAACCCAACCCCAAATCATCTTCAGCGCCACATAATCTAGGCTGTCTGATGAATCACGCGTATTTATTTACTTCTTGCCGATTACGGCCCCTTATTCCTGTTCTTCCACGCCAGGAGACTTTGGCATCTTGCTCCGCTGGAGTCGATCCCAAATCTTCAGGTTCCCTTCCCCTCGTGTCTCTTTTCCTTCAGATGAATCAGCAAATCTCCAGACTCTCTCCGGTCCCACTGCCCGCTTCCTGCATGGGGAGGAACTTTTTAGGCCCAGGCAGTGAACCGCTGACACCGTCATCAACCTCGCCGAGAGGCGAGAAACTTTTTAGACTCATAGGAAAGGACATTTGGAGAAACGACCGCTGGCGTCACGCTGCATGAGGAGTGTGCATGAGAGAGGCTTCGCTTGACCTTTTGCCCATTTTCTCCTCAGCTCAATGGTTGCCCTTTCTAAATAATTCACAGGTGTCTGCAGTACTGTGACCCCCCTACCCTCTATCACTAGCACAGTATAGCATTTTCCATGCTGGATTTAAAAGCAGTCTTCCGATTCACTATCAGAGACCATGTTCCACACTATGGACCATGCAGGAGAGAGTAAAAGAGACTAGATGACCGCAGTCCACCGACCTACTGAAAGCAAGTCCCTAGAAGGCGCTGTTAGAGGAACCCTGACAACCTCACCACCAGCAACAAACACAGCTGGCTGTATTGTCCTCTGCACACTCTTTGATGATGGTAATATTCAGCAGGAAAAGGAGAATCTTTCCATGTGATCTTGGCTAGTGCCCCAGATGAATTCTTTACACATTACAACAAATAATCAGATATTTTATATTTATTCCTCACTAGTAAAAATAAAAAATAGATTAGATAACTATGCTCAATCAAACTACTCATAAGGATTTAAAATCTAAATTAGATCTCTATCTATCCATTTTCCGTGTTCCTTATCCAGGACAGGGTTAGGGGACCTGGATGCCTCCCCAGGATGCCTGGGGAAGCGGCCTGTACGGGCTTCAGGTCCATTGCAGTGTAAACGCAAACACTCACACGCTATTGGCTACACAGCACAGCACAGCAATGGAGCTGCGCTGTGGGAGGAAGGCGGTGTAAAGATGAGGAGGTGATGCAAGATGGACACAGAGCCGAAAGTGGGGGCGTCACTGGTCACCGAGCTGCCGCTGCAGGACACTGACATGACGTCAGGTGTGTGTAGCTGCTGATGATGCCATTGGATCCGCCTTTATCAATCCCATTCGAACCCCACCTGTGCCTGCTGGCTGTGTATATGTGTCCCTCATCAGCCCAGGGTGCTGCTTGAGATTCCGGGCCCCATAACAGCATATCATTGGCTCCCACTCCAGTAAGCAACTCCTTCCAGGACAACCCTGTTGTGACTCAGACTGGACTCTCCAGCGCCCCCTGGAGCTGCAGCAGGGTCATTGCTGAGGAGCAGCCTAAGTGGCATGACCTCCCTCTCTGCCGTCACCCGCCTCCTGTCACCCTCCTCTCTTCTGTTTCATCTCACACTCCAGCCTCACGCCGCTGTCATTCACACCAACCTGCGGTGCGATACTTCACACTAGTGAAAAAAGGGCAAAGTTAATATTTAATCTGCTTGTGTGCTTTTTTTTCGCTGCTCTGTTTGTGTAGCCAAAAAAAAATACAACTATGGATTCTTGGAACTCATAATTGCATTCAGGCTCCTCTCCCAGTGCGTGTGGAAACAACGGCTGAGATTGTTAGGATGCTCTTTGAGCTCCTGGTGCAATGTATGTCGAGCGGGGTGTGTGTGCTTCCGTATGCAAGTGTGCCTCAGCTACAAATCAGGCACGGCCAGATGCACTGGAATTGAATGCACAAAGATACAGAGATAGGTTATTTGCAAATGGGAACGCAATGCAGTGCATTTGACAAACACTGAACCTCGCACAATTCATAGCCCTCAGCTATGCTTTGTTAAACCAACAGAGTCATGAAATTCTATTATTAGATCGGCCCCCAAAGACGATAAGCATTTCTTTCCTTTTTACCTCTCACGCGTTTTTTTGTGAGATGTTTGTCTTTTTTTTTGTTTGTATGTCAAATAAAAAGAAATAGGACATCGAGAACAACAAATTAAGGAACTGGAGTACTAGCTGATTTTGCACATACAGTTCCCGTTAGTAGGTGACAGCGGCTTGGGGCTTTATTCCAGCCCCGAAATAAAACACTCTAATGCAGCGCTCTGAGTTTTTCGTCTTCCTAAAACCACAGCCGTGATTCCTGGGTCCAGGCCCTGCCGGCTGAGGCCCGGCACCATTTTCTGCGTGCTATGGTGTGTTTCACATTTGACATGCAAAGGACGATGCTGTGAACACTGTAGATTTGTCAGGAGGTGATTCCACTCAAGAGGACTGCCCAGAATAAACTATGCTCTTATGCACTAATGGCCTATCTTTCATGATTCAAGGGGGAGATAGATGATTTCTGAGAGTATGTAATTTGTATTCGTGGAATTATAGCGGCTTAGAATTTCATTCCGCGCTAGAGTTCCTTGAGCTGTTGCTGCCCCTACTTGGATTTAGTTTTCAGGTTTTTTGCCTGGGAAATCCAACACGTCCCCGGTTATGCAGGCTACAGCCCTTTCCTCTGAACATATGAGTCACGCTGCATCAGATCTGTCACAGGTTCAACACCCTGTCACCCTCTGCTGCCGCTTGTTAGCAATTAAAGGACTTTGAGGGGGTCTGGGAAACAGTGCAGGCAGAATTCAGAGGAGGTGCTGCTGATTGCAATCAGATGAGCGGGGGGGGGGGTAAAACAGTGGGTGATGCAAGAGAGACTGGGGGTGGGGGTGCTGATTGCTCATTAACTATAACACAGAGTCTTAACCCTGATTGGTTTATGGTGTGGCGTGTGGACAGCAATGGGCCAGACCTTTGATGGTGGCAGGTGAGGAAATTGTGAGTTGCCGTGGAGATTATGAATAAGAGGAGAGGCTGCCTATTGGCAGAATGTAGAACATAAACAGATTATTTAGCATTTTATACCATGCGGAATAGATTAAAGAGTAAGATATGACACTGAACAGGTAAACACCTGGGGGATGTGCTTAGTGTGCATGAATGTGGTTATTTTACTTACACTATGGTGAGACAAACACCAGTCCCGAGGGTGTAGGGGGCCCCTACCCATCATCCCCAGAGGTCTAAGGCACGTCAGAGATGATGTAGGCATTAGGGACTGGGGTGGGAGCTTACAGGGGGTGCACAAACAGGGACCGCTTTACGCAAGTGGGAGAGGTTGGGTGGGGTGGGGTGCGGTGGGGGGTGTACAAGCTGTATTTTAACTCTGTGGAGAGAGAAGCGAAATCCACCTGGCTTTAATTTGACTGCAAGCCCCCAGATAATAAAGCTTGCCGCTGTCGCGATGAAAGTGCCCAATGAGGGAGAGAAAACATGAAGGAGAGAGAAAAGGTTCATGGGAAAAAAGAATCTGCCAGTTCTCCCACTGACCTTAGTGGACTGAATCAGGGTTCAAGTGATTGCCTCCTTTCCCTCGCTATTCTTGTCACTCTTCCACGGAGAGTCATGCCAGAACGTGATGAAAGACGGTCATGAGTGGCTGTGACACGACATTCGACACCGTCAACTTGAAATCCATTCCCCTGTCACAGACACACTGCCTCTTGGGGTAAATTGCTGTAATTTGTGTTATGCTTTTCAAAGCAAGCAGAGGTAAGGGCTTTCGCTGCAGGGTGATCATTTTATGACTGGAGCTTGGAGCTTAACCAATTCGGATTAACTGTGAAATATATTCAGATACATTTTTTTAAAAACCTGAATATGAATTGCAGGATGAACTCGAACTCTTCTGCTTTCATGTGCCTTTATGTAGAAGATGCTTGTAAAATGCTGATGCTAAACCTAACCCTAACCGACTGACTCACCCTGTAAAATCCAAAAAGTCAAATAAATAAATGAATGAATGAATGAATGACCTGCCAGTTTTACAATATGTACGGATACAATATGTGACACTCACCCCTTAAAAGGTAAAGCCCTTAATTTGAATAATGTCTTATCAAGTAAAATACCAACAGAAATTCAGGAGATTACTAATGGATTTGCTTCCACTCTGAGCCCTACAATGAATATTGTGGCACACTGTAAAAGGTAACTGTGACTCATAAAAACGACGCCCCTGGTAATATGTGGTCATTACGGTGGGCTTCGCACAGATTAGGAAGCAAATGAGGCTCCACTAAACTATTTCATCTTGCCTGGAAAAACAGGCAAGTAAACTATTAAAAAGTTATGTCTAAAACTGCATCCTTCTCCCCTGATGGGAATAAGGACAATCTTACATTTCTTTGTAATAAACTTGCAAAATGAATCAGTAATCCCACGGTGAATACAAAAAGCACACACATCCATGCAGCTTTGAACTGCGTACCGTGGATATGGTTGTGGGGGGTGGGGGCATTAAGCCCATTCCAGATGACATAAGGCACAAGGCTGGGACACCTGGAATGGGATGCCAGCCCATCGCAGGGCAATTTACAAAAGCCATTTAGCCGCATATCTGTGGGAGGAAACCAGTCTGATATAGGGAGAATGTGCTGACATGACACAGAGCAGAGGTGGGATTTGAACCCACAACCTTGGATGTATGAGGCAATGGTACTACCCACTGAGGTACATCACAAAAAACCCATATGATCTACAATATATATTGAAAATAGGACAGAACAATAATATGATCATTCAGTATATTTCAGACAAAAGTCTGCAAATCAGATTTAATATCGCATGTGATGAACCAATAAGACGTTTCATGCCTTGTTTGGGTGTTGTCTGCCCCAGAATTACCTAATTATTTTGAATATCTTCTGACTGAATTGTTTAATTTTGATTTCTCTAATGGAATTATAGCATGCGATTGGTTGCCAAGATTAAATGCACGGAGAGAGTCATTCGCATTGTCTTATTTTCGGTCCTCCGCTCCCAGTAACCGTATCTCGGAATCCTGAAAACTCATACTTATCTGCTTCACACACGACCGAATGTAAATGTATTTTTACAACTGCATTTCTCATACGCATTTTTTTCTGGACACAATCTGTCAGGACTGCCCTCTTGTTCGCCTTTTCTGAGGGTGTCAGAAAATCTCTTTTGCTATTTTGTTTTTCTCCCCAAGACGCAGCGCGTGTATACATTTAAAATTTAAAGCGTTATAAGACGCTGTGAATAGTTTATTGTAATTTCAGGGCACCGTTGGCCTCACCGGGTGACAGCTGCGCTGCCTGAAACTGTAAATGAAGCTCTCAGATTTATTTTTGTTTGAAAAGCGTTTAAACGGTCCGATGCTGAGACAAACGTTAAATTCCGTAACGTCCGCTTGGCGGACCGCACAAAGGCCGATTTGCATATGGGTGTGCTTAAATGGGTGCGGTGGCGCGGAAGCCCCGCCCACGTGTTGCGCTGATTGGTTAGAAAGCAAAAGGCGGAGCAACCATGGGCACCCACATGGACTCTCCCTCTCTGTGTCGGCGGAGTGAAGCTGCTCCGAAGCCGAGTGACGTTCCATTTGGAGCATAGTCTTGTTGACACTTGTCTTCTGCTGATTGAATGACAGTTTCCATTTTTATGCCATATAACTTTTTAATCCCCTCAGCTCCGGTTCTGTTTTTACAAAGCAGATTTCTGTATATTTTATTTGTGCGCTTTCTTGGCTCAAATGTAAAATATTGATGAAAAGGGGGAAGTTTCATGTCACACCGGACAGAAAGTGAGCTGGCACAAACATGAAGGACGCTGTAAAGTTTGCAGTTCCATTCCTGTTTTTCATCTTTATTTTATCCCCCTCCACGACCGCTCCGTCGACACTGTACCACGGAAATGTGGGTGAAAACTCGACTTGGCAGACGCTCGTACCTGTCAGCGCACAGCGCCGCCACCCCTCGCAGGAATCGGGACCGGGCAGCGCTTTAGCTGGGGAGGAAACCTCCGATTCCAGCGCTGTCCCCCTCAGCCACGACAGCCGCCGGTCTCTGGAAGCCTCAAGAAGTTTAGGCGGGCAGTTAAAACCACCGTACGCGCTAAGAGCTGATGCCGCGGAGCTGGAGACCGAAGTCCCGGACGTAAATAGCAGCGCCCCCGAAAGTGGACAGGCAACGCCTTCCGGGCCCCCGGTCGGTGGCGTCGCCCCGCGGGTCCCTATGGCCATGCCGCGAAAGCCGAGGGCAGCGCCCGGAGAGCTGGCCTACGCTGTCCCCGTGTCCGAGGATGCGCGTATCGGAGACCTGATTTTCACGGTGCCCGATCACAGGTTTGCCAGGCGGTGGTTCGAGGTGGTTCTGGGCGTGGACTCGCCGGTCCAGATCGAGCGGGACTCGGGCCGGCTGTACTTGGCGAGTAGGCTGAGGAGCGCTGCTGATGTGCTGGTTAAAATCCACAACTTCGGAGGTAAGATCGGCGCGTCGTGCCCGAGATCCCGAGCAGCCCAGTGGGGATGCACCCGTATGCACATTAAAACGAAGGCGCTGGTATCCGGATAAAAAGTTTACAAAGCCAGACGGTGACTATATAATAAAAGTTTCCGAACTTAAGGCGCGATTTAATTTACTTAAATTGTTATTTAACTCGTCATCTATAAACTAATTTGGTGATGGGTAATTAATGTATCTGCCAGCCCTCGAGTTAATGAAGATTCATGGATCTGATTGTCAGTGATGTTTTGTAGGCTGTATAATTTAAATAAGGTAATTAAATATCACGCTCCGAGATCTCACCTCCTTCGATGTAATTAAAATGTTAAATGTTTTAAAGCATACGAATTGAACATAGTTGTTGGAAATTTAATTTCAAATCGGCGGACTCACTGGTGGACAAACTGTTAGAGCGACACCTACCACAAGACCAAAATGCCCAGACTGAAGCATCACCAGAATTTTCATTAATTTGCCTTTTAATGCGTTTCATATGCATTTAGTCTTGTATGAATTTGCTTACATGGAGACAGTCTGCTGTAAAGCCGTGATGTGCGGCGCAAAACCGCTTTAGGCTCCGCAGACGTGAGCGGCTCCGCGGACGAGGAGCAAAGTGCAGCACAGTCACTAATTTGCATGATTTGAGCAGGGCGGGGGCTTGTGTAGCTTACATACATTATTTTAAAAATATATTTTATATATTATATATGCGCACTTATTTTGAGTTGTGCACCTTAAAACTTTTTTAATGACCTCGCTCCATATATTTTAATATGGTATGTGAAGCAGATGTGACAGGAAGTCTTGGAGGAAGACTCCAGGGACCCAGATCAAGCTGTTCAAGCGGCTGTGTTGGGGACTGGGTCCCCGCTAGGTGTCCGCGTGGCTCGCGCTGTGCTGTCACCCTTGCCGGGGGGGGTTGCCTTCGGTAATTAGTGAATGAGGTAAAGCTCACGTGCAGATTCAGCTTCCTGAACTCTCTGGTCCTGTTGCCAAGCTCATCGAATTCCTAGCTTCATTCCTAACAATGAGTTTATGGAGGACCCAACTCAGCATTGTTGCTGGCTGCGTAAAAACATTTTTACAACGAACCCCATTCATTTTTAATAGTATGCTTTTTGTCCATTGTTGAATTTACGTTACCCGTGAATAGAGCGCGGTGGTTTAGATAACAGTTCGCAGTGAATTAAAATTCCCTGAAGTCTGAGCTGTCAGGGTTAGGGTTTAGGCAGGCGTGATTCCTCACAATCTGCTGTATCTGCAAGTCTCAAAGAAATCAGAGCAGCCGAAAATGTGGCTCCTATAAGCTATTCTGTTGCTCTGAAGGCGAACCCATGCGTGTTTGTTTGAAGTAATTAGTGATATTTATCCACCTGGAAATTTACTCGCACTTCCAAACAGATCCCCACTGGAACAGCAGTTTGCTTGTTTAAGGAAGGGTCGCACCAGTTTCTGATGTAGCGCTTAGGTTTCTTAAATTAAATAGGTCCATTGATTAGGGAACTAGTCCATTTCTTCAAATGACAAGAAAGTGAGTGTAAGGTCCATTCCATGAATGGACCTTACCTTGATCATTGCATGAATATAGTGCTTTGGGGGAAATCCCATAAATGCATGGTTTGTGTTCCTGTGTCTGAGTAGGACCATATAAACCAACAATGTTCATGACAGTATTATGTTTGCACACAGAAGGGGAAGAAATGAGTAAGAGCCTTATCAGCTTCTTTGCAGGTATCTTTCTGTTGTTTGGCCTCCGATGTTCTGGATGGTAAGTATGGACACAGCATTAATATTTCCAGTCGCGGGTGAGTCCCAGGCAGCACTTTCCATTCGGGTTCTGCAGATTAGCTATTGCTGTTTACTCTGAGGAAAAGCACATTATGCTGCGTACATATAGACCGAAGAGTGTCTTAGGTGGGCTTTGCGGATTACGTCTGGAGGTCTCGTGGTTCCAGGTCATCTTCACAGCGTGTCACCGCCTCCGTGGCTGCTGCCTCTGCACATGGCCCTGGTTTTTGTGTGTATCTTTGCGTACAAGGACTGTGGTTCCTGCAGCATCCGAGAAAGCAATTATATGCAGCAGTGCAGCCCTGTCTCTGCGGGCCTGGGCTTTTTGTCTGGGTTATCCGTGAAGAGACTCATTCTCCTTACATTCAGGAAAAGGGAGTCAAACTGGTGGTCTTGAGGGAGATAATTATTCCTGAAACTGTTGTCCACCCCCACTCTGGCACATTTTTTTGTGTGTTGTGAAGAGTATTGTTTATTTTCTCCCATTTATATGAGACTTTAGGTGGCTGTTTTCCTTTGTGTGTGTCTGTATGTACTTTTTTCATCTTCTTATGTTCTGCCTGATACAGCTTCTGTGGCAGAACAATTACCCTGTATTTCTTTCACATGAAATAAGTACTACATAAACAATATGAGCCATGTTTTTTGGCTGTAGGTCTTGTTTATATCTAATTTCTATTTGCTATTTTGACTCTCTCCAATAGTAAATTATGCCAAATATCTGGTATGTGTTGAATACCAGAACTTGCATATAATTAATAACATCCCCCAAGATTGGGGTGCTGTATTGCACCTTCACGCTTGGGGAGTCTAACATAACCTTCACTCCGTGTGTGGAGTGCACATTTTCTCCACGTGTTTGGGTTTCCCCCGGGTGCTCCAGTTTCCTTCCGAAGTCCATAATTGCTCGTAATGCATGATTGTGAGTTTGTGAATATGTGCCCTGCAGTAAACTGGTGTCCTATCCAGGGTCTACACTCACCTTGTGGTCTGTGTAGCATTGGATAGGCTTTCAGACCCATCGCAGCCTGAATGGGACAGTCGGTTTGAAGGTAGATGGATGGTGTGAGTATTTAACAAGGTTTAATATTTATTTTACAGTTTCTGTGCACATCATTTGTTTTCTATATTTAATCCACTCAGTCTTCCAGTATCATCAGTGTGTCTCTGTGTTTAAATATTATGCACAAGTGACAAATGTAATTGTGCCTGCAGATTCCTTTCAAGGCCCACAAACTGGTGACTCATTGGCATGTCAGCTGTCATTAACAAGCTGTGCGCGTGCACACACACACACACGCGCACACGCACGCACACACACAGAGGCTTCGTAGCAGTGCAGGACACAAGCTGCAATGGCCCGTTGTGTATGTGTCTGTATGTGTGTGTGAGAGAGAGTCTCTGCAGGGCCTGTCTCTAATCCTCCTAAAGATGATCCCCGTGGTTCTGCCATTGGCTTGGTAAACACTGATAATGGGCTCTGTACATGTGGAGCATTCCCTCATCGTGTTCCTACAGCCGCCGTATTCTTCCCTTAAGGGATGGAGGCCCCCATGAAAGTTTGAAACCTAGCAAGAAAACAACTTTATCTTTCCCTGAACACAGAAAATACTCTACATTAAGCTCCTGCCTGGGGTTTGCGAGCGAGATAGAGGGGGACAGGGGGGAAAAAATCACTGGGAAAAAGTAGCGCATGACATATAAAAGGGAAGACAGGAGAGAGGCTGACTGAAGAGTAAAACCGGAGATGTTCAGAGAGGAAGTTTTCTGGGACAGAGGGTGGGGGCGGCTCATGGAGACACACTCACAGAGGATTTCTTATAGGTGGGGCCCAAAGATCAGGAATGGAGTCTCTGAAACCATCACTGCTTTGGTCACAATGGCTGCATGTCAGTGGCCTCAGATGGTAACAGACTACACCAATGTTTGCTCGTATAGTGAAGGGATGTCGGCTGCCACTGCCATTGTCCAGATGAATAAACTTCCGGGAATTTTCAAAGTTGGAAACTTTCCATGGGAATTAATTGGAATAAACTGAAAATTTGCAAAACCTATCACAGGTTGGGCTATAGTAGGGAACTTAAATGTAGTTAAAAGAAACATCTTGACGACACTAATATATCATTGTGTAAACAGGTGTTTGTGAGTAATTATGTGTGTGTAAAAACACCACTAAATTAGAATCTTCATCAAACACGCTGCTTGTAAGTTGTATTCTGTGTTGTATTATTCATACAGTTTGTTTTTTTTTTTGCCATAACTGACAGCTTGTGTGGAGTTTCACAGAGTTCAGCATTTACAAAATTCCCTAGTGTAACATCCCATGGAAAGTTTCCAGAAATTTGCTGACCCTTTGCAACCATACCTCCTGTGGAAAGTTTCTGGAATTTTGCCAGAAATTTTCCACCCCTGTGCAACCGCACATGTGAGCCCTTTTCTCTGGGCCTTGTCCTTCTGCTGTGTACTTGGTTGTCTTTGTCTAAGATAGAGTACAGCTGGGACTTGTGTACATTGTGACCTTCGCATAAGATGACCGCTACTGCGACATCCCTCAGACAAAAGGTAGCTCAGGGAGCAGAGAGAGGTATCTACACGCTGTTTAGCACTCTAACATTGGTTTCATAACAGAATAACAACGTGGTAGATTTTGCACTTCTCTCAGGGAATGATTTGTTTGTTCACAGACCGTGACTGTGAGACAGATGTCATTCTGTCAAGTTGGGTGGGAGGGCGCTAATTGGCTGGCAGTGTCACGATTGCCTGCCATGTGCCTTTATTATCCTGCTAGATGCCCACGTGTTGCAGGTCACCGGCAGCTCCTCCCGATGGCACCCGCTGATTTAGCGTCTGAAAGGAAGGCAGTGTGGGTGGATTTGTGATCCTAAGGAGGACATTATATATCCATTTTGTGGAAGACACTGGTGTTATGGACAGCTGAGTCTGACAGAGATAAAGAAACGACCAAACAGCGATAAAATTTGGGGAGAGAATGTTTTATGGCCCAGTGACTATGTTAATGGATTTTCTGTGTCTGGTGGGGGTGGAGGACACTTTGCTGAGCGTGATTCTGAAGTGAACTGGACTGCGAGCTGGGATTTTGCTGCTTGGGTCACTCATAGGCTTTATTCGTCTGCTAGCCAGGTTGCATTTAGTGACACATGCTGTACAGCACAGTGATTACCGTGTCCCTCTATTTCGTTCTGAGGGGAAAAAAAAACATACATACAGACACGCACCTGTCCCTATGTTTGAATGTTTGGTACTCAGCTTTATTTTCAGGTGCGCAACTATTTCACTCAAAAGCCAGTGAAATCCAGGATAAAGGCTTTCACTGATTCCCTGATGTGTAAAAAAAAACAGATTTACATTTATCACTGGCCAGCAGATTTATTCATTTTTTGGCTTTGTAAAGAATACTGTTTTAATGTTTGTGTGAACTCTAACACACGGTAACTTTTCTCAGCTAGATAGGGAGCACTTTTTGGCTTAATAGAAGTACGTGCCTCATTATCTGTTTTTCATATATACTTTGTCACACATACTTCAACATGTGTATTTATATATAATATAATAAAGAGGGTGAGATGGGAAAATAATAGTCTTGTACAAATTATAATGGTAGAAAAAACAAGCTCTGGAAAATGTTCTTTGCTTTGGTGTTCTCTAGTGTCTAATTTTCATGACAGCCCGATGCTTGGGTTTCTGAGCTGCGAGCCCGGAGGCCTTGACACCCCGTGAACTCATCTGTCGTCAGCGTCACTACGATTACTGCATCTTCCCAGCGGGTGGCCAGCTGGGGCACAGAGTCAGGTGGGCTTTGTATGAGCTCTCTGCCTGCAGTGTTCATGCGGGGGGCAGAGGGGAACTACTTAGGTGGTGTTGCGGGGAAGAAAACCTATAGTGCAATTTTTAAGACTGTTACAATTGGTAATGCTTTACATGAAGATCCCATCTATAATAGTTACCTTCATTATGCATTATAATGGTAGGTATTACAATTAATAAAGCATTACAACATCTTCTATTGAAAGGCATTACAGTGATGATTATAATACTTCATAAGTTCAAATGAAGCTCTCTATAATGCATTATAGATACAGTGGTACCTCGGTTCTCGAACTCACTAGAACTCGAATTTCTTGAAAGTCGAACAAACCAGTTTGACGTAGAACTCAATCTGAATATCAGAAGTGGAACCGGGAACGCTGACCTAATATAAATTGTAAGCGCCAGGAAATGAGTCATACTACAATGCAATTCTTACTTGAATGCCTTCTTCAC
>JABFEA020000138.1:7398609-7411524 GCA_019775915.2 Cyphomyrus plagiostoma | reverse complement strand
AGGCAGTTCTGAAGGCAAAAGGGGGTCAAACACCGTATTAGTATGGTGTTCCTAATAATCCTTTAGGTGAGTGTACAATCTAGAAAGGAAGGTGAGGTAAACCAGATGTTCGTTCAATCGGTGTTTGTTCAAAGGGTTCATCTCTTTGTCAGAGTGTCTTTTCCTATACAAACTAATCCCCAAATGTTACCAGGTTCGCCCCAAACTGGCCATTGTATTCAGCCCCAATGGGTTTATCTGCCCTGCCTCGCCGAGCCCCACAATGTCGCTCATGCTGGCATGGATAGTCTGGGAGCTGTAATGCCCAAAGTAACAGGCCTTCACTGGTGGTAGATGGGAGGTGACTGGCCTCTCTGACTCTCTGCCGTGGTCTGAGTGCCAGGGCAGGGCCTCACCAGTCACTCTACTTTACACCTGCCCTCAGTGCAGGTGGACTCGTGCACCCCCAGGCCGGTTAGTGGCCATGGAGTCGAGTCTATTATGCAGCTGGCCCGTTTGACACTGACCCTATCTGTCAGACAGCTGGTGATGCATCCTTTGTAGGACCCGTCGTGCTGAACGGGGGCTTCCTGCCACTGGGTTCCCCTGCTATTGCGACTGCGATATTGGTGGCGAGGCACAAAAGGTTTTGCCCCGATTTAATTAAAAGAATTAAAAGACTTGTTTCTACTTTGTAGCTCTACTGCGGGATCAATCCTCACCTGACCTGGCTCAGATGAATAGATATGCAAGGTAACAGCCAGATCAAAGTGTCCCAACTTACCTAGGAGACATGAGTCCCAGCCCTATAGCAGCATTAAGGGGAGACAGAAAGCATGGTGGCACTGTGACTACCGGCAACGCGGGGGGTCGCTACCACTGCGGACTGCCTTGTAAAAGACTCGGGGACAGCAAGTCGGGTGATTTTTCCTCTCTACTCTCATTTTTTACATTTTTATTAATTTAGGAGATGCTTTTAGTCAAAACAAGCTGGGTCAGTCCTTTCAGTAAATAGCAGCTTAGGGCTTTGAACAAACAACCATCTGATTGGAGACACAGGGTCCTAACTCACTGAGCTACACACGGCTCTGCTTTGCTTTGTTCTTATTCTTTTTTTTTAATGAGTTTGTGTTTTTTTCCCTGCAACTTCACCTGAGTGAAAAATCTATTTTTTTTTTCATTTTTATTTGTTCTTGTCTGTTGTACAGACTTAACCACGCTTCAAACGCTTTGAAAATGGGACTTACTCAGAACTCAGGCCCTGCTTTGGATTCCCTCCATCATATTGATCGTCCTCAAGTTGATCTGAGTTTTTTCCCCCATTTTTTTTGTTAGATTTATCCCCAAAGATTGTTTCTTCCATGTCCATACATACAAATCATGTAGTCCTGTTTACAAAGATCCTCTGCCAGACTGAACAGATCCTGAGCTCTAAGAAAGAGCAAAGGCTTCCTCGTACGATCCTTCACCCTGCGACGCACCCACAGCTGAAGTTCTGGAGATGTGACGCTGCTGTGGGTTTTCACCACTCTCTCCATCGCCAAACCCACCCAGAGCAGACCCCTCGGGGGGTGGGAACCAGAAGACCAGGATGATGTTTACTAAGCACTATGTTTGGCTCATAATGACCCCTGTGGTGCAACATCTCGCCAACCTGGTCTATTCCCCCGACTAGCCTGCATGACGGTGAGAAAAAGCTGTCTTTCACTTCCAGCTCGAACACGAAGAAGGCCACATCGATCTCACATGTCATCGGCCGCAAGAAACGTTCCCTGAACTCATTAACACGGCCTGCAGCTATGGAGAGCGGGAGAGCGCGTTTAATGAAGGGAGACCGAGAGAGCGTCGGGTGACCCGCCAATCTCCATACGGCGTGATAAATAACCACGGAAACCTTGCAGATGCACAGGCTGGCGTCTTACGGGCCACTGGCCACTCAGGTGGGTTTCTCAGCCTGACGCAAGCCTAGCTGGCATCCCAGAAATCCTCGAGGGGGCCATGTCGAACCCTGGAGTTGGACACTGTCCGCTGGCAGAACGGTCTGCCAGCCTCTCGGCCGCCATCCGAACAGAAACTCCTTTTGCCGTGATTCACTTTCCTCTCGCAGTCTCACTATTATTCAGGCCTTGTTGTGCTGGCAGGCTTTCCAAAGGCAAACACACATCAATCATAGCTAATCCCCTCTCTGTAGAATGAAGATAAATAATACACTACACTTCCTCTGCTTTAATATATGTAAAATTAAGTATGGTGTCTGTAGGATTCTGCTGCAGGCTCCAGGACTATTACATTTATTTTTAAACTAATATGCAAAAATATTTTCCCCTGTTATCAGACTAAGCAGGAGGGTGAACAGGTACACAAACACTGCGGTTTTCATTTGTTTTGTATTTTTTTTGCTCTCCACTTTCCATAGCTGCTCTCAGGATTCAGAACCAAACAGGCAGACAAACAGATTTTCAGCACAGTGGGAAGCAAAGTCTGAATTTCCTGGGCTGATCCAGAAGGCCCGCTGCTTCTGACCAGGGGTTTGGGGATTTTTTTTATTATTATTTTAAGGCGGAAGCAAAATGGTGAGAGGTTGTCCCTCCCTTTTTTGTGCAGATAGCAGAATTATGGAGGAATAATTGGTTACAGAAAAATGGAAGGAACTCCATTTAATCATTAGGACTGTTTTGGTGGGACACTTATGACCTCAATATAGCTGCTGAATATTAATGCTGCAAATTATAAAACACAGGAGAGCTTTAATGGTGTGGTTGCTGGAACCCGGAGCCCCCTTGAAGAGCATCCTACTTCACAGTGCTGCCACTTGGCTGTTTTCGAGCAGCAGTTCCGCTGAATTCATTATGCCGACCCAGGTGTGGAAATGACACATTTAAAAGGCTGATTAAATAGGACCCGGAGCCCGATTCATCTAAACATTGACTTTTCTGATGCCTTCTTTTCCTCAACCTCGGCACGGTAAAATCTTAACTCCCAGCACCCCTCCCACTGGAAAATCTTACACCCCCCCCCCGTCCTCATTTCTCCCTGAAAAATAATTAAAGGGGAGGGGACAGGAAGTCACCTGTGTCATGGCCCCGTAGCACCTGCACCTCGGAGCAGCCGCACAGCCAGCCGCTCCCTCCCCAAAGAGAGAGGAGCCGCATCCGGGCCTAACACAGATGGATGGCCTGGCTCAGATGCTACGGCCATGTTATTAATCAACGGCAGGGAGAGGAAGCGCTTGGGGGGGCCGCTTTGAACACAGGCACATCCTCGGCAGCGGCAAGTCGGTGGCAGCCCTCCTCCAAGGGCGCTAACAGTGTGCTAAATAATTCATAGAGCTCCCTGCAATGCTGCCGCTTACCGCTGGGCCGTTTTAATCAGCTTTAGCGCACCGCTGATGTGCGATAACGGCCCGTCTGGCTCGTGTATGAGGTGGGTGCTGGGCAGCGGGGCCTCATGCATCTGAGGCGCCACCAGAATGGTGTGCGGGTCGGCATCCATTAAGGAGGCTGCCGGCATCATGAAGGCAGCGGTGGGATAAGAAGGAGGGTGTATTAGCGTACCTCTCTCTGCATCCCTCTTTCCTCTCTCTCTGCATCCCCCTTTCCTCTCGCTCTGATTTCCTCTTTTTTATCTCTCTGCATCCCCCTTTCCTCTCTCTCTGATTTCCTTTTTTTTATCTCTCTGCATCCCCCTTTCCTCTCTCTCTGATTTCCCCTTTTTTATCTCTCTGCATCCCCCTTTCCTCTCTCTGGTTCCCTCTTTTCTCTCTCCTTCCTTCTCCCCTCTCTCTGATTTCCTCTTTTGTCTCTCTCTACATTCTCCTTTCCTCTTTCTGTTTCCCTTTTTCTCAGCATGCCTCTCTTGCCGATTCCCTCGTTCTCTGCATCCCTATCTCCTCTCTCTCTCTGTCCCTCCTTCCTCTTTCTGATTTCTTCTTTTCTGTCTCTGCTACCCTCCTCTCTATGATTCCCTCTTTCCTTTCTCTCTATATCCCCCTTTTCTATCTCTCGAATTCCTTCTTTCCTCTGTTTCTGTTTCCCTCTTTCTCTCTGTATTCCTCTTTCCTCTCGCCGATTCCCTCATTCTCTGCATCCCTCTTTCCTTTCTCGCTGATTCCCTCTTTTCTCTCTCTCTCTTTCCCTCTTTGACCTTTCACTCTCCTGCATTCAGCTGAAGAGCTGTACACAGAACACCCTACAGTTGAATTGCAAATGCAGCTTTTACCAAAAAGCACTTTCTTCCCATCCCAGATGGTAGCGAGGAAGGTCCTTAGAGTGCTGGGCAGCTGTGGGGTTGCAGGTACAAGGACGAACTTTCCTAATGTCTATAGCTATATATATTTATACACTCCCAATATACTTATATATAGGTGTGTGTGTGTGTGTGACTAAAGGTTGACATGTGGACAGCATAGTTATGAAAACAGTTCACGTGCCATGCATAAAGGTACAATGGCAGTTTCACTTCTGGAATTTAAATCCGCTGACTTATTGAACACAAGTTGCCTAATTGATTCTCTCTAGCCCTGTAATTCGACCCTTCCCTTCTTCCCTTGGGCTTGTCCTCTTTATTTTTTCTTTTAACTGGCATTGATTTAAAGGGAGGTGAAAGTGTTTGGCACCCTGGTCCTGTGCTCAGGCATGGCTTTGGTGCAGCTAATAGCTTAAACTCCCAGGTCTGTAGCTGGCCTGTAATCCAGCACTTTACAATGATGTCTGTTTGGTGAACATGGTCTGTGGTTTGGAGGAGCCTTAGAAAGCCCTGATCCCTCCACCGAGCAAGTGAAACCCCCTGAGTGGTCACTGGAGCGCATGGTTCTCTGGGATGGGCATAATAATGTCAGTGAAAACTGTGTCTCTGCTGTTTGACGATTGTGGTTTTACATGATAGATGAAATACTCCCCTTCTCATGTCTACTGATAGTGTGTGACATGTAATTGACTATTTATTTATTAAAGATTAAAGATTTGGAATTTGCATAGGTCATATATTTAATGACCATTTGTAGAGGCGTCCTCTATGTCAGAGCTGATCCACGCATTAATAATATTGGGGTAATGTGCCGATAAAAATGACATGGACATAAAATTAAAACGTGTAGGTAAGGATGTGCGTTCAATAGCCTAGATAATTTGCAAGTTAATAGAAAAATACTATAATAGTGTAATTGTTTATAAAGTTTTATATTGAGCTGTCAGGTGCTTGAACTCCCGATCAGAAATTCAGTCACACTTCGTTCCAAGTGAGACATGTAATTCAGCGCATCAGACAAAATAATGAGCATCTTCGATGAACATTTCCAAAAATTTTGAGCTTTGTTGTTTATGATTAGAAGTCAAAATGTAATCATATGTGTTACGATCCGGGTGCGTGCGTGCGTGCGTGCGTGCAGGGCGGACAAATCGAAGTCCAGGCAGGACGCACAGGAACACAGGGTTTAATTGCACGAGACATACACCACTTCAACAACTTCAATGCCGCGTCTGCCGGAACAGACGCTGGCGCAGACTTAAATACAAACAAAGACGAATCACAGGACTGGCGTGCGGCTACGCCACACGGGCGGAAACAATCGGGAATCACAAGAGGTAATGAGGGGGCGTGGCATACGAAGGGCAGGAACAGGATGGACGTCGCAGGACGTAACAATATGGCAACCAGCAAAATTCATTACAACCTAAACACTGAATTATTTAAGTAAAATATTTATATTATGAAAAATTTCTATTATATTATTAAATCTAATACCTTTATACCTGATATATTTAAAAATAAAAGGATGCAATTATCAAAATATTTATATATTTATTTCTGTATTTATTTTTTTGAGATATATATTTTTATATTCATTTCATTTTGAGTATTATGGTACTCCATAGCTAACTAACATCATTGTTAATTGTTAATGTAAGACAGTCCATCTAAAACATTAGACTCTTTTATGATGGCTGTGTAGATATGTTTATATTTGTGGTGCTAATGGCATCTTATTAATTTGTTTTAGGTTTATCTTGTGACGTAGTTTCTGAGACAACACATCTTTTTAAGCTCCTGACATAATGGATTTTTAGAGAGCGATCACTTGCGTTTCACCCACGAGGCTGCAGGTTGTACTGGACTTATGGGGTTGGGCACCAGACTGATACAGGTTGTTGACACAAGATGGACTTTCCAGAAAACCAGTGGGGGGGGGGGGGGATCTTAAGAGGGGACCTCAGAGAATTCACTCTTCGCAGCCATGCCTTTCCGGAGGTGCCAGGACAGCGCGGGCTCGTCGTATCAAAGAGACCGCCGTGCTCGATAGAGAACACACGTTCCATTCGCCGTTTTTAATCATCCCAGAGTTCCAGATTAATTAATTGCTTCAGGAAGATATTTGATGTCTGTGTGTTGAAGGAATGCCTGCAATTCCCATGACAAGTATATTTTAGGCGACCTCATTCAAATCAGACCCAAGCTTGTGTGAGGGGAAAGAATCACTCGGGGGGGTAAACAGATCTGCAAATGGTTTGTTCTTATCGAGCCTCAGCCCAGTGGGGGTACAGATCTTTTAAATAAGCGAATGTGACTGGGTTTTTCAATTATTGTCTCCCTAAAAGCTGAAATGTTTCTGTACCACGACTCGCACTTCGCGCTCGAATTGGGTGAAAAGGCGGAGAGTGTAAAAGCACTGCGTTTGGGGAGCGGAAAGGGGGGGCAGCAACACTCAGCCGGGTGTCTGTGTGCAGCCACAGCCCTAATCGGACTCCAGCTCTGAGGCCGGGCACCGGAGACTCTGCCGTAATCCCCAGACCTTCACAGATCCGGGCCTTAAAGTCACTGTACCAAAAAGAGACATGGGAGGGGGGCTCTCAGTTTGAAATAAAAACAGGACTTGACTTTTCCCATGATGCACTTTCCTCTGGAGAATAGGCCAGTGTGGCAGGGTGCCAGGATTATAGGAGATTTTCTGACTTTTCATTGTTGTTCATCCATAAATAGCAACAAGACCCTGGCAAACATCTCCAGATCGCAGGGACTCTCTCAGTACTCTTCTAGCTTTGCTGTGTTAAGGAAAACAATAGGGTAAGTCTTATCTTTCGACTTGGGGACTGTGACATCGCGTTAGGGGGCAGTGTCGCTGCTGTGGGGGCTTCATTTATCAACGCCTCATTACATGAGCGAGGGCGGATTGATCTCTGCTAACTGGGGATCCAGTCTCCTTAAGGGCCTCTTGTTTGGGTGATTCCTGCAAACGTGAGTCAGCCAGTGGAGGAGTTTAAAACCTTAAACAGTGTTATTAGCTTTAAGAAAAATTAAATCTGCAAAAAATATTTTCATAAACTGAAATAAGATACAAAAATAAAATTAAAAACTCCATAAAAATATTGCTTCTGAAACTAACAAACAAATTAGAAACAAGTCACAAATACTTTCTTTGACTGTTTTTGTTTTTTTGCACTATTTAGCCAAAGTAATGATTTGTTTACCTTTAATGACCCTAACTATAACAGCTGGGACATGTTTTTCTCAGCTATCTGTGTATTGCTAGAAATAGAATTACTAAAACATAAACTGAAACTTAGATGTTTAAAAACTAAATAGATTTTTTTCTTTAGAATAAAAACTAATACAAACTAATAAAACCACACTGAAAACTAAAACTTTTCAAAATTAAAATAATATACAATAAACACTAAATTAACATCAAAGCTGCAATACCCCACAGTCTGGATGGAGATAAGGGTGGAGGGTGGGTGTTGGAAGCAAGGGGCCTAGGGGCTGCCCAGTAGAGCGCTGTGTCCAAACCCGGTCTTCGGGGACCCACAGATGATGTACGTTTTTGCTCCCTCCCAGCCTTGGACAGTCTCTGGGTCTTTGAGGCCCGGATCGCTTGGTCCTCTTTGCCTGTCATTATCAGTCCTTCGTTAATCATTATTCATCACAGTTTCAATGGTTAAAACACTCAAATCTACTTGGGAACAACAACAGATGGTGGAGCCAATGGAGATGTGGATCGGTGGAAGTATGGGTATAGGTCTGCTGATGGAGGTATGATGGGTTATAGGTCTGCTGATGAAGGTATGATGGGGTATAGGTCTGCTGATGAAGGTATGATGGGGTATAGGTCTGCTGATGAAGGTATGATGGGGTATAGTGCAATGCCCTTAACCCCTTATAGGGATGCAATGCCCTTAACCCCTTATAGGGATGCAATGCCCTTAACCCCTTATTGCTTATTGAATGACCCTGTGCTGTGACCCCCAAGCTATGGGTATTGAAACACAGGGAATATTTTGTGCTTAAAGCTTGTTGGGCTGTCTAATTGCATGCCTCAGACACATGTAGACATGGGTCGGCAGCTCGGAGACATGTGGGTCTTCGGACCTTTGGTCTGGTTCGTGCAAAACCGAACTAATCTCTCAGTGGATGGAGAGATCCAGTCAGGGATGGTTTTCTGGAAGCAGGTTCTGGATGATGTGGCAGCTGTCGCAATGGGGGGAAACGGTGACAGGCGGGTCCCCTTAAGGGCCACTCGCTATCATCAGTCCAGCTTATCCTGGAAGTGACATCACAGCTGCCCTGCCAGGCTCTGACATGGGCACAGCGGCCCCCACCCAACCACAAGCGATTCTCATTTTTAAATGAGGACTGGGCCTCTGCCTCATTCTTTTAAGGTTTAATTTTCAATGCTGAGCAAAAGTCGTCAAACATTCATAATTGAGACGAAGGTGTCCATATTTCAGGAACCGTTTCTTTGGTGAAAATGCTCTGAAGGCTCCGGGTTAATGATTCCCTGAAGTTTTTAAACAGGAGCCTCTCATTATAAACACGAAGCCTGTAAATTATTGAGGTGGTCTCCTGTGCATGAGAAGAAAATTTACTGTAAAAAACGGCGAAGCCAGACACCAAATAAGCAACATCCTCTGTATATTTCCTTTGAGGGGAACTTTCAAGTAAAATTAAAAAAAAAAAAACTAAAAAGAAAAATTCAGTCTCATTATGTTACAGTGTGGAGTATTGAAGCTCGGAAAGTCCTTTCTGCTCTTTTAAGTTCCCTCTGCTTTTCTTTTCTTTCATCATCAAACTTATCCTCCTATCGAGTCTGCATGGACAGAACCACCTCCACCATGTTTGGCTTTATTTTTTGGCCGCCATGATTCCAGTCAAGTCAGCAGGGTCCCTCACAGCTGGGGAAGCCCGTCGCCACGCTGTGGTAAATAACACAGATCAATCCAGGCCCCTGTGTGCTGTATTGAATTTCGCAGCACAGAGAGTCTGTGATTATTGACTGAATTAAGAGGGTGCTGTCTATTGGTCCAGAGACTCTGTTTGAATGTTTCCCATGATATACATTCATTAATATGTTAAACTCCCCTTTGATCATTTGATTTCTTGTTAAAAAAAAGAAAAAAACAACAGGCACTTTTTAGAGGCACCAAATGGAATGTGGTTTTATTCTTTTCCTGTTGATCTGTCCTCTTCACCCCTACGAAGTGATTGATTCGTTCTCTGACTGCATGGTGAAAATCAAACAACAGGATTGTGATGATTCTGCTGCATTTGTCAGGAAGATCTTTGTGTCTTTAGAACTCACTGAAGAGTGAAGAGCTGAGTTTCATTCCCCTTTGAAGAAGTACTCTTATTTCCTGGCTATTGAGACAGAAGAGGAAATAATTTTTTTAAAAAAGATTTATATAGGACTATGTCTCATTGTGCACTGGGATGGACTGGCATCCTGTCCAGCATGTGCCACATGATGCCTAAGGCAGGTCCCAGTCCCCCGATGGTGAACTGGCCACAATGTGTAATAACTTGAGATGAAATGGTGGGATCTAATGGATTTGGCCCTGCAGTACTATGCACACATTTGGCCCTTCCATGTGGCTCTCTAATTACAGGTTCAGGACTTCATGGATGTGATAGTCAAGACCCTGTACCTTTCATTTGAAGCCATCTTTATGTACAGAGTATTATGCATAGTAATTGATTGTCTGCACGACTTAGGTCACGTCGTGTAGGAGCCTTCGGTGCTTCTGCACAAATCAGGTCAAATGTGCAAAGTGGGGAAAAAAGCTTCCGTGAGCCTTTTGCAGATAAGTCAGCGCTCCACGCTGGGCGGCTCTTTCCCCGGCAGAAGGTTGAACGTCGGCGTGAACTCGGTCATCAGCTGCAATAAGGAGCCTGTTGATAAGAGGTTCAGCCATCCCTCGTTTGATGTCCATGGAGAATGAAAGGGGGCCACGTGGGGTCTGAGGTTAACAGAGACGGCTTTCAGAGCAGAGATGTCGTTAAGCTGGACTCCAGGCTTTGCCACTCTGCTGGGAGCTGCTTTAATTGGGCACCAAACCAACTGTGACGGTTGGACAGAGAGAGTGCATGCATGTCTCGATTAGGCGAGAGCAGTGTGTAGCTGGAAACCATAGTTGGCACAATAGTGACAGAGAAACATTTCTAATGGCATCACTATATAGGATTTAGGACCATGTGAGCAATCAGGAGCAGAACTCATTGGATGCTTTCTGACTGTTTGGTAATCTATGGTAGCTGTAATCTAGGATAAATCTGGAAGTACTTTGCAGGACATTCAGAAGATAACCCATAGTAATTTACATTACGGGTCTAGTTCTTCTCAGAATTTAATTAAGATAATGTTGTTACAATGTTTCTTGTTAGTCTGCAGATGTATTGAGCAGAAATTGTTGAAATGTCGAGCTCCATCTCTGATACTGGACCAAATCTGTTCCAACGGTGAGCAGAATTGGGAAAGCGGCAACATGTCAACTGTCTTACCAAGGGGACCTGCTTACCTTGGGATCTCCTGGTTGTTGGGCTCAGTACAGAGATGCTAGATGAAGGTCTTAGTCTGATCAGGATGACTTGAATGTGAAGAGTAAATTCTGGAAATAGCTGGATGAGGGTGCAGATTTGGAACATGAATAGAGCAGGAAAGGAGGCTGAGGGAGCCTTGGGTGCATTGGCAAATGGACCTTTCCTGAGCATGGTATGTATCCATGGGTGTCCATGGCAACAACTCTGATTGAGTGTATGCCCGTAAATAGGCACCCATGGGTGGAATTTGGCTCACAGTTGGTGTGGAGAACAGAGAAGGAAGGTTTGAGTGTGGGTGGGTGTGTTGGGTGTGGTGAAGAACACCGCCCTGGAAGGCCTTCAGAGTGCAGCATGGGCCAGTGCCTCCAGTGTATCTGCTGGAGCCGCAGACATCCCCCCCGGGCGTCCTGTCAGATCTGCACAACCGAAACAGACAACATCGCCCACACAGAGAACCGTCTCTCAGCTGTGAAATCGTCATTGTATTAATATGCTTTATTTTTTTTTCTAGGTTTATTTTTGTCCACCAGCTGTCTGCTTGGTTGCCTTTTTGTGTTTCTGTATCATATTTTATTGAAAGGACATCATTTAGCGTTTGAAAATTCCTTTCTTTAATTGTTTCTCTGAACGATTTCCTTGGAGATGAATGTCATGATCATGGATGATCTGAAGTGGAGATTGTGTGCAGTATTTACATGGCTGAGATGATAATTAACAGTATGACTGCAGTTTGCAGAAAAACATCTGACAATGGAGGGACTGTGTTTCTCTCTGAGTATCTCAGGAATGATTGTGTGGAGGGGGATCGGTCCTGACTCCTAAACAAATCTTAGCATGATTTATGATTTTTTGAGACATTTTTTTTCCTACTCCCCCCCCCCCCCTTAATTAGCTATACGCCACAGGCAATGCAGAGGGAAAGTGGGCCAGTCCATAAGATCGTTAATTAGGATGCAGATGGGGGTCCACTCCAACTGGGCTGCCCTCTCCCCCCACCACCCTCCACTGGCCAGGGGCTCTGCTGTCCTTGGGTCATACCCCCCCCCCCCATCAGTTTTATTTATTAATTTGTTTGTTTGTCTATTTATCGATTTATTTATTTATTTGCCTCTCTCCATCGTCATACTGACACCTAATGCCTCGCTAGACCCCCGTCATGTAATCTTTTAGCTGAATAATCGACTCATTTTCACTAGCCCGGAGGTTAAGTGACAAAGATCACGTCCAGGTGTCGTTGTCCCATGAATGCTGGTCTAAGGTTGAGATTGCATTGATAATCAAGCTGACCGGACTCGCGCTCTCTGCATGGTCTCTCGAAGCCGCCAGGGGTTCTGAACGTTGACGCTCACCGGGTCCGACCAGTTGCTCTCATTAGTCCCGGCCCATCCGATAAAACAATGACTCGCCCGTACCAGAAGCATCATCTCAGAGAGCAGGAAATAAAGAAATGAAAAGGACAAAAGCTCTTTTTTTTGAAAACTTAATTATACCTCCCCAAAAATGCATGTCATCAGCGCAACAATGAGATGTACATCACTGAGTAGCTAATTGGGCGTAAGAAGGAAGCCTCGTCTTATCCTGCGACAAGAAGCACGACATCAGCTTATGGGAGGTGTACAGGAGCAGCCAATTACCTGGAACGGCTTTGTACTGGGTGGTTGTCACGGAGATGTAACCTGTGGGGAGGGGGGAGAGGGGGGTGAGGGACAAAGCAGCAGAAATGCCCGCTGTTAGATCCCGACCCTCCCCAGCATGATCTCAGCGACCACCCTCCTTAAGTGACAAACTGGCTGAGCCTGCGCCCTTGCCCTTCTCAAGGGGACCATTCTTTTAGACTTTCCCGCTGATGGTATAGGGGCACGTTTCAAGTCGCCCATATGCTTTTTTAAAAACCATCGATCAAAGCCACGCATTACGTAAGCGAGCTCTGAGTCAAAATTTTGCTTGAAGAAGATGGCAAGTCTGCGAGCCACCTTCAGCAGTTCTCCCAAGGTGGCCTATCATCTCGGGGGGGGGGGGGGGGGGGTTTGCACCAGGGGTTCCCCCAATTTTAGGGCGGCAATACAGGGGCGGTGGGGGGTGATAAACGCCCGGGGCGGGGGGTGGGCCGGCGGGGGCCCCCCGTGGGCA
>JABFEA020000138.1:7320260-7330985 GCA_019775915.2 Cyphomyrus plagiostoma | reverse complement strand
GGGGGCAATGAAGAGAAGAGACAGCTGTCACTTCAAGAAACCACAAAGCAATCAGATTCTGATAGAGGGCAAAGCATGACCCCCCCCCCCCCAAACATACACACACACCTAACATGGCTTGCAAAACATAGGCCCCTCCCACCTCACAGGGGGGGGATCATCCTACTGCATGGGTAACAAACTCCATTTTAGCACCAGTTTAGCACAGTTGTGCACATGCTGAAGTGTTCTCTACATTCAGATCATTAAGAGGTGTGACAGCGGAACTCCTGTGTTGTGTGCAGTGAGCCTCTGTCTGTGTGTGTGTGTGTGTGTGTGTGTGTGGGGGGGGGGTCACAGCCTTCCCAAGTCGATTTACTAACGGAAATTCATAAACCCCCATCAGCTGAACTAAAAACCTGCACAGAAGTTGATATGTGGTGTGAACAACCAGTTCAGAGGAAGTGATCAAGTAAATCGCACCTAAATGATGGTGCGTAGGACCAGACCATCCAGTTAAATATTCTAAAATAGGAGTTAAATACTGAGTCTTCTATAGATTCTACATGTAGAAGGCAGAACAGAAGAACATTCCCAAAAGATCCTTCCAGGCCTGACTGCTCAGGATTAGCGATGACCTCATCTACACAAATGTGTGCGTCGAGTCCAATTTAAATCACACCACAGTAGAGCAGCAGTGTCTTCAGGAAGACATTTCATTGGGCGAAAGGGAAGTAAAAGCAGGTAAAACCCTTTTCACAGCCGAAGTACAGCTTACAAAAAATCCATTTAAAAATAAAAAGCTGCCATGAATTTCTAGAAAAAACCTGAGCGGACAGGCGGAGGCCGGTAGGCAGATTGGCTCAGATTGCCGGATGTCAGGCTCAGGGGGAAACACCCTTCTCTGTACTTTTGGGGGGTGTCAAGATTCCTCCAGCAGGAATGGGGGAGAGCTGGGGGGTGCTCGTCTGCTTCTGTTGAACATTACCCTGAAAGCAGACACCACATTCGAAATTAAAAAAAAATAAATTTCCTTCCAAACATATACTGCCACAATTTGACCGAAACGAAAAAATTGTAGCAACGCTCATGCAGCTGGCAGCCAGCAAGGACGCAAAATGTCCAGTTTCATGTTATTACAGTGAACAGAAACACCCCATGGAACACCACAGTCAGGAGGATTCGAGTCAGGAGGCTCACCAGCATGAGCAGGTAATCCACGTGTGTCTGGATGTTGTGTCTGTCCTCCAGAGCTATTTTCTTGAATTCCTTGAGCTGCACGGGACACTCGCAAGCCGCCTTCATGAACGGCGACATCCAGGTGAAGCAGTTGCCCAAAGTGTCCCACGTCAGACCTACGGAAGCCACCGTGAAGCCAGGCGTCACAGGAAGCAGTTTTGTGGGACACTGCGGCAGTCTGACTTAACCCGGCGGCGCACGGGAGAAACGCCGTTCGGGAAGCGATCGGAAACGAGCAGTACAGGACAAAGTCGGAAAAGCAAAGTCATAAACGCCTTGGAGGAGGCTTAGGGAGGAAACGGGCCGCTGCTCACCTGAGACTCTCTCGACGGCCTCGAACGACGTGAAGTGACAGAAGGCCGTGGCGGCCAGGATTCCATAGTGATACTTCAGCGAGTTAATATCAAGGATGCACAGATCTAGGAGCTGCGGGAATCAAGCGTTAGTGCAGAGATAAGGTGCCCCAGACAGTCATATGCATATGTAGTGCGGTACTGCTACAATACTACAACACTACATGAAGAGGCGTTAGCAAAGGTTCAGATCTGAGTATGGACCGTCTCCCTACCAGTATCGGGGGGGAGTATTGCGTGTGTTTAGGGGGCCGATTCGGTTCCTGCCAATGCCGACACCAAAACTACACCCTTGGATGTTGGGACCTGATCAGCTTACACTTACCTGAGAGATCTGTACAAAGGTCTCTTGAGAAAACTGAGGTATTAGAAAATTGACGTCATCCTTCAAAGAGGCCACTTGAATGTATAGTTTCAGCCATGAGATTACAGTTTCTGGACACAGATCCCAATTCAAGGCCTGTAGTGGCAGGGGGGAGTGGAGGGAGGGGAAATACTTAGCATACAATACACTTTATTTGCCTACCAAGACTTGCTGGCCATGAAGAACATAGGAGTACCTTCAAAATTATGAGCTCCATCTCCAGGATTTCCTCCTCATCACAGGCACCGTCCGTAACGTAGGCAAAATCATGCAGTTTGGGGGCGTAGATTTCCTAAGGAGGAACATGAAAAGTTGGCAACAGGCTGGAGGAAGATGAAGATGAACAAAAGCAGAGAGAAAAAGCTGAAGGGCACGGCTGAGCCCTATGCTATACCATTTCAGCTCTGAGGGGGGAGGGGGGGGGGGTCAGACTGAGGCCAGGTGTTTTGTTAGCGGGACCACATACAGCAAAGACCGCACCTCCATCTTAGCAGCGATGAAGAGAGACGTGATGCCAATCAGCTGTAGCCTGTTCTTCTGCACGTCCACTTGTGTCAGCATGAACCGGTCGAAGAAGTCCTGGGCTAGGTAGAAGGTCTCTCGATGGAGTGTGTACACCTCACTCACCTAGAAAGGAGCACATCACAAGCTTGTACAACTCCTAGCGTCTGCTGTCCCTAACATTCAGACAGGAAAACGCTTTTGAACAATTAAATCAGGTTTTAACCATTAGCCTTATGTTTCATGACAAAAAGACATGCATAAGAATATCCCAGCATGCTCTCCGTAAGTTCTAGATTCAGCACAGGGTCAAACAGGGTGCAGTGACCATGGGTGCAGGGTGCTGCTCAAGAACACCAATGCTGGTGTGATTACTCTGCCAGTCACAGGATTTTATGGCAAAGTTGAATGGAGTTCCACGTTTTTACCTCCAGGAGCCAATCGAGGAGAATGGACCTCATCTTGGGCTGCAGTGCAGGGTGACGCTCCATGAGGCTCCTGTCATGAACATACTTCAGCTCTTTGCTCAGCATGTTGACCCAGACGTCCTCGGAACTAGCCCAACTGCAAAAAAAAAAAAAAAAAAAAAAACACACGATTTAGGGGGCAAACTGAGACCTGGTATAACCATGTGGGCACTTTTTAATTTGCTTACCGCTAGCCTGAGACCATTGGCAACACACGCCAGCTATAAAACGGACCATTACAACATGCTGAACATGGCAGTAAGCGATTACTCAGAACGAGTCACACTTCTCGCGAAGGGTGGAGGGAACATTAAGGTGGCGTCCAAAGAAAAGGCTCTTCAGATGACATTCGGGCATAACGCGATACAGGCAAGATCTGAGTACGGCATGTGCAAAGTGTGGCCGGCATATCTGAGCAGAGAACCAAAGGTACGTATACCTCAAACACGGCAGAGACGGAGCTTTGATGAAGAGGTTTTTGAACCTGTACTGCTTGAACCCAGACAGGTTGCTGGTCACCTCTTCATCTTTGCAGGGCGTCTCTATCAGGATGCAAGGGCTAACAGCTCCTTGCGCCCACCGGTTCTGAAATGTCCAAATGAAAAGGTTATGGAGCCTACAACAAACTCACAGGCCAGACCTCCATTCATCAGAAAGGCACAAATGTCATTTTGGAGGGAAATGTTTAAAATGCTGCCTTTATGCAAAACAATGTAATGCGTGTGATGAGGTGAAAATGAAGGACCCAGGATATGAGGTTATATAAATCCACAGAACTTAAGATCCTTCAGATCCGCATTTGCGCATTAAACTACAGTCATCTACACAATGGATACGTTCATAAAGACACTTTGCCCCCACGCCATTGTTCGTTAACCAATTTCATTTCAGTTGCAGATCTATATAATATTATATACCTGGATTTCATAGCTGTGCTTTTTCGCAGAGAGGGGTGCTTTTCTTTTGCTGCACTGTAAACGGTAAAGAAGAGGCGTTCAAAACGGTAACATACACTTCTAGTGAAGTGCACACACTACATATACCACTTATACACATTTTATCTACACAGACCTCCGATTTCCTTTTTCTTGCCACTTTGCCTTTCTCTGCGGGGGCATTTTCATCCCTGGGCTGTAACGTGACTCGAGCGCTGCAAAATGTACCAGCGGGGTCAGGATACGGCCCAGCAGTTTTATCAATAATACTACTAACAATACAATACAACCGAAATTATATTTGTGTTTTATTATTATTATTGAGATAAAACATTTAGTTGCAGTTCTCAGCTCCCCCAGGTACGGCTCTTACCTGCGTCTTGACATTGTGTGAGCGATTAACGAGCGGGACTTCCTATAAAAAAATTAAAAACAATGCATTAACAAAAGACAATTAATTAAACTGAAATACTAAAAGTCATCATGGCTAACTGATTTTTCGTAGAAGTTCTCCCATGGCCGGACACAGCTCCAAGGCGGTAAAGACCCCCCCCCCCCTTCAAAAAAAAAAAATAAATAAAAATCCGCTGTTACTCACGAAACTAAAAATGCTCACAATTAATATCAAGATGCTTTAAAAAGCAGGCTCCGGAGCGGGCACTGGGACCAGCTGCCCTGCTGAACGGCGGCTTTGGGCGCCCGGTCCCCCGGCTTGAGGCGCCGCGGCTACGCGCCAATTCGAAGGAGCGGGAGGATCAACCTTTGTCACGTAGCGGCCGGGTTAGTTAGCCGGGCGACGGGGCAGACAGCTGGCAAACCCGGACAGATAACCCAAAGTACACCGGATGGTTAGACTATACACTCGCCTGATCATTTTCTGACCATAGGATTCAGAACAAGAACGAAGTAAAAAAATGCAGTTAAACCGGCACTTCCCCTCGCAAGACCAGCTCCGCCGGAGATAGTGCGCCGAAGCACCATTCTGCCGCCAATCAGACATCCAACTTGTAATGACAATCTAGCTACCCACCCGGCACATAAGGGCGGTTTAACCCGGGGGACGCGGTCATTACAGAACCCGAAATACCAAAGGCCGGTCCAAAGGCAGCCAAGACCCACCAGAGCCTGATCTAAACTTTGCGGACACTACATGATCATGTGCCGTACTCAAACACCTAGTCCCTAACGTACAGATGGCTAAATCACCTACGGAAAAGTGCCTTTGCGAAGCGGGATTCGGTGAGGGCACCCCAACATACCTTACCAGCTAAGCGCCGCGGATAAAAGCATCAGCTGGCGCCGGCGCCAAGCCTTATAAGTCAGGCGGCGCGGCGCCAATGCGCAGGCGCGGTCCCTGCCCTGGCCGCGCACCCGTGAGCGAAGAATGTGTTTGAACTGAACATCTTCGCTGAAAATCCCATATATAAACGGAAATAAATAAATGTAAACGTCTGTCGTTCTCTATAGTACGTTGGACGGTTCTAACCTTGTAAATAAAGCAAAGAAATGTATTCTGAATGTATTGCGGGAAAGAGGTGGAGACAGCTCCGCTGCCATAAAGGAGGAGTTCGGAGAAAAATTTGAAAAAGGAGGCCTTTCCCCTTTTTCCGGTCAAAGGCGAAAGACGCCGAAACGTAGCGCTTTGCCAGCCCTATGAGGGCCGTTGGTGAAATACCACGAAAATCTGACGCATTCGGTAAAATTACAGATTCTGCGGGTTCCAGGCTCGGGTCTTGCCCGCCTCTGGGAGGGGCTCCGCCGGCACGTCGTCCAATCGGAGGGAGACAGAAGGAGACAACGTGCTCGGTGCAGAATGTAAACAAACCGAGCCGGCACGCCGAAAGCTCCGCTTTCTGCTGCTAATCAAAGAGAGCGGACACCCTGCACATTCTGCTTTAAGTATTCGACGCGGCTCCATGACGTCTCTTTACGAATAAGATACCAAATTGTAACTAGCAAAGTTACATGTTACTTAAACCTGACGCAGCGGCATTGGGTTACACATGTGCAGTAATATATTTGTATCGTCCAATAATGTATTTATGGGATCACCTGAAGAACATTAAAAATGACTCAAAAAGTATTTAAGATTTAGAGAAATATTAGAGAAGAGCACGCACGAACCTGTCCACTACCACGTACCTAAAAATACCGGGGGCGAGAGGGGGCAAACGGGCCCCTTATTCTCGCTTTTATTGCGGAAACTTCTTGTACTTAAGCTTACCAAAGAAACCCTGTACAACTCTAAAATAATATATGCATGCTTTCCAAAATGAGATTCAGTATTAACATTTATTAAACAAACTAACATAGATGTTATACGTTTTATTGAAGACTGGTGGGTTACAACATGGTTAAAATAGTCAAGATTTTAAAAAGAAACATACTACGATATTCTCACTTGTCCGTTTTGCTGACCTTAAAAAGTAAGGATTGTGTAGTCATCTGTCATACACCCAAATATCAAAGTATAGTCAGATAAATAAGGACTAACGCTAATTCCTACACTTTTTGGCGAAGTGCTGCATTATTCCAGTAACCTATAAAGAAAAGGCGCAACGTCTAACACTTGAAAGCTGTTACACAAAGATAAACGTGTTCGTCACACTTTAAACAAAAGGTTGCTACATTTGCTTATAAAAGTGTATAGAGCTCAAAAGAAACTACCTTTTGTGCATAGTTGATTTTCTGCTGTTTGTTGTCCATTCGGACAGTTCAAGTTATTAATGCAATGACGTACTGTGAACCTGGAAGGCACGTGATCCCCAACAAGTAATTCAAGGCAGAAGTAAAATAATCATCCCTGTTGCAACAAAAATAAGTCAACTGAAAGGGTCCTTCTAGCACTGGAGGTTTTTCCGTTCACTTCCACAGTTGACCTTATTTCACAAACAAAACAAAACAGACGCTTAAAGAAAGCGACTTTGCTAGATACAACAAGAAAAATTACAGATTCAGGGGAAATTAGCAATAGACCGCAGTAGTACAGCCACTTTCGCGGGTAAAACACATTTGGACACACTGCGATACACACTTAAGAAAACGCAAAGTTAGTGCTCATTAGACAACCGAAATAGGCCATGCGTATTCGTATAAATAAAATAAATTTTCCCAAACAGAAGCGGCCATTTTGCTACACTTGTGGATAAGTCTGCCCAAGCAGTGGCTCCTACTCCTTATGACACCGCCATCGTCTCGCCGACATTCAAAGACAGAGAAATCGAAAAAACCGAAGGTTTGAAGACAACCCGGCAAAAACAGAACCAGTTTACAAACACAAAAATACAAAAACAAAACATCAGGATATAACGCTACTGTAGGCTAAAATAAATTGCTAGTTTTTGGTTTAAATATTTCGTTAAATATTTCAATTAAATGCAACTAAGAGTAAACAAATACAGACAGTTACAGTATACTGAACAAATACATTAAAAATTCACTCAGTCTTCTGATCGGCTTTTAACAGTCAGCTGAGAAAAGTTTTAGCTAGAAAGTGAGTTTCACAGTCCTTACGCCAGCAACTAATTAAGTCCTGTTATTTTCTAAAGAAACACGCATTTCCTTAAAAATAATAATAATAAAAAAAGAAATACATGTCCACAAGGCCACAAACTAACTCCTGGACACATTTGGAAGGCTTTACAGTATGTACCAACAGGAAATGCTGTCAAGTAATCTGCAACTGTAAAGATGATCTTTCATGACCCTGAGAAGCATACTGCAGATTTAGAACAATTACTTTTTAAAGATACAATAAAACACTTTAAAATCTTCACCTAGGTGGAATTTAACAATATACAACCATGCAACTACACCACACACACACTAACATACTCTGAATTTTGCACACACATATACACTCTTCTGTATACAAACTTCATATTGATAAGAAATATTTTCACTTTTTTTTCCCCCTTTTAAAAATATTTTTGGAATTAATTCTTTTTTTTATCCCCTCTTTTTAATATACATTTTTTTCAGTTTAATCCATATTCAATACAAGGCTTTTAGTGATAATTAACAATAAAAAAAATAGTGTGAATGTACTGATTTACAAAGTTTTAGGGCAGATTCCCTCTGAGCTGCACAACAGGAAACAGAGTAAGGATTTAGGTTTATATTGCACATGTGTGATAAAAACGTCAGATGCATTACTCTCCAGCTCTGTGGAAACTTTAGCAGAAGCGCAGAGGTGGTTTCTCGTCTCGGGACGCGTCTCCTTCACTCTGAAGAGCTCACGGCAGCACCCGACTATACCCCTAAAAGCAGGCAGTCGCCGCTCTCTCCAAACACCCGTACATTTCCGTGCTTTTCGGTGTCAGAGGGAACCTGCCTCAACAACTTGATTACACACACAGCTAGCATTCCGGCATGGCTGCAGGGGGTGTCCAGCAGGGGGCGATCTCAGTAGTTGAACTGCCTCTGTACCGGCTGGTGCACGAGCAGCCCGCTGCCCTTGGCCTGCCGGACAGTGCCCTCGCGCGACAGGTTGAGGCGGCGGAGGGCGTTGCGAGACAGCCGGTGCCTCTGGACGCCGTCCCGCACGCGCTGAGCGAGCCGGCCCAGCTTGGCCTGCCCCAGGAGGCCCGCATGAGCCGAGAGAGCAGCTGCGTAGCAGCCCGCATGGAGTCCGGGGGCACGGGGGGCGTCCACTCTGCAGACAGACAGCGGCACGTCAACAAGGTGCCGCCCGCCGGCGCCCCCACACACGCAAGATGCTTCAATTAATGAAATCTATATTCTAAATATGTCATGTTAAATCTACAGATATACTAAATGTATTTATTGGTAGCCTGAGCAAACAAAGAATGAGTCTTCGGGTCAGGCTTACAAGCTACACAACGAAATTTAGTAACTTGTCACTCTGCCAATCACTTTTTAAAATAAGATATATAATCGTATTATATAATCATATAATCAGGGGTGGTGATAGAGGTTTGTGGTCCAATGTAATCATGTTGGGCTCCAACCCAGAAAAAAAAAAAAAAAAAATCAATTTTTTTTTTTATTTTAAGGCCCGTCACTCAAAGGCCCTTAGGATGATTCAAAGGAAACTATGGATAATGTTTTCATAATTTCTGCTTGCTCCGTGGGAACACCATAGCGAATGAGTGCCCCCCCCCACCACCACCATCTGCACATTAACGTGGACATAAGTGTGACGCTGAGAACCTGTCAGCTGACTGGAAACACTGGTGCCCAGTGGATAGAAGGGAAGAGAAACACTGGATGCTGGTGGGTGCACTGAGGAAAAGGGGCGTGTACCTGAGGAGAGACTGGTCGAGCGAGCGAGAGGTGTCAGAGGCCTGGGTGGGTCGGGCCAAGTGTCCCGCATACACGGACATGCTGGGGTGTTCGATGAGCAGGTCCTCCAGGGGGCTGGTCTCCAGCAGCACGGGTTCGAGGCCACTGGCCGTGAAGCAGGGCGGCGGCGTGACGAACCAGCTCTCCTCCAGCGCCACTGTGCCCAGCTGCAGGAAGCCGTCGTCCTCGGCGTCGTCCAGCGAGGACCAGGCGGAGCAGCAGGCTGGCGGCTTGCCCACTGCCAGCTCGTCCTGGGGGGGCGTCCCAGCGGGCGCCTCGCCGTGGGGGCTGGAGCTGGCCTCAGCTGCGGGGAAGACAGCAGTGGTCAGAGCGGCTGCGTTCGCAAACCTGTCACAACAGAGCAGAGCCTTCAAAGCAAAGGACGAAACACAAGTCACTTAAAATATTCATGCTAAGAGGCTCATCCCTGCACGGTCCTGTCAACATTCAGACTGTATTACCCTTTTTGGCCTCCAGGGGACGCTGGGAAGCACTACACAAGGTTCAAATTAAACTAGACACTCCTCAATGTAACCACAGGTCAGCGCCACCCTGTCAGCCATCAGTATAGTTCTTACAATAAAGCCTGGTTCAGTGACTGTCACGATTTCAGCGACATATTGGGTTTCTCAGTGACATCACAGCCGAATCGATGTCAAAGTGACCAGCATGGAAAATAACCCTGAATCCTGCACACAAAGAAGTACGTTGGAGAAAAACAAAAACATCCTTTAATGATGAAGGGCAGTTTAGTATCTGCTGCTTGGGCTGCTGCAAGAAACTCAAAATGCAACAACACACTGCAAGTTCCCCAAAGCTCAAAAAAAAGTCATGCTACTAAAATCACAACTTGAGTGAAGGGAAAAAAAAAAAAAAAGTTCTTATGAACAATTTTCAGTCCTTCCATCACGCCATCCAGAATGGCTGTGTGCCGGTCTGGAACCTGTCAATTTCATTTAAGCACGAAGACCAACACTGATAAAAGGCTCTTGAGTATTTCCCCATCCAGGGAAATCTTAAAATACATACGGATACACTAAACTCAACATAATCACCTGAAGAGCAAGACAGGGAACCAAAAGGGGGTGTCGCTATGAGCAAGCCATGCTTATTGTATTTTTAGGGGGCACTTGAACATGGAGACAAGGTTATGCCCCCCCGCACCCACCACATGGTGACATGCAGAGGTGACTCGTAACCCAAGGGTGAGACTGAGCTCCCCCCAGCAGACAAAAAAAAAAATAATAAAAAAAGAAGCACTTCTGTCACCCCCTCAGGAAAGAAGAAAAAAAAAAAAAACCACAGACCCCCTGACTCGCACTCATGCTAACATGCGGCGTCTTACACACAGACTTCTTCACATAGTCAGAAATGGCCACCACAGAAGTAAACATGTCCCAAGAGAGTGCCAGCAGATATGGCGGGAACTCAGACTCGCTTCCGCTTTGACTTCGGCGTTTGTCGTGTGAGGTGAAACACTGTTGTGCAAAAATGGCCCCATGGTGTGGCCAGCATGGGACGGCCAGCATGGGACGGCCAGCATGGGACGGCCAGCATGGGACGGCCAGCATGGGACGGTGGCC
>JABFEA020000138.1:7286246-7299820 GCA_019775915.2 Cyphomyrus plagiostoma | reverse complement strand
ACCTAATTTAATTATTATTTAGGCGATATCTATAGTTTTAAAGTTCGCGCGGTAGCAACCAGTTTCGCTCAAGTTCAAGTTCAGTATTGTGTACTTATTGGCACAATACACCCTAAGAAAAAAGGGCACCAGTTTGTACCTTGGCTTGTCACTGGGGCTGGACCCTCAAGGGTCTGCCAGTTGTACCCTTAGGTAGGTAAATGTACCTTTTAAGACACTTAAAGTAGAGAAATACATTTATTTACACTTTATAAATTTGGAGAATTGACTGGATTTGCTGTGTGTATGTTAACTATGTAGTAAGGCAATAGCTAGAGTAATAACAGAGTAACTATGACAAGCAGCTCCCTATTTGAACTGGTAGATCTCTGCACACTGGTCACCTGAAAAGTAGAACTTGAGTTTAAAAATGTTGATCTACACTTTGTTCTCAGGAGAAGGATCTTGAGGATAAAACGTACCGGAACCTTCAGGAGTTGGAGACGTATTCTGAGAACACCTACTCCTCATTGCTGTACCTCATTCTGGAGTGTCTGGGTAAGAGTAAGTGCCTCTGGGTGCTGCTGGATATTCCCAACAGACCAGTCTGTGCCTCATTCTATAACTGAGAGGAAAGCCACTGTTGGCATGAATCACAGGTGTCTGATTTTCACTGGGGTGTCCCAGTCACACTGGGATTTCTACTTTCATGTTCCGGCATTTTCTGCTCCTTATAAATTTTTGAAAGAGTAGATATTTTACACTTTGAAATATTCATCATTCAAAGGTGCAGGCAGCATTATTATTTGGTACAGGCTTTTCGCTTTCTCTATAGCAGCCGCTGTAAAAACATGTCTAATAGTGCCTTTCACTTATCGGCCACTAGAGGGCATTAAAACTTTACAAACGGCCGTGTTTTCTCGACCAGTGAGTAAAGTAAGGATTACATGTCAGCGTGCGCCTCATGAACATGTCACTGTTCCCTTCCACGTAGTGCAGCCTAACTGTTGTTGCAGGTCTGACCATATGGAACAGCTCTCACTATGTTTTGACAATGTCGTCATTTTCACCCCTGTTATTTCTATGCGGTGTGAAAGGGTGAAAAACAGGGGATCGGTTTCAGGTACCTCTGAGACTCCTGGCTTTGGAAAAGCTTGTTTAAAAAAAAAAAAAAAACTTTGAAGACCTGTCACGGGTGTCACTCAAACCTTCCGTAGGTCAGAGGTAAAGGGGTCACATCTGCTGTTACGCAGGGCGTCTCCTGTGGGGGGCTCTGATGTGCACAGCTGGACACGGGGAAACACTCCATGCTGACCCCCCAATACCCCAGGCTTCCTTGTGGATTTGAACTAATTAAACTAAGAAATGCTGGCACGCCCTGAGGTGTGACTCAGAACCTGAGACGCCCTCGTCTGGTAGAGAACTTTAAGGCGAGGTGTCACGTTCCCCCCCCCTCCCCCCATTGGAATGGTTATTCCCCTAAACGACCTGTCGACTCTGACTTTCGCTTTGCCGGTGATGTCAGCTGCTTCAGGAAGGCTGAGAGCTGTGCCCTCATGGCCTCTTACCTCCTTACGCTCCGTTCCGGCGGCTCTGTGTTGCAGGTGTGAGGGACGTCCACGCCGACCACGTTGCCAGTCACATGGGGAAGGCCCAGGGGATCGTGACGTGCCTGCGAGCTACTCCCCACTACAGCCAGCGGCGTTTGGTCCGTCTCCCCATGGACCTCTGCATGCTGGTGCGATGGCAGCCGTCGAACGGCCTCTGAGATTCACGCGGACGGCTGTTTTTTCCGTGCGTCCATGTCAGATATTGATAACCAAATGACAGCTACAAAGTTTATCAAATATATTCGCCCCCTCGGATTCACGAATTTGACATTCGCGGTCTCAGATAGTCGCCAGCTGCCTGTGAACAATTAAATGGGAATATATATGGATGACACTTAAGCCAAAAAAATATAAACGCCAGTGAAAATGATTTGGTTTGTGTAAAATCATCATATAATATATGTTAGTGATATTAGTGTTAATATTTGTTAGTGTATGTGTATTATATCAAATATGGTGTAAAAAAACTCATCTCCATCTTGGCTTGGATATGCTGAGCGTCTTTTCCTCGGCTGCCAGCCTCACTGCCATGTTCGCTGTCTCTGCCACCATGGAATCTCGCCTTTGCATTTCTAATAATGGGGGATTCGTGAGGATCTTGCACCCCCAACCCTTGAACTGGTGCCAGTACAAAATATTGCAGGTGTAGTTACACAAGAAAAATTTTAACAAACCGAAATTCTGTTTCTGTAAAAATATTTTGAGTGCATGTAAATAAATTGACAGCTATTCGATTCCTAAAGTCCTTTAAACAAATTTTGTCGCACTTTCCTTTTATTTAATAATGCATACTTAACAGTATACCATAGTGTTGCCGTATTTGGGTCAGTGATGTTTCACAGGTGCTGTTAAAACTGCTATTTTTTGTATTGTACAGTGAAGTGAAAATGTTCCTCACTGCAGTGACCATAAATCCCCAGAAAGTGACATTGGCTAAATGTCCTACCATTAGCCCGTGGTGACATGTTAGCTAGGGAGCGAGCGGTCTGTGGCTAACAGTGGTCTACATAATTATGAGGAAATTTAACTCTTGTCTTTACAATTAATGCTGACATCAAGCTGGCAAGCTGGATTAATACTCCCTGTGGGTATTAATTGTCCAGTGGGTTATGGTGTCTGAATTTATTAGGATACTTAGTGATACTTCAGTTTATTTACAGGAGTCTACAGCCTAAGGAATGTGAAGTGTCTTTTCAGCAAGGCAGGGGGCGCAGTTGTCACATCTGCACTTCACTGTTAGTACCACTGTCTTCTGTAAGCACTCCTGTTGAATTAAGGCAGCTGGTGGACTCCTTACTGAAAGGTTGCCAGTTCATCTTTTAGCACTGACACTGCTGAAGTGCAATGTAGTGAGGTACTCACCCCGAGTAACTCCAGTAAGAGGTGTGGATATAGGTAAAATTGGGTAAAAATAGTATTATTGGATAGAAGCTGAATGCGTCGCAGTTTTGTGCAAGTTTGCTAAAGACAACCTATTTTGCCTTGCATCAGTCAGCAGATTTCTTAGCTTCTGAATCCACTTCCTTTTTTTATTGAAATGCCCCCGTGCTTAAAAATGTCACTGTAATGCATTTGACATTTCTGAAAAATGTGTAAGGCCTGCTTCAGCTTCCATCTGTGGTTTTCCTCTGTGCATTTTAAGTGTAATGAAGGTTAGAAATGATGGTGAAAAGGCTTACTGGCACTAAAAAGATCTGTAAATTGTAGGAGTGGTGAGTGGTGAGCTTATTAAATCAGAGCGGTAACATCGCTGTCCATGTGCAGGATGGTGATTCGTATGCGGCAGTGATGTGCTCAGTGTGGCTTCTGTCTTGCCTCCCAGCACGGTGCTTCACAGGAGGACTTCATGCGGGGCAGCCGGGAGCAGAGCGTGAAGGACGTGGTGTATGACGTCGCCAGCCAAGCTCACGTGCATCTGCAGCACGTCAGTATGCCGTCCGCTGGCGCGGGTAGCGGGCAGCGCGTAGCTGTGTGAATGTGACCAGTATCCTGTTCCAGGTGCTGCTTCCCTGGCCTCCTGCGTGCTGATACAGTCACTATCCCAGCCTCTACTCTGGCTGCCCTATTTTTGATGTGTTTTGGGGGGGGGGGGAAGGGGGTCCATATTTTTCTTTCCTTCTTCTTTGTCCAGGTGGACTTATGAGCTACATGACTCATGTTCTTGGAGAGTGATAAAAGTACAAGTCTGTTCTGCTGTTAAAGGAATGAAATGATAGTAAAGCACAGCTTGGCTGCCTCCCTGAATGAAGAGGGTTGTGGTCTCACATCTTTCATACGGGCCTCTGAAGCATAACCTGCACTATCATGAGTTCACCCTTGACCCTTGACCCCTGCTTGTCATTCTGTTTTTATCTTTTTTAACCCCAGGCTCGATCGTTTGCCAAAAACGTACCGACGGCTGCTTTCCCTGCCTTCTTGCAGACGGTGAGTCTCCGCTTTACGTAATAAGGTCTAGAATTAACGATGGGCCGGAAATGAACGGATCCGGGCTGCAGGGAACCGGAGGGTGGGGTTCTGAGACAAGCTACACTTGGGTGAGTTGGCGGAAGCGTTAGTCACGATGCCTAAATGTGCTCGGCGGCTGCGTGACGCCCCTGGAAAAGCCGGACAGCTCGTCTCTTTCTCCCAGGACTTCATGCCGGAATTGTGTTGGCAACATTAATGCAATTCAAAATACAAACATATGGCTGCCTCCATGTTACTAAAAAGTCTCATATCGCTCAAGAATCGCGTTGAAAGATGTTCCGGGTGGAGAAGACTTGCGTGTTTATGGCTGCGCTGTGTGTCCTGTTCTAGGTCGTATTAGAGGACTACCTGCAGAGAGTGAGGAAGGTGGACTTTGATGTTTTTCATCCCACGTTGCAGAAGCGGAACCCTCTGCTTCCCATCCAGCTGTACCTCCGTTCATGGAAGGCCGTCTACTGATATCTCCCCTTGTATAGATCGGTGTTTCCCAGCCGGGTACTCAGGGATCCCCACACAGTTCACCTTTCCGCTCCCTGCCCACCCACTGCCATGCAGTGGACATTTTTGCTGCGTTCTAGCTCTCTACCATGGAAGAAAGCATGAAAACACATTTACTGCCCATGTCCCTGCCACTCAGTCCAGATTTTTGCTGGGAGGGAACAGAAACATGGACTGTCTGGGGCTTCCTGAGGACCAAGGTTGGGAAACACTGGTATAGATGTTTTAATTTATCTATCATTGACCAGTGGATATTTATAATATAATCCCCAGTGTGTGGGCTCCATCATCTTCTCTTGTTGGGATCTGTTGGATCTTGGGTCTCCACAAAGAACGAAATCTTCGACTTGCAAATCAACATGCTCTTTCCACCCTTTCTGCGAGCGACGGCTCGGCGTGAGACGGCTGGCTGTTCCCTGCTGTTTTCTTGCTTGCTGGTCTCCGGTTCTCACTGTTCCAAGGCTCTTCACTCCCTGTCCTCCCAAATCGTGCCTTTCCCTCCAAGTCTTGTACAGAAACGTCGCTCCATTTCATAATTTCTTGTGTCCTATAGACAAGTCGCTCAGTAAAATAGCATTCCGTTGCTTTTTTTTTTATGTCAGTTCTGATATTGTTTTCCTGACCTTCGCTGGTTCACTCACACAATTCATTGGCACTGCATCTAGGCATTTCACGCTCCATATGTTCTCTAATCCAGCAAAGCAAGAGTTAATGTTAAATTCACCATTCTGCACAGACTGGGTGCTGTGTGCCCTCCGAGCAGGGGGGGTGCCCTGCAGTCATGCAGGCATGCTAAGAAGCTCTGAAATCCTCTGCGCGCCACATACCTGAGTCACATTTTTATTAAACGGTCACAATCAATGGACAAGGCCAAAGGCATTGAGAGCGATCTCAACAGCACTCAAGCTACCAGTAGACTACGTCCCAGACTACTGTAAATTTCACCTCCACACGTCACGTACACCAGTCGATTGTTTTAAATAATGCAAATAAACTTTTGTATCGATGTACGGGAAGGTCAACATTTTAATGAAGGCCCACGTGAAGCTATATTTTATTTCTGTTCTAGATCAACAGAGAATGCAGCTACACTGTGGGACATGGAATGATATGTTAATTAAGTGATCTGTGAGATGATTAGCGGATGGCTGTTTTAATAGCCACTGTCTAATTGAGACTCAGAGGCGGCTAACATTGGTTTATTACTTTTTGATTTTATTTCACTGCAGCATCAATCTGGCATGTTCAGTGTTACAATGCTGAGTGATCACGTGAAAATCTTATAAAAAAACGGACCTTGAGGAGCACAATCCCTCCCCTCACTGTCTGCAGCTACTATGGACATACAGGGATTCAAAGGTTTATTGTCATATGTATAGTGTACAGATACAAAGTACAATGAAATTCATATTTGAATGCCTGCTTGCAGACTATACCAGGCGACATGTAGAGCAACAATGCAAGAAGCAGTCAACATAGAGTGCAACATTATGGTAAATCAAACTGTACAATACAATACATACAAACTGCGAAACGTGAACACACAAGATTCCACAGTTTATTTTTTAAGTATTACCTGACTCCTGTAGGGCAAAGGACAGCTCTGTTGCTCCCTGACCAGGAATCTGTACAAACAGTAGGTGGTTTAAGCTTCGTCCGAAGGGCAGGGCTGCTGTCTGGACCTTCTGCCTCCTCGCCGTCCTTCAGCGCCTCCCCCGTACTGAAACAAGCAGCCTTCACCGTAGTTTCATTTTTTATAACTACAAATGGAGCAAAGGATGTAGGATGTAAGTTTGCATGTCTGACTGGGACAGCAAAAGCTTGGCAACTGGGTTCCTAACACCCAAAGAACCTGCTTTCCCCAGGGCATCAACCCAGAGCTTCCCCCCCCAGGGCTCCCCGCATCCTCACCCTTCAGCTGACGGAAGCCGCTGTTCAGCTTTCAGCGACGCTTCCTGTAGCTCTTTCCCGCACCATAGCCAGAGGGATGATGGACGTGTCTTAAGGTCCTTCCTGGATCGCAGCTGCACACCAAACGCCAGGAAAGCTTCACCAGCATTATGGCACACTTGAGTTTTAATGACACACAAGGGCTACTGGGCGGAGAGGGCAGAGGTTTTTGCACTGGCAGATTCAAAATTTAGAGTCCGCTTCTTATTTGTTAATTTCCATGTTATGTAACGCTGCAGAGGATGCACCTTGGCTCTGTGGTCACCCCTGTAGTCTCTCGCTTGTACGGCTGGATAGCTGTGATCCTGTCATCACCCTGCATGCAGGAATTTGCATGTTCTCCACGTGTCATGCGTGCTTCCCCTGGGTTCTTTGGTTTCCTCCAGCCGCCCATAAGCATGCAGCCTGACGAGCTGCTGTCTCTGAGACGCCCATATTCACAATGTGTTCTTGATGACTATGCTAGTTTTAGCTTGTGCATTTCATCAGGCTGGGCTTCCCTAGTTTCCTGCAGGCCCGAATCCAACACAATCTGCAGATTTCTCTGCTCAAGCACACCTACTAACCGCAGTAATTAGCTGATTAAGATGTGCTTTAGCAGGGAAGACTGCAAACTGATTCTGTCCTCCAGGACTAGAACTGGGGAGGTAGGCCTTAGGGCTGTTTTTTGACTGTTAAATACACCCTAGACATGGAAGACTGGGTCCTGGGCGTCCCTGCTGTCAGACTGGCTGTCAGAAGACAACTGGACGGCTGTTGGACTGCAGGCCGCCCTGTGGATCGGCATGAATGACACACGAGCAGCCAGGACGGGCCTCACTGGCTACAGTACCTCACTTTAAAACACTTTAAAGTTTCTGGTATGTGCTGAAACCGAAACGACTGATTTCATTAAATTGATGACGGAATTATTTGTTGAAATCAAATCAGATAAAACTGAAATAACAGCTAAAAAATCATGGTTCACAAATCTTGTACAACTAATGGTTCAACTCATGCATGCAATTATACAAATATTAATAAAGATAAAAAAAAGCAGGCTTATGTATTTATATCCTCTCTTTATGAATGAAAAACTTCTTTATTGTACATTTTTGACTAATTAATTGTACCTAGCACATACGTAAGCGGATTGCTTTATTTTATTGTTGGAATGAAAGGTCTTCCTGACTAGGAACACCTGAGTCAGTTGGTTGCAATCACTTGTTTCCATGGATACAAGATGTTTAATTTAGCTAAAGTTAAAATCAGTATGAACCAGTGAGGGGATCTGCAGAATGTCCTGGTTTAGCAAAGGCAGGGTGTAGGTAGTTCCCATGATTAATGGGATACAGTTAGGCATCTAGAGCTGTAGTTTCTGTGATTTGATGTACAAAGGTGGTTTTTAGGCTATCTACGCTATGCTTGCTATGCTTTTGGGCTATACTCACTATGATTTTCACGCCTGTGTTCTCACAACATTTTGTTCTCAGAGCTGGTGAAGTTTTTATTCCACACCCCTGAAATGTTTTTTTAAAAAAAAAAAAAAAAACGCTAGTGCATCATGCTGGTGTTTCCCAGTAATTTTCACACTTACATGGGGGCTCCATTGGCAGGTGGTGATTCCTCGATAAGTACTGACTGTTTTTACTACGCTGTCCTGCTCATTTCCTCTCCATCTTCAGCATTCTGTCAGAGCTGTATTCCAAGTCAAGTATCTGACCCCCCCCCCCCCCCCGGATCTGATGTCAGAAAGTTCTCACGGCATGATGCTACATCACTTTGCTCAGAGCCGATGACATAGCACCAGCAATCAGGCCATGTAAGAGATCTGGCCCAAGCTCTGCTGGGGCTGTAGTCCAGCCTCCAGCTCGAAGCCCTTACAGCGAGCGCCAAAGTTACACTGGTTTTGCTCCATTTGTAAGAACACTAGCTGGTTCTTCAAATTGCAGGTAGTGGGTTGGAATCCACGCAAGTGGGTACTTGCCCCTGTCCACCACAGATTGCTTTTCAGACTGGGCAGTGTTAACTATGCTAACTAGAGGTGCTCAAGCTGTGCAGTTATCTTTGAATCTGCTCCTGGCGTAGTGTCTTAGACTAGAAGTTCACATGCTCAAAGTAAACTCCCCCAAGCTAGCTTTCAGTCTGCCTCTGCCTCAGTCCCAGGTAGATACAGTGCTGCACAAAATCGCTCCATTTCCGATCTTGCTCAGAGTGGCCATGGTTATACCCTGAATAGCCCATAGAATGGCCGTCCATCGCCAGCTCATTTGTCTTGGCGAAGTTACGTTTAGGGTGGTTCCTGACACACCACTCAACATTGTCCACCACCCTCCTGTATTCTGTCATATCACCATCCCTGATATAACTGACTATTGCAGAGTCGTCTGAGAATTTCTGCAGATGGCTGGGCTCTCTTGTGCTTGAAGTCAGTGCTGCACTAAGTGAAGGGACAGGGAGGGGGGACTGTCCCTGGTGAGGCTCCTGTGCAGCTCAGCAAGATCTCCGACACGCCATCCTGAAGACGGACGTACTGCAGGTGTCTGGTCAGGTCAATGAGGTCACCAGGGCAGCTGCCACCTTCATGGCTGACAAATTACTCCCAAGCAGCACTGACTGGATGCTATAGGAGGCAAAGAAGAAGTTCCAGTAGCTCACAGTCATAGATCCTCCGAGTACCACCTGGCTTGTGAGGGGGGGTGGGGGGGGGTCGGCATCCACAGCAGTCTGGGCCTGGTAGGTGAACTGAAAGTGGTCGAGTGGCGATGTAACTAGGGGACAGAGTGTCTTCATCACCAGTCTCTCAAAGGTCTTCATGCCGGTGGTTACTGAATAACTACCTCAAAGTCCTTCAACCTGATTTTCTGCCACTTGTTTTTTGACTTTGTGTCTTCATATGAAAACAGTATGAAACCAATGTAAGAGACGTGTGAACATTCGTGTTGGTATTTGAACCTTTTTTGGTGAATACTACTACAGTAATTTGGAACAATGTATTGAATTTGGAGATGTCTGAGTTCCACTGGACATTTTAGGGGTTGTGCTTATGTTGGGGAATGACATGAAAGATTTAAGATTTCCCCTATCCAAGTCCAACCCAGGAGTTTGCCACATAAATGTGTTAAAAACAAAAATAGAACAGTTTGCTGTGTGCTCATCTTCCAAACACAGCAGCCCTGGTTAGTCTTGGTTAAACATGCCCACTTACCAGTTGGACATTAGGTCCCTTATAGAAAAAGTACCTTCCTTACTGGTAGATGCCCCTGTCAGGGACATTGACTCCCAGGCTCCAATCAAATGGCGCCCCTGTTGTGCCTTCTCCAGTGCACGGCCTCCCCCAAAAATATTAAATAGGAAATATCTAAAATTGAATGTTTGTTACTCTTGAACTACTACGTTCATAAACATGGTCTGATTTTACACCTGACAGTCACAAAATGTTTGTCTGAAACAAAGCAGTTTCCGAAAGTGTTGTATACCAGATATTCTTACTGAGCATATTCAAGCATGACAGGGAGATTTCAGCTTTGTGCTACACGTTGACTTTTTTATGATCAACGGCCAAAAACCTTTACGAGACAATGACGGACAGTGGTTGGAATTTTATGGATAGTGACAGTGAAAGTGAGGAAACATGGGATGAATATGATCTGTTCATTATTAAATTTTTCCCATCTGAATGACATGAGATTTAATTTGCAATAACTCATGTGTCTCTACACCAGGGGTGGGCAGCCTGATACATGGAGGGTCGTTGCGAGTTTTTGGGATGGTCTCTCGGTCAGCCAATACCAGTGGGATGGCTTCTCTGTCAGCCAATACCAGTGGGATGGCCTCTCGGTCAGCCAGTACCAGTGGGATGACCTCTCGGTCAACCAATACCAGTGGGATGGCCTCTCGGTCAACCAATACCAGTGGGATGGCCTCTCGGTCAGCCAGTACCAGTGGGATGGCCTCTCGATCAGCCAGTACCAGTGGGATGACCTCTCAGTCAACCAATACCAGTGGGTCCGCATGACTGGAGTTCAAAACCAACGCTTTATTGTTGGCCAAAAACCCACAATGGCTCTCCATGGAACAGGTTACCCACCCCTGCTCTATGCTATGGTACAACAGACACACTTTTTCTTTTCCTTTCTAATTTGAGTCAAAATCTCAAGACTCCAGTGGTGTCTCTGGAGCAGTTTTGAGACAGTGGCTTCACCATCAAACTGTGAGAGATCCAATCAGGCTTTGTGCTGAGCTTTGCCCTTTTGTAGAGCACATTTAGTGCTTCTGAACTGTACCTGCTGTGCTTGAGAGAAGCAGGGAGGCTCACTAGATGGAGATGCTACCTCCAGAGTCTCGATGTTCCTACACATGCATTAAACTGGATTTTACACTGGTAGTTCTCTGTGCCGAACTGCACAACCTCGCAGCAAAATTTTGGTTTCCTACAACAATGGGGGACCCTGAAATAGAGGATTGTATGGACTACCCCAAGAGTTACCTCAGGATTTGAAATGACACACATCTCTTAATGCATTAATTATGACAGTGAAATAAATTGCTAAAAACCATTAAATGAAAATATCTTTTAAAAGCATGGCCTATTTTACCGATACAATTATGCTTTCAGCTCAAATTTAGCACAAATAAACTTTTTAACAAGATGTTACTTCAAAATTCACCTTTTCATAATAAAATTATTTCTGTTAATATTTATGCTTGGAAATGCCACATTGTTTTTCTTAAAAGCCGGCAGTAGCTTACATTTATCTATTCCAGAAAAAGGTTCACCTCTGTTTTATAAATGTAATTTGCCCAATGATTAATTTGCCCAATGATAAATTTAATTTGCCCAATGATTTATCCAAACAGGGACTCTGATGCCAAACGGTTGGTTACCCATTGAAGCTGGTCTCCCTCAGTGTTCCATGAGGAACCTGTTCTTTTACAGCATTCAAAGCTGTGATCTTCTGAGAACACAAGGTCCTGGTCTTTGGCTGGAACAGCTCCAGCTGCACCATCTTGTCCTGTCTTGTCTTGTACATTTGAGCACTAAGCCCCCCTAAAAAAGCAACGTCGCAATGATTTTTCCATGTGGTTAGCACATTGGTTGTGAAACTAACGTTGGTATATTTGGACTTCCCTGCCACATTCAAGCCATGCTGCCCAGAAATTGTAACTCTCTGTGACCACATTCCAATTGCATTAATCATCCATTTCCCTAGCAAATGGAATTTATGTTCCCGTGTGAATAAAGACATGCCAGTTCCATCTAGTATCTAGTATGATATTTTCTGCGCTTGCCCAAGTGCTGTGTGTGTGTGTGTATATATGTGTGTGTGTACATGTGTACACACTCACATAGAGATAGACAGACATAAATAATCAATGCTGTCTCACCACTGAAGCCTAATCGTTAAACGTCATAGAACAGACAACAGATTTCTTAAATGAACACAAGCGTGGTAACGCTCGTAATATTTTATTTATAGAAACCACAGACACACAAGCACACCCAAACACAAAAGCTGTACTAAAAACGCTTTTCTCACATCAGTTGTCGAGGCATTGGACAAAATTATTCCTATATTACAGGTATAATGACGACCTACTTTGGTACCAAAACTTTACACTTCTCTCTTAAAAAAGTAATCCCAATTAATAATTTAATTTTCTCTAGAGATCAAAAATCCCTGCGCTGCTAAAGTCGGTGTTTGAAAGTCATTTTCCCCCTTCCCTACTGTAGCTACTAATTTTTTCGGCTGTTTAAGTTTTAGACGTAACAAAGAAAATCGTAAGTGATTATCTCAGTTTGGATAACACGCATTTCTGTAAACATCCGCTGGGCTTCGAGCGCGAGTCTTCGTCGTGCTCTTTCTCCGGAGCGGCATCAGCAGCTGATGAGCGCGGTTCCTTGAATTTGTGGCCCTTACGCTGTAAATCATAACGTTGCAGCAACTGTTGGCTGTCAATATCCAAAAGGCTAAAAACGAGAAATTCCACCACTCCTTCCCGGCGACATTTCCCACGACGAAGACCGCGATCGGGGTGAAGGAAGCAGTGAAAGCGAGGGTGAGCATCCCGATGGTCTTTGCTGCCTTAATGTCGGTGAAAGTGGGTCCAGTGACTCGCTGGCATTCAGATTCGGCCAGGTGCTGCCTTCGCTTGGAGTGCATCCGGATGGTGGAGAACGACAGGATATTGATTTCCACTGTGCCCGATAGGACAGTGAAATCGAAAGCGGGAAACAGGAGGAGTACGTTCCAAGCGAAACATCGCAGCCCTCAGTGCGTAATTGCACATTCGACTGCACGTGTTGTATTCTGGCACTATTTCCTTGCTATAAATAACTGGAAACACTGCTTGGAAGAAACTTCCCAGCCAAGAGAGCAGGATAAGAATGCTTGTCAGTTTGCTGGTGATCACTGCTTCGCGGTGCAGCGGTTCCAGGACGGCAATATTGCGCTCGAGCGTGAGAAAGAATATTGTTGTGATTGACACCGAGGTGCAGCCCGCAAATACCGGACCGATGAAGCTGCATGGGTGATAAGTGGCGATCAGTGAATTTACCGTAGTCCATTTCGCCGACGATCCATTAATCAGGAGTGATAGTTCGGCGTACACAGAGAGAGGCACCACAAAAGCGCCCGCTGTGAGGTCAGCGAAGGCAAGGGAAGCCTTTAGGTTACCCTGTGGAGTGTGGAAGTATTTCGTCCGCAGGATAATAGCCAAAGTCACTGAGTTTCCAAACATGATAGCAACAATGAGCATGATCATGAAAACCACGAGCACAATTTTACTGGTCAAAGTGCAACAGCAGCCACTGCAGCTTGTCTGTTCCGAGTTATAAACCATCCTTTGAAAAGAGCTATTTAATCAAAGCCATTGCTTCACAAGTCCAAGCGAGCGGTTTTCAGTGGCGGAAAATCGGATCTGCGTTATTGCTCGCTTTCGAGGTGGCAGCTCTTAGTCCAGCAGAAGGGGACTTAATAAACAAAACCAGTTATGGAAAGAATACGAAACATGCACACAGGGGCGCCGCTAAGGGGGGGAAAGTTGGGACAATTCTAAGGGCCCACGCCCTTTAGGGCCCCCCAGAGATCT
>JABFEA020000138.1:7232848-7256264 GCA_019775915.2 Cyphomyrus plagiostoma | reverse complement strand
ATCGAGAGAATGCCAAGAGTGTGCAAAGCAGTAATCAGGGCAAAGGGTGGCTATTTTGAAGAAACTAGAATATAAAACATGTTTTCAGTTATTTCACCTTTTTTTTGTTAAGTACATAACTCCACATGTGTTCATTCATAGTTTTGATGCCTTCAGTGAGAATCTACAAATGGTCATGAAAATAAAGAAAACACATTGAATGAGAAGGTGTGTCCAAACTTTTGGCCTGTACTGTACATGCGCACACACGCATACAAACATGCAAATATAGGTATACATCCACACTTATTTCTAAGGCACGCATAAATACATACATATATAGTTATACATCCACACTTATTTCTAAGGCACGCATAAATACATACATATATAGTTATACATTCACACTTATTTCTAAGCCACACACATAACTAATAGTACACACCTGCTTGTTTAATAAGTTGTAAATTTGTATCGTGGTGGTTGATGTTGCTGTTATTGTTGTATCACGGTTGCAGCTGCAGTTGTTAGTGTTGCTATTGCTCTTAGTGTTGCTGTTGTCGCTCGTCGTTTTATTTTTATATTTTCATTCTTTTATGTTTTTCTTTGTTTTGTGTTTTTTTTTTTGCACAATGGAAATTAAAAATATAGCAGTCCTCGGCTGTGGGGGGAGGTAATATATAAAACATTGAAAAAAGTTGTTATACTGATTACAATGTTCTTACTATGCTAAAAACAATGTTATGACTAGGATCTGCACCTCCAAATCTGAGGCCTTAGTTCTCGACCAGAAAAGGGTGCAGTGCCCTCTCCTGGTGGGGAGGGTACAACAGTTGGAGGCTACATCAATTTCATCATCTACAGCTGCTGCAAGTGGCGTAGGTCCTAGGTGTGTCTTTGTAAAGGAGGCCTCCCTTTAGCTCCAGAAATCGGAACACTGTGGGTGATATCTAGTGGGCACATGTGGGCGGATGTGTTCAAAATCGAGCACTTGGTGACTACTGATCAGAGACATTTATTAATCTGACTAACACTGAATTAAATTGTGAATATAGAGGAGCCTTCGGACCACTTCTCGCTGATTCTGTGAACTAGGTTCTCCACACACCGTGACAGTTTCCCGACCTGCTCCTTGGGCACCCACAGATGGTCTACATTCATATTTCATATTCCAAAAATGTGTACAGTCTGTAGGTCCCCGAGGACTGGATTGGGAAACCCTGATCTAGATGGTCCTGGATGGTGCCTTGTCAGTCTCTGTCCTCCTCTAGATGGTCCTGGATGGTGCCTTGTCAGTCTCTGTCCTCCTCTAGATGGTCCTGGATGGTGCCTTGTCAGTCTCTGTCCTGGCACATTAATATTTGTGTAATTGTCCTGTGTGGGTCATAGCTGTGCAGCTTCCACATCCAGTACATTCGGTAATGAGTCACAGAGGTCCTATCTTAGAAAATGATATCCACTGTGTCCATACAGCAATGTCAGTCATGTGGGCCCAAGCCTCATACAGAAATTTAATCGAAAGCCCAGAAAATCAGCCAAAGACCTGTGGGAAAATCCTACTGTGCTGCCGGTCGCCTTAATTGCTTGAGTGTTGGTTGTTGTGTGGGCTCCAGAATAAGGGCAGCGTTTGCAGTCAGAGGAGATTTATCAGATTCCCCAACAGGTATTACATAAATGCAGTACTACAGCTTGTCCCCCTGCCTGTCTGGGGTTAGGAGGGAGTCTCACTGCTTCAGTGCCCAGTTCGCTGCTGCCTGTGTTGCTTTGGTTGGAAGCACTTACTGAAAAACCATGATTGTACAGTAAAGAAAGACCATGTGATGTGCGATTCATGAGCCTCTTTGCTGCATTGACACTAATTTTCATGCTAACATTTGCTCTTGATAACATTTCTGCTCTCTGAGGAAAAAGCAGCTGTAGTTTTCGTTATCTTGTGAAAAGACCAGGCAGAAAACAGTTAAAATCTAGTATGGAAAAGGGGGGGCGCTGTGTTTCTCTGCTCTCTGGGTAATCACTACGGCCAGAAATAACCGATGAATGTGGCCTGTGGCGCCGTCACATCTGTCGCTAGGAGCCGAATGTCAGGTGGGCCTCTTCTTCCTTGGATGTCGTCATTATTAATGTTATTACTACACAGTAACATAGGGCATCTTTCTCCAGGGCTGCATCGTTTTGCGCAAATTAATATAAAAATGAGGATGGAACAGTTTCCAGTTACAGAGCCTGAGATGTCTGCTGAATCTGCAGAAGATCCTCCAGGGGTGTCAGCTTTCACCGGCTCTGAGAGTCACGCTCTCGCGTTGATGCCCGTCACGTCCGTAGCCAGAAATAAATTTCAGCAGGGGGTGGGTTACATACCTGACGCCCGTGGCTTTCAGGATAGCGGCACAGCACTATAGTGGGGCAGGAAACAGCTGGCCCACGAAAATCCAGTGTGTAGGTGGGGGCTAATACTCCACAGAGAGCTGGAACCTCCTCTGCTGCGAAAAGTGGACCCACATGACCCAAGATGTTCTAAACCAGGGGTGGCCAATCTTATCCGCAAAGGGCCGGTGTGTGTGCAGGTTTTTGGGATGACCTGTAAGTCAGCTGTTCAAACCCAGGTGTGAGGACTCTTTCAGCCAATCAGTCCTCTAATTAGTGATCTAATTAGGGAGTTGCAGCGCAAACCCGCACACACACTGGCCCTTTGCGGATAAGATTGGCTACCCCTGTTCTAAACGCTCTCAATATGACAAGTTCTACATGCCCCACGATTACAATTTACCACAGCTAACAGTAATTACCGATGGGACGGATGCCCAGCCACAGAGTGTTCTATGGGTAAAGGGTTTCGGGTAAGTGTGGGGGGTGAAATTGAGGTTAGATGGAATTGACTGGCATCCTAGTTTATCTATGCGTCTTTAGAGCTGAGGACAGTATGGGGGTTAAACTCCTTAGTCATACTCGCAATCTACCAGCAGGTGGCGATATATATCTACATTTACTTGCTTATCTTACAATTTTTTCCCACATGATTTAACCAGCAGCTCTGGTTAAAACCTGCAGCAGACTTCATGCTCTTAGCCAGTGCGCCATCCGCTTTCCTATGAAATATACGCAAAAATGCAACTTCCTAACTGGGGGCTATTATTCCTGCTTCCCAGCTTAACATCCTTTTTCGTTGGTAGAAAAATTGGCACAACTTTACAATAAATTCATATGACTGAAAATGCATGTTTTTCATATGCCACCGAATTTTCATTGGATAGATTTCCTGGGTGTAGGCAAATTAAAATGTTTCTTTATTCCAGCTCTGGGGTACATAACAGGTTAAGCATTGTGCCTTTTTATAACTATGATTAAGCAAATACTTTGTCAACAGACTGACAATTTGCAAGACTTACTGACAAAGACTTGGATTTTCTGCTGGATTTCTTCCTTGTCCCCCCTAAGATTAAGGTGGAATGTCTGGTTTGCATTTTGGCAGCAAAAATTTCACACTCACATTGATGCTGATACAGGCAAGGAAACTGGCAAAAGCAGACCTCTATTAACTTCCCAGAAAAATAAAAAAGGAAGGATCTGGAAATTACTGTCTTCACTGAACTCTTAAAATATACTATATTAATTGGCATTGAAGCATCAATGAATTCCAAAATCTTCTGTATGGAAGCGCTACCTCATCGGACACAAAATATAGGAAATGTCTTTTAAACATTAATAAATGGTGAAGCTGAAGTATTTCAGCAGGGAAATCCAGTCAGGAGGGCCAGGGTATTTGATCCCTAGTCAAATTAGAAATCTATACATATGAATTATTAACTCCAACTGAAAGGACTATCAATCTCCCTCCCTGCTCTTGTGGCAACAGCAATTTGCAGTTTTCTTTTGTAACCATTTCAGAGGAGAGCTGTAATGGAAGGAGTTCTGAATTCGGCTTCATAAGTGGGACTTGTCAAAAGAAGAAAAAATTTAATATTCTTTAGTTCTTTAGATTTCATTATAATGAAGAAATACAGACTGGACATATAATTTTGTGAAAGCAAGTGTTTTAATTTTTGACAACTATTTCATGAAATAAGTAATAAAATGAGGTAAACAGATAAGCTTAAAAAGAATCACATTAATTAAGCATGAAAACAAAAATAAGCGGCTTACACTGTAAAGGTGTACCTTAAATAACAGCTGGTAAACTAAATAAAGCAGTCACAGTTATGGACAAATGACTCTGCCGGTATAATCGCACCAAGCTGTGAATTACGTAACAATCATTTAAAAACTGCCACGCTATTCATGCTACATTATAAATGACCATCGTCAAGTATAAATTAAGGATAAACACACTTCGCTGTCGGGAATGACGTAACAGACGACTAGGAATGACCTGAGTAAAGCTGCAGCGACCTCTGCTGGAAGAATGGGGTACTGGACCTGCCACGTTCAAATAACCTGCCACCATCCAGAAATTACAGCCGATGTCACATATGCGTATTAGGGAAAGCTCTGAAACAGCAGGGCCTAAGCTAAGCGAAAACAAAGGTAATAAATACGTGGTTTTCACTGCTGTTACAGGCATGGAATAATATTGTAATGTTGGTATTTTGGCCATTAAAATAATGGTCACATGAGACTGAGCAGTCTCATTTTCACTAATTCTCACCGTAATAGTGCATACTGTGTTTATCTCTGTCTTTCATTACCTGCTCACTAGCGCCACCCTGTACACTGTTTGCTGTGAGTTTTGCAGCAGATGAGGGATGACTATAAACATCATGTCTGTGACCAAGATGTCTGCTGCACTGCTCATAAATAATTTACACGCTGATTATGTGCGATACAGGACTCATGGGAGCCCAAATCACTGAGCAACGGGGGCCATCATGTGACCCACCATTCTCATCTTCTGTCACCCTTTTGGGCTCCAAAGCCACTGGACAAAGAGAGACACTCAGACCCCAGGTTGCAGTTACCAACCGGACAGCAGAACAAGGTGTGGAAGTCTGCTGGTAAGAGCTGTATCCGCTGTGCAGCAGCCGGTCCAGTCTGTGGCACCACAGCCCAGTGACCCATATGTGTTGTGGTACTGCATTCAGCTAGTCTGTGGGGTCTGTGGTTATGTGTCTACCCTGTAGCACACCTGGAAGGTCAGAAGAGAGGGGAAAAAAACTGTTGCATTCGGCTGTCCTCCACATAAGATAATGAGCACAATCAGCCAAATCAGGACACAGACAAACGGCATGATTATGCAGCACAGAGGGATCTGAAATACGAATTATGGCCATCAGCTCATAGCCGATACTGTGTAAGGCCTTTTCAAAGGAAATAACTTATGATGCAACTATTATGTCTAGTTATAATGGTTCCTGCGGCATTTCAAAAGGCTGTGAATTTTTTTTTTTTTTTACAGGTTTATGAAAAGGTTTTTTTCTTAAAGCTTTTTCAATGGGCCTAAACAATCAAGTTTCACAGATTTTATAAACGCCAGCAGCTATACAGGCAACTTCCCAAGCTCTGCTGGCAGCTATGAGAAAGTGGTGCATGTTTAGGGCACAGCGCTGCAGAACCGCTACGCATCGCCTTTTTTTTATATCTGAAGTTTCCATCTGTGATCAGATGCAGCGATGCCCTGCATGCACTGAGCTTGTGGTCACATGACCCAGAGAGGGCCATGTGACCCAGTAAGCCCACAAGCAGCAAAGGCAGAAACCACATGTTACAAAGGCACCAACAGTGGCTGAGGTTACCTGCTGACGGGCCATGGCTCAGTGAGCGCCGCGCCAAACAGACGCACATGAAGACAGAATTTTTCCTTTTGTCACCGAACGTCGCTTTTTTATCAAAGAACCAGGCGGCCCCCACAACAGAGTCCTCGCCATGAGATGGAAGTGCAGACTGCTGCAGACGCTCACTGTCCTTCAGGCTGTCAGCCTCTTCCAAGGTAAGAGGCTCCGGCTGAGCTGCCGCCTCCCTCAGGTCAGACCACGAAGGACAGGTGGCGCGCCTGGATGTCATCCAGCCCGGCAATGATCGATAAAGGTAGGAGGAGATGCCTCTTCTGTCTACTGATGGCTTACAGCAAATCATTAACCTGGGTTTGTAGCTGTTGACAGAGAAGAAATCCGCACACAAACAGCCAAGTCAGTGGGTAACAGGAGAAGAAGGGTCCAATGTTCTTGCAACTTTGTGCCATTAGTTCAGATGATGAATTATAATTCTTCGGTTTCATTAAACACTGATATTATCAAAGCAGAGGAATGGAAGCACTGAGCGGGTTGGCAGTGTAACCTTAAACAGAGTGCTGTGTTAAACATGCCACATCCCCTGCATGTGAATTCATTTATCCTCCATTGCTGAAATCTGAAATAGCACGGTTCTGTCCTGCATCCAGTGCAGGTGACACACACAAGCACTCAAGCCTGGAAGGTTATTTTTAAAGACAAACCACACATTTGGCTCCTAAAGCAAGTCCAGTGACTTGGATTCAAATCCAATTCAGAAACCAAAGGGAATTCCTTAAATTATTGCGCTAAATATATATATATTTTTAAATAGTTTCCATATTTTATAGAGCATCCAAAATAACTTTGAGTGCATGTTTGAAGCGATACTTTAAACTCAGTAAACTTTAAAAACACACCTGAGATTAAATGCAACATATGTATCAGTGGCAGGTAATAGATTTGGTAGCAATTAAAAAATTTACGACATCGGTATGAACAGAGAAGTTGTTTCCGTTCAATGGACCGGAAGAGAAAAAGAATGGGTATTCATACTTGAATAATTTTTGTGTTTTTATTTATATTTTTGCTTTAAACTTGTACCTTAAAATACATCATTTAGTTTGCAATTTTTAAATATATGTATTTGTAAAAAATGTATATATTATTTGTGGAAATTTCTACATGGTTAGACACCACTGAATACATCGTCTTGAAAATAATTAGCTGGAACGTGCTGTAATTTCACAGAAAAGAGTAAAGAGTATAGCGTGGTGAGAATCCTTAATGAAATACTGGATAAGTACAGGATGGACTGAGTAGGGGGGGGAAGGTCCTTTGGGGAAGAACAAGCGAGTGTTAAAATTGACTGCTGTTTTCACTGAGGCCTGAGGCACACTTACCACTCTCTGGTGATATAACCTGGACGACCATAGATAGACCTATAAATGGCAACAAGAACCGCGAGTGGGACACTCATTGTGTGTGAGCGTATCTGCATGTATCATGGCCACTCTTCTCTGCCCTGCTTCCTGACGGCCCCTGTGCACGTTAGCGTGCACCAGCCGTCATCAAGGCATCGATTACACCCGACAAAGTACTGAACACGCAGAATAGCCTGAAATATTCCCAGACTGAGGCAGTCACTGAGAAATTAGCACCGGATTTGCCGTGCGTCCACAGGGACCCAAACGTGTGCATCCTGCCTTCCTCAGGAGTGAGACAACATCAGCTCTGCTTATTCAAACTGTTACTAACTCTTCAGTTTAAAACAAGCCAAAGCATGATTACATAAAAACATATTAATATATAAAATAAACTGCAGACTCTAATCCTAATTCTAAGAATCACACTCAAGAGGATTTAATAGTTATCAGGTGAAAATATGCATGTTAATTAAACATTAAACTTATTGAACGTTTAATTATAATGTTGACAGAAATCTAAGACATAGTAATGAATAGAGAAACTGTAAGTCAGATGTTTTCCAGCGTACAAATGAAATCCCAAGGTGACAGAATGTGAGAGTGACGGGCCGGCTCAGCGGCGGTAACTCCGGGCCGTGCGACAGCTCCACATCACACCCCTGTGGCCTGCAGATGCTGGGCCGCTTCTTAGTCCTGCCTAACAGAGTACCTAAGGGAAGGTCCGCTCAAAGGAGAATGGAATAGATGCGACTGGATGCTTGACAATTTTATTGATAAACATGGCAGCTCTTTGCTCCCTTGCCTGGATTATACCGGTCTTTGTGACAATGCTGCTTCTTACGGCCTCGCGTGGCACCATGTTGGCCGCCGGTCTGGGCACAGACTGTCCTGTTTGCGTAACCCATGGAGTGTGACATTTTTCTGACAAAATGAAAACTACTGGTGCAACGGACTGTAGCTGATCCATGATCCGTGCGCACCCCCCACTCAGGTTTGGCACTGAGGACCAATTACAAAGTTTAATCACAATAGTGTGAAATATACAGGCTAGGCCAAAAGTAAGTATTCACTTTTCATTTTACAAAGTAAAGTTTTTATTTTACAATGTTATTTTTTAAAGTAGGTATAGCGTTTTTGTTTTACATTGATTGAGTCACGTTTAGTCTCTTCGGTGTTTGAAATGTCCGATTAATGTTGTGTTCCTGAAACATTAATGATCCATGCCTGCAGCCGGTTCCTGATACTGTGACACACTTTAGGTACTTTGAGAACACCTGCACCTTTCCACCGCATTAGATTGCGTGACTTGCCAGCATGGACTGGCCACCACACTCACCCGACTTGGGCGTAGTAAAGCAGAAAAAGCAGAGTATTTTTGAGAGGAAGCCCCACACAGTGGATTAATCGAAGGACTTCCCCTAGTCAGCATTTGTAGACATTGATGCTGCCTGGGATTTGTGTGCCACAGCGACAGGCTCTAGTAAACAGCAACATTGACGGGGGACATTTTGAATGCCTAAGAGACTGAACGTGACCCAATGAGTACTGTAAATAAAAAATTGTATACCTACTTTAAGCGATAACTGTGTAAAATAAAAAAAACTCTATACCTACTTTAAGCTTTAACTTTGTAAAACAAAAACTTAACTTGGTAAAATAGATCCTTTGCTTTTTAAAATAAAAGCACTATACCTACTTTAAGCGATAACTTTGTAAAATAAAAGCCTAACTTGGTAATATAGACCCTTTGTAAAATAAAAACTGTATACCTACTTTAAGCGATAACTTTGTAAAATAAAAGCCTGACTTGGTAAAATAGACCCTTTGTAAAATAAAAACTCTATACCTACTTTTTGCCCACACTGTAGTTTTACTGCCGCTGTTATTTTTTAAAGTAAAATTCACTGAATCTTGACGCTACAGAAGTCCATAGAGGATGTGCATTCAGAACCTGAAATTCATTTTTCACAATGAGCTCATGGGGAGATCTTCACATTTTTGGTGGGAATGCAATAAAAAATAAAAAGATCCAGTAGCATTTCTAGTGGAATACGGTTCCCTTTTTCTCTGGACATCTTGATCACAGACATGATTTGATGTGTAATTACAATTTTTGTTTTCCAGAGAAAACTTTCGTTTTTTTTTGTGATCTCAAGAAAATAACTTGTGATCTCGGGAAAACAACTTTGGCTACGGTGAGATCATAAGAAAACATAACAAGACAGAAAAAAAATAATGATGGATGTTCTCTGTGGACTTTTGTACGATGTGGACTTGCAGTGACGATACAGACAAAGCAGCCGTGTGTTTGTGTGAATGTAACATATTAGAAATTCACTGCCTTTCGTTCTTTAAGTAATAAATGGAAAGCAACATTGTCTCCTTTCAGTCTCAATCCAATCCGTTTCTGAAAAGCCATGATCCCAAACCATGAGTTTTGTCATCTGGTGCCACCCTTTACAAAAACGGTTGCAAATGTAAACCTGTGCTCTTTGACACAAATCTATATGTGGAATGACTGACATTAAGGCTGTTCTGTTGGTGCTATAGTGTCACCAACATCTATTCATCAACACGCCCTTCAACCAGGAAGTCAGTAACTTTGAAATACCTGGATGTTATCCCTGGGTTTTCTTCTATTGGAATAAAATGAATGTTTTGGTCCGTTCACTTTGTTCACGATTAAAGGCATGTGATTCTGTTCTAGACAAGCCTTTCCATCATAGATATATCCACATAGCTGAAAATTATTATTTTTGGTTATAAAATATTCTTGGTTTTTAAAATATTTCAAATTTTACTTCCTGAACACCTGATTAAATAGAACTGATCAGACAATTAATTTCAAATTAAATCCGTCAATAATAAGTAACAAAGTCATACCACTTTCTGTGTACGTATCAGTATTTTTCGACATGATTTTCTTACCTGCTCCAGAAGTCATGCAAACAATGATTTTGTTTGGTAAGCTTTTCCCCTATCTGTAAGTATGAACTAGCAACTTGGAATGCTTAACAGAAACTATTTAACATCCATTAGATTGATTAACTTAACAAAGATCCCCCGGACCAGGTTAAGGAATAGTGGTTTACATCCTTTTTACATATAACAATATTTCTATAACCAGTTAAATCTCAGTATAGGTAATGGGGCATAATGGTATATATATGACTGACTCATCCCCAGGATTATCATAACAAAACACTGGTTTTACAGCAGCAATTCCCAGTTTGATCTATAACCTTACTTCTATAATGATAACTATAATGATAACGACTAACCTTATAAAAGATTCATAGATGCTTTTTAACGTAATTAATTATTCTAGTTAATTTTATTTGTCACATACCAATCGCACACCGTATGACTTCCAGTGCATGACACTATGTCAGGGGTGGCCAATCTTATCCGCAAAGAGCGGCAGCGTATGCGGGTTTTCGCTGCAACTCCCTAATTAGAGGACTGATTGGCTGAAGAGTCCTCACACCTGGGTTTGAACAGCTGACCTAAAGGTTACCCCAAAAACCTGCGTACCCTGTGGCTCTTTGCGGATAAGGTCGGCCACCCCTGCACTATGTGATAAAACACAACAGTAGCATACAAATGTAGTATGATGTGCAGTAATTAGGTTGTAAGCACTTTGTAAATCATATATAATAAACGACTATAAACAAATGATAAACTAACTCTATTAATGAGTTACTACTGTATATAAATGCAGGCCCTCTTGTAAAGTGATACGGATAAATGTAAAACCTGACAGGGCTGCATTCCATTCTCCCTTTTTGATACATGACAAAATGCCCCATGACCGTACTAAAGGTCAAACTACAGGTGAAACTCCAGGTGACCATGACCGTACTAAAGGTCAAACTACAGGTGAAACTCCAGGTGACCATGACCGTACTAAAGGTCAAACTACAGGTAAAACTCCAGGTGATCATGACAGGGAGATGTCATCCAAAGTAATAATGATAATAAGCACTTTATTAATCCCCGTGAGGAAATTGTCTTTACACCACCTTCAACTTGCTCTTTGTAGAGTAAGCTGTCCACAAAGGGCAACCACCTGTGGCTGTACCCAGAGAGCTGGGGGTTGAAGGCCTTGCTGAAGAGTGACCTTCTGTGAACCAGTGACCTTCTGATTACAGACACCCAGGCTTAACCCACTGAGGCACACGCTGCCCCTAACGGAATGGTATTTGCTGGAGGATGTGACTTGTCTGTGTCCATGGGGCAAAACATTTTTACTGGGAAAAAAAAAAACTATGTAGGCTGTGTGTTTAAATACCATGTCTGTGGCAAAAAAAAAAATATTAAAATGTTCATCAGCATTTGCCATGGTGCTGGCAGACCTGACGCGGAGCGAAGGGTGGTGCTGCCTCTTAACACCGACTGTGTGGCCGTTTATCACCCCACAGGGCTTGGCACCCCTCCCGAAAAGCAACATAAGCTCTGGAACGGCACGGAAGCGACCAGCACATCGGCTGCACCCCCGGGTGAGTTTGAAGAGCCTCACTAACTTAAAAGCACCTATGCTTAGTAATACTTCACCGCACGTGTCGCCTCTGAACTTGCTTGTTCAAATTTGTGCGGAACCCAAACAGAGGCACAGAGACATCGACGTGAAGCACTTAATGATAGATGGAAAAATTGTATGTCCTCCTGTTGGTCGTACAAGCCATTATCTCTGTGAAGCTGTCACCCCTGTTACAACAGAAATAAACCCTGGTGCAAAAACAGATGAAAAGATTAACAGATAAAAACCAAGATAAAGCCAATTGTGCCTCATAATTATAAATGTATCCAGACGAGGCATCTCCTCTCCCGTGACGTATCCAGCTCATCCACAACACCAATGCAGGAGCACAGATCACCACTGTGTAACATAAGCTGCATTCTGCTTTTGGAAGCTGCGCAAAATGTATACTTTGTATACATTTGTACGTATGCGTTACTTCACATTAACATGGTGCACAGGCAGTTTTAGTGGCTTTAGACAAAATCACTCTCCGGCTCACTCTCCCCCGACATGGTAAAATTTATTACCATTATTTTAGTGTGAAGTCTAAGTAGGAGAATTTAATAATCACCAGTGCTTCGTTTTCACCTTTGTGATAAGCAGAATACACAAAGAAGGCAGATTTTTCATTGCGGCGCTCTGTCTATTCGGCTGCCCTCGGGCCCCCTGACAGTTGGCGTCCTCGCCTGTCTGGTCGCTACACCTCTGACATGATGTAACTGTAGTATACATACCTCTGTAACATCTTATTTTTAACTGAATAGTGTTTTCTAAGGAATGAACGTCCTTGATTACAGCTGTTATTTATAATAATCCCAGCCTAGATTCTGACTATCAACAGCAGTTGATAAAAAATAAAATAAAAAATGTAACCCACCCTATAGCATCACAGCAGCACTTAAGTATCTGGTTACAGCTTGTTTCTTATGTGTAAATAATATGTTTGACGTGAGTCACATGGCGGACTAGCTGCGTAGAGGCCTGAAGTGATGCTCAGTGTCCTGGCAGCCAGACCTGTGACCCTTCAGTAAGGTGCTTGGGGTCTGCCTAACCAAGCCGGAGGGTGCGAGTGCAGAAGATTCCGGAAAGAGATCATGCTGACGGCCGTCCCACCGTGTATCTGGGTGTTTAGTCGTCATGCATGCAATACTAATTTTAGTAAGTATTTATATGTCTGAAAGCTTCGGAATCATTTTTTATTTAAGCAATAAGATACTCAAAGTCCCAAAGTTGTACTTCAATACATCCTGGCTGTGATTCTGTTGTAGGCATGAGACCGCAGACCAAGCGCCACAGAGTTATAGCCGTGATGTACTGGAGCTGAACCACACAGCTTTGAGTATGTTATTGCTTATGTAGTTCATCGAGTAGCATTTATAAGGTAACAGTAATAAGATGCAACATCTTTTGTTTATTTACTTAAACATTTATGGGCCTCCACACAGAAAATTAGAGCCCGTAATGTCAGCGAAAGTGGGACAGGATCTGACCAAACCCTCTGAATCCCCGGAAAATGTATTCCATAACCGATATTGTTTTGTGTGATATCGCCGGTTACAGCAGTGAAACAGCTAGACAGCTTATTAGCGGAATAACTTTGCACTGTAAATTAAAACCATGCCACAGGTCTAATTAATAAAAGACTGTGGCACGTGAGAGGTGAAGAGATCATGAGGAGCACAGCAAAGTTCAGTTATTGGCATTCTCTTTTATTGCGCTATCCTAAAAAGGACAGCGGTAACACAATGAATAAACTCACTTACGCACACAGACGGGGAGCCTTTAACGAGACAAAACTGGATACAGGCAGTACTGACTGGGCGCATCGAGTCATACTCTGAAAACTTTGCTTCATTTGGCAGCTCATAAAAACGTAAAATCCGAAACAGATAAAAATAAATCCAACAAAACGGAATATATATGAGCCTTTACGTTACTCTCACTTCCGCCTACATTCATTTTTGAAAGTAATGGAAATGCGGGCAGGTTCTTGAAAGGCACCGAGTGAAAACCAGCACAGCCCCGGCTCCATGTTGGTGGGAATGAAGCATATGTGATGGTTTTTAAATGCACCAGTAAAATGTTGTGATCTGTGCGCTATTAGACTGAGCGACACCCTTCGTTTGTGAGCCATACACGGGTATCATGGATCACCCAATCACTGGAATCATTAAAAGGAATAGTAAAGAAAAAAAAAAAATCATAGTCTTTCTGAGAATTTCATGGTGAGAATAAACTTTCCAGCTTTCACGAATACAAATCTCAGGGTTCGCCGTCACTGTGTGACCTCCGTGCCACACGGATCACGTGGTTTGCGTCGGGGTGGGCTTTGCTGTTCTAAAAACTGCTCCGACCCGCAGACAAAGGAACGTCTGACATTTCCAGAGGAAATGAGTCACAGGATGTGGTGGCGGCGCAGATGGGCCCTTGCAGCAGGCAGGGGTGCCGTGCTGGGTGCATGGAGCAGCACGGGCCGCAGCCGCGAGGCACCCCCTCGCTCACAGGAGCCCTGCTGCCTCAGGAATTCAGCGTTGCCAGGGGAACTGCATGCCACATAGGAAGACATTCTCTGTAATATATCAGATACATGTTACCAAGGAGACCATCATAGACTAACCCCCCCCGCCCCTGCCCCAGAATGTCCCCATCATGTCCCCATCATGTCCCCATAATGACAGTCAAACAGAAAGATGTGACAGTTCCTGCTGTGTGTGTCCTGTGTGTCTCCCACTCCCTCCCCTTCAGTGGGTTACACACCCAGACTGTCCAGCAACTACTCTGGGGCCCTGGAGGTGTTTCACTACGGAAACTGGACCACAGTGCAACTCTCCAACGAGGACACGGAGGCGGCAGCGAGGACAGTCTGCGGGGGGGTGTATGAGGTCACCCAGGGCAGCATGGCCGCCAACACCCTCTGTCTGATAGGCTGCGGCTACGGGGATGGCCAGCTGTTCTGCAAGGGGGGCTCGCTAAGCGTCTGCAGCGAAGCGTCCAACATCACCTGTTGTGAGTCTGCATTTTAAAAAAGATGCCTTGTTTGCTCATTTTGAGGGATACCACCTCATTGGTGGGTCCGTGTGTCACTCAGGGCACACTGACGTCCGATTGGTGGGAGGCTCGGACCACTGCGCAGGGCGGGTGGAGATATGGCAGAATGGGACCTGGGGCACCGTGTGTGACGACGGGTGGGATGAGCAGGATGCGCGGGTGGTCTGCGCGCAGCTGGGATGCGGCGTTGCTGTGGATGCGACGGGTGAGAGGGCGTCCTTTGGGCCGGGCAAGGGACGCATCACCATGGTTGAGGTGAACTGTTCCGGAAAGGAGACGCAGCTGCAGCAGTGCCCCTTCGAGACACACGAACACTTCTGTGGCCATAAAGAGGACGCAGGAGTCGTGTGCTCAGGTAATCCTCACCTCGGCTAAGTGCATGGCGCCGATGTATGATTCATGTCAAGCAAATACATGATTAGTGAACAATACCTGAGTATTTAAAACTTCATATGCACAACTGGCCTCTTCACCAGCAGGGGGATAATCAGTGTTTATTAAACGTCTCTAACAGCCTGTGCCAACAGGCATCATTGCAACTCTCTCCCAATAACTCTACCCATGTCTGCTTTTGCAGCATCAAAGCATTACTATTCGACTACGGCTAACATGACACAGATGCCCGGCAGCTCCACCTTGGCCACAGGTGAATATGCACATGACCAAGTTGCTGCTTCTCGGCTTCAGTGTTTCCCAATCAGATCTTTGGGGATCCACAGACAGTCCATACTTTTGCTCCCTCCTGGAGCTGGAAGGGATCAAAAACGTGGGCCGGCTGTGGGTCCCTGTTAGGTTGAAATTGTACATATTATCACTCACGTGTATTCTTAAGTTGTATAATTTGTTCCATGTAGCAGTAGTAATTGTGTAAGTGTTTTCTAGTAATTTTCTATCCTGTGCAGCAGACAAGCCCCCTGCTGCACACCCTTATGTTTCCACGCCCACTTCCCAATGCATCCCATTGCATTCCATGCATTACATCCTATTCCATCCCAAATGTAACCTGATCAGTATGTTTCCTCTAAAGTATAAATAAACCCTGTCGGGGAGCCACACCTTTGTAGCTCGCACTGCAGAGTGCGGTTACCCTTGCAAGTAAAAAAGAAGCGCTGTCTTATCCTCATTTGGGGCGGGGCGGGGTGGGGTGAAATAAACCCTAACAGTCCCCAAGCACCGGACTGGGAAATACTGCTCTACTTACTTCCAGTGTTGTTGCAGATGAGGCACAGACTTGGACCGTCTAAAGAGTTTGTGTTGCAGTTATGGAGAGCACGGTCATGACCACAAGGGCCCCAGCCAGACTGCCCCCCGCAGTGACCGGCTGCATCGCTCTGACCCTTATTCTCCTGATGGTTCCAGCCGTGAACATCGCGCTCTGCCGGTATTATAGGAATGGGCACGGTGAGCAGTCATTCCACACAAAACACCTCCGCCAGCCTACTTTTGCTGATCCTTGCTTCTCTGCAGAACTACAATGTTAGGGCCATTCAACATGCAGCTCCAAAGATCATGTGACTCCGGTCATTATCCAAACACGGAGAACCAGGTGGTAGCCCAGTGGGTCAGGGCCGCCCCCACATCCCACATGGGCAAAACACATAACTTGCATTCCAGACTGACACAGCTTTGTTTTCCTGCTTTGTTCCACACTGAAACTTCGGGGAGCATCACGGATTTGCACCGTAAAACATGCAACCTCTGCTTGTGGCTGTTCCTTGTTGTACTTTGCTGTGTGACTGACCTCTCTCATGTTGCGAATGTATCAGATCAGCAGGTTTAGCCCTGAACAGCTGTCAGCGATTGTAGCTCAGATGTCTACATGCGGCTTCTTTGAGTAAAATGTATTAATTTTTATTTATATTTATTTCATAACTATGGACTTTGACATGTAGCTACAGCTAACTTTGTGCTAACAGCTCTGAAATGGAACAAGTACAGACACAAATTATTAATATAAAGTTTTTTCGAATTATGTGGAAGGATATTCTGAATCAGTCCTGCATCTGTAAGAGACAGAAGATCCCAATAAGGAGATACGTGTGATCTAGTGAATATGAAGTCGATGGCACTGTGAGATGGGTTGTAGCTGTTTTGTGTGAACAGTCTGAGGTCTGTGTTCCCTCTTCAGTGTTTGCGATCCTGAAGACAAACTCTGGCTTGCCAGCAGCCACACGGCAAGAAGAGCAATCAGTCAATCAAAGACACAGCATCATCCAGATGAACGCTCCAGCCACCAGTTTCTCAGGCGGCACGGTCAATGGGGGTCAGTACCACACGTGCAAAGACGGGACAAATGACGCCTTCACGGACTCTCCAGCTGCCGGCCTCTTTGTCCATCCCCAAAGCATGCCTCGTTTTCCCTGCCCACAGGCGCGCCAATCCCTAGGGGGCTGCAGGCCCAGGCCAGCGCTGACGACTCCACATCGGGCAACTCAGAATATGAACACTATGATTTCAGTTTGGAGCCTGCAGTTGCCATGGCATCCTATAAGAGTGAGACAATGCCTGTATTTCACCAAACACAGGTCGTCTGGGGTCTGGGAAAAGTTAAAAAATGTTCACGAAAATAACACATTGAGGTTGATATAGGAATGGCATACTTGCATACTCAAAAGTGTACCCAAGAACTCTATGATGAAGGTGGAGCCATATTACAATATTTGTACATTGAAATGTAAATCCCTTTTAATACATGCCAAATGAGCACAGCTGAATACAGCGTGTTCCTTCAGGAACGTGATACATTTTTAATGGCCAAATCACAGTGCAGTTAAATTGGCGTAGGGTAGTATGTACTTGTTCTTCTGATTGGGTAAAAAATTTGGGGGCGGGTAGTCTGTTCCCAGACGAGCCGCACAATTTTTGCGCACTGGTGATTGGGGAAAATATTGGGGAGAACAATCTGTCGCACACTTAAAATGCTGCTGCTACATTGTTCATTCTGTGTCACACCATTTACTATTATTATATAAGTGTTGTAGTACTTGAAACTGGTCTTGGTGTCGAGCACTTTTTGTGGTCTTGGTCTCCTCTTGGAATTGACTTTATTTTGACTTGGTCTTGTCTTAGTCTTGGACATAGAGGACTCAAGGTTTTATTTCGAGACCAGTCAAGAACACTCATCACTCAGTATTTATCGCAACGGCTTAATATTCATCTGTTTGTTATCCGAGAACCTGGCAAACGCAAAATGCATTTATTTTCGCACTAATCAAGCTCAGGCTTGTAACTTTAGATTGGTATAACGCATAGACATTATTCACATATTTTTACAGTTGAGAGAATGTTACATCTGTACAGAAGCATTTATATTGAAATTTTAAGAAAAAAACGTCCATGGTTCAAATTATACTTGACACAAAATTTAAAATTGATTTTCCCCAAGATGGTGCCTATGCTCCACATTATATGTGTTGTTTGATCTAGTCTGTTTCTGATCTTGAACTGTTCTAGCCCTGCTTTGGTCTTGGTCTTGTCTCAGTCTCGATAGACTCTGGTCTTTGTAATAACTTGGTCTCAGAATAGGTGGTCTTGACTACAACACTACTATTAATATATATACATGAATACACATATTGATTCACAGTATTTAAAGATTAATAATGCGGTGCAAAGCATGTCAGTAACTGCGTGATTAGTCCTGCTGACCAACCCTGTGGCGTCGCATTATGTCAGCCAGTTGTGGGCAGTGAGTGGAATCAGAACTAATGAAAAAGTCTGCTTCAGGCACCCTGCACATACATAGTATTGCTTAAATTTCTTTTGAAGCAGGCGACCATCTTAACTATGTTATCTAAACCCTAACTCTCTCTGTTATTCTGCCCCACCCTCCCATGAGCACTTAAATACCTAGCACTTGTTTTTTTGTCAGATAGCTGAGCCCTAGAAATGACTATAATTCTCATCCCTAGTTGATAGACAGTAATATAATCTGAAGTACCTCAAAAAATTTAATCAAAAGAACTGAATAGTTCAACTGAATAATTAGACAAAATGAAAGACATCCTCTGTTTCAGACTCTGTACGTGGCGGAACTGTGCACAGCAGCGCAGTGATGCAAAAGCCAGCTTTTCACTGCCTTGAAGAACAGGGTAAGGAATGACTCAACTTGCATGGTGCACAGACAGCTTCAAGACCAGCCCCTCCACATCAAAAACACACATACGCAGTAAAGGTTAACTTCACCTGGAGCTGGATTTAGATGTGTTAAAACTCATTTTCCAGCCAGCTGTCCTGAGAGCCCGATCTCTTCTCCACATCAACGAGCAGCGTACGAAGACAGCTCAAGCACATCGTCTGGAGAATGCTACATCAACACTGAACAGGAATGCGACACCAGAGCAAATGGTGAGAAGGCTCTCAGCCTCTGTGGCCCTATTGTCATTGATTAAATGCAAACATGGTCATCTCAGTCACTCTGGATAAACCGCCACTGCAGAATTAGGTAACTATACACAAAAACGTGCGCGATTATTCTGGATCCCATCCACACCTCTCATTACATCACAGTGAACCTGCTTGACCACGATTCCTCCAGCACGTCATCTGGAGAAGAGTACAAGAACACAGGGCCTAATGCAGAGGAGCTACTCAAACAAGGTCTGTCCCCCTGTCCCCAGTGGCACCAAACACACACAGCCACACTGGTGATTGCTGCTTAATTCTGTGTGCAATTGACTTTGGCTTCCCTATGCTGGCGTACTAAGGAGCAGCCCATGGGTGATTAACTAACAAAGCACAGAATCTCCTGTGCATTTCACTCAAGGTCAGCGTCCTGACACTCTTCCCCAAGGCCACGGTGACGCCTCAGCCCCTGAGGACCCGATGATGCCTCCCGTCATCGACTCCCCATGCCCTGCGGGCAGCGGTGACCCCGGAGACCTTGCCCACCCCATCCCAGCAGCTCCGCGGAGTCCTGGTAATTTATGGTCTTGGCACCCGAGCCCCTGTGGGCCAAAGGGCCGGCTGGCTGATGTCGTGCCGACTTGAGTGATGGAAAACACGACTGGAACTTTAGCGTGATCCCGGTCCCTTCTGACGCATTCGTAATACTCTGGCTTTAAACCTGTCAATTAATATGCCAATTATTTTAATTCACCACTACAGTTTTCTGCCTGCTTTTAAAGTGGTTCTCAGCAAGAAACAAATATGGCAGGAAGGAGCAGGTGTTAAACTGATTTTCAGTTTTTTAATTGCTGATTATTTAAACAATAAACAGTGCAGGTTTAATTTGGTGACATGTCAATATGGAAATTTATGCCTTTTCAAAGAAACATATCTGTTAAGAGAAACTTCTCTCAGTTTCTTGAGTGGTTTTGTTCCATTTCCAAGATGGGAAGATGTATGGGGCTCCAGCCTGATACTGGATTGTCATTCCCCTTCCAGGGAATTCTAGCACTTCCTCAGAGGATGACTACCAGAATGTGGGCTGGGATAAAGCACCTCTGCGGATATCTGTGAGCCAGGACCCCGAGTGCTCCTCTGACAGTGACTATGAAAACATCATGGACGTGAAATGATACCCTGAGACTGACGTTTGCAAATGAGCGAGATGAAATCTGACTGCAGCTCAAGACAGTCAGTACCATGGTAAACATGGGGCAGACAGACAACCACCTGCTGGTCAATACCTCAAGTGTTTACAATACTCCCCGACGCAAGACAATGTACACGTGCCAAAGGGTGTTTTACATGGTTTATTTGTTTGTTACACATCATTCTTGTCACAGATCATCCCTGCTGTGTAAAAAAATAAGCATTTGTGACATTTCATACTAGACACTTTCATGGCTACACTTTAGAACATCCTAGAAAGCAATATAAGTACTCCTATTTCAGTATTTTGGAATGTTAACCTTCTAATTTTCTTCAAAGCAGTCAAAGCTTTTATAAAATTAGCTTCCTTTTCAGGTCTAAGTACAAAAATCATTTTTGTAATTATCTGCTACAGAGACCATCTGTCCATCCATCTATCCATTCATCCATCCATCCATCCATCCGTTTACCTTGCTCAGGGTCGCATGAAGGCCTTGAGCCTATCCCAGGCAGCAGAGGACACGAGGTCGACATACACCCAGTGTTACAATCTATGTTACAATGATGACAAAATCCTACTTTTCGCACATAATATGACCCCTGAAAGGAGGAAGAAACGCGTGCAGAGAGAAGCAGGGGGTTTTGGGACAGCAGTTAAGGCAGAACCAGCAGGGTGATCCAGGCCTTGAAGTCGAAGCAGCCAACAGCAGCCAAAGAGAGAAACATTCTGATGGCAAGGATTGAACATCTATCTGTAACTTAACTATGTCCATTTGTATATGTACAATGACCAGCCACACACGCACTTCTTAGATGACCATGTAAAGTGACCACATGCATATGTCTGTGTGAGTTTGACATTTCACATAAAAATACAAATTCAGTATGTCTCCAGTATTTAAAATCGTGCTTTTCTCAAAACAAAGCTTCTCCACTGCAGGACAGATTATACGGCCAGTTTGAAAAGCTGAACAACATCATTGAATGACATTGTTATGTGACACGAGGATACCATTAAGCACGAGAGCGTAACGGCCCTGACAGACGCCTGTCGGGGATCCCCCCTGTATTTACTGCCCAGACCCAGCATCTCACCCATCCTGCCAGCGTCCTGACAGCTGCTGTGCAGAGAACAATACAGCTCCCTTCGCAGAGGTCTCCGCTCCACCACAGAACGGCACTCTGCAGAAAGCAGTGTTCCCTTGGTAGATTTCAAGGGGAGCCCAAGATTACTATGATTGGAAATTTGTCAATAAAAAAGGGTGAGAGCACATAGTAACAGAGTGGCCAGAACACTGCATGGGATCCCACTGGGATAAACATCAGCGGCTCATTATTCCACCCCAAACCCTGGATGATTAGGAGGTGTGGCCAAAAGGGAGGCCAGACCAGCAGAACCTTATTCAATATCGTCAAATACAAAGACATGCATGTATGTGTATATATAAGACATATAAACACGCACATACACACTTGGAAGATATCTTTAAAATGTTATTAAATTAGCAAAAATACCAAGAAACACATGGAGATCACAGCTGGCGGAGCAGGATCTTCAGCCCTGGTGTTTCCCGCAGACCCACTTCAGGCGGGCTTCGTCCCTCAGGTGTGTGAGGCACAGAGCCGAGCGCCAGCTGCACTGGCAGGCATACGCCCGCGCCCCCCTCCTCCTCCTCAGTTTGCTGTGCAGCCGCTCACGGCTGGGCATGTTGTTCCTGCAGGGCGGAGACCGACAGCTCGGCTGTCAAAAAAACTGCCGTGCCCCCCCCCGGCAAGCCAGCATCCCACCCCCAGCTGAACATGATCCTCCAAGCTGCCGGCTTCATTCATGCAGACATATCAGTCTCTGAGTGTAAATTATAGCTTTGGGGGGAGAAAATGAGTTCTGTAAAGGTGAGACTAAAACCGAATTTCATTTCAAACACCAGGTCCGCTCTTCTTCTGCTGGGGGGGGTTTGGCACAGCGGGGTGAATAATTCCAAATATCATTTGGGACCAGCAGCACAGCCGGCTGCCCGGAACGTGCCTTAAGGACGTTACATCTGTTTAATTGTCTTAGCTTACTAAGTAGATAATATAAAATATAAATGAGAGTCAATTCAGCCAGTTGGAAGATTAAAACAGAAGTGCACACATGCAGAATGCTTTTCGGATATTGCTTGTATACAATGCGTAGCTAACTCACTTTGCCCAGCACCAGTGACAGGGACTTTGAAGTTTGAAAGAAACCTCAGACATGCCCCCCCAATTGGTCACTCATTTTTGACCCACTGTCAGATAAATTAAACAGTCTGATGCTCACAGTGGCCTGAAGTCGCTGTGTGATCACCTTGGATTGGACATGAGCAGGACATTTGAATTATGTTTAAAAGCACAGAAGCTATTTTCTTCACACAATAGGAGCAAATTGTCATTACACTATGTTGACTGCTGGCTCGCTACAAGCCCACAAAGAGGAATTACCCAAGTTGATTGCATGCATTCGCACGTAATTTGTGCAACAGACAATAGCTCAGCCAACACTGAACCTGAGATGAATGGAAAATGACTTAAGACAGGGTGCAACAAACAATTGTCAGACCAAAATGTGAAACGGAACCCGTCACATTCATCGTCCTCCACGTTCAAAAGCAGGTGCCATGGTTACGACAAAAATGAAACATTTTTCAAAGAATTCTATTGAGAAGGTGTTATGCACTTTACAAGATATTGCAACACTGCCATGGAAATTTTGCAAAAAGTTTTATACTCCTCATTACTCATGCCAGTGCCAGGAGACTTTCAGGTATGTTTCATTGTGAAATATCATAACTATATTGGGCTTTAATACCCAGACGTCGGTACGATTTCATACAATTTGTGTATTAAAGGACGATCTTCTTTATGAGTCTTGGGATGAATTTTGCTTTTTGTACTGAACTCTAAGCACGAGTAAGGAAACACCACTGCAACAGTGCACAGCTAAGGGGATCATCTCCTCTGTTTCTGAATGCATAAAGATCGTTAAAAGACCTTCATAAGCTCTCATTTTATATACTAGATATTCTCAACATCATTGTGTATAATTCATCAATACTGTAATACGTGGCCAGTATATTAGGTTCACCTGTCTGCACCCAGCCTGCCTTTCATCCATCCATCCATCCATTGTCCAAACCGCTTATCCTACTGGGTCGCGGGGGGTCCGGAGCCTATCCCGGAAGCAA
>JABFEA020000138.1:7221214-7232748 GCA_019775915.2 Cyphomyrus plagiostoma | reverse complement strand
GGAAACCGGAGTACCTGGAGGAAACCCCACGACGACACGGGGAGAACATGCAAACTCCACACACATGTGACCCAGGCAGAGAATAGAACCCGGGTCACAGAGGTGTGAGGCGACAGTGCTAACCACTGCACCACCATGCCGCCCCCGCCTGCCTTTCAATTCGACTCAAATGATACCAACCGAACATCAGCATACATAAAGGGTCAAAGCAGACAGGTGACAAGTCCGGCCATTCTGGGCTGAAGCTCTGAATGAATCTGAACAGGCCTTGAATGATTTGTTTAGCTCATGTTGCATCTGCTATATTCTCAGTTCTCAAACCTTCAGAAAGATTAGGTCTCTGGGCTGGTCCCCAAATGTCTTAAGATCCTCGTAATTTCCCTGCTCAAGAGCATCTGTTACTGTTCGATTAAGTGATAGAACAGCTTAGACACCGGACTGAAGGTCATTTGTTGTTGGTGTCTTACGTGGTGGGATTTTCACACGCTACAATATCCAACATTTACAGAGGATGATGTTATGAGCAAAAGAGACATAAATCGAGACATAAATCAAATGACAGCTTCTTGCCACACAACTTCCAAGAAAAATATGCGTGAAATATAGACGACTTGCCATCTGTAAATGAATGCACAGTGTCTGCATTTGTGTGCTCTGAGATAAACTGCAATCCTGTTCAGAGTCTCTCCGTGCCCAGTTATCCTGGACAGATGTCTGGAAGCAAACTCTTGCCCGATCATGTGTATCAATGAGGATCTGAGTACTTGTTTAGAATTAAGGTAACATTGAAATGTTTGGGCTGCATGTCCTGTGTCTGCTGATGAAGGCCAGTCCTGCTGCCTTGGCCACTGCATCAAAGGGTTCCCGGCGTGACATTATTGTCCTGCCCTCCCTTTCAAAAATGCTCCCAAAAGAAAGTAACAGCTTTCAGCTGCTAGGCCCCAAAAATGGTGTCAAAAGGTTTGCATATTTCATTTATGAACTACAACATTTTGTTTATGAACTATTGTCCATTAGCTGCAGGCAGTAGAAAACTGGTTTGCATTTCATCTGACCTTATATTCAAGAAAATAGCTGCTGAAAATGAACACCAAGCATAACAGATTTACTGAACTGAGGCACAGGGCTCCTGGTGACTCTCACGTGTGTTTTGTCCTGTCTTTCCACAGGCCCTGCCAAAGAAGGACTAACACTGCCCCCTTATGACCAAAGGGGATATGACATTCTGCAGTCAGGCACTCCTGTGTCCGACGCAGCAGAACCTTACCTGAAGAAGAGGTAATCACAGGAAGGGTCCCACTCATAATCGTCAAACATGGTCACACGAAAATCACAGGAAGTGCAACGCAACTGGTTGCAAGCCCTGTAAACGAAATTCACAACTTTGTTTGAATCAGCGGCGGTGCTGTCAGGAACTTGGAAAACAAGCAAGAGCTCACTTTTACATCCGTTTAGAACCTTGAGTTTGCATCCACTAAACACACATAGCACACATCATTAAATGAATGTCAATGATGGTAATGGTTACACGTTTACTGAAATTCTCCTTACGCATCCCCCAACCTTCTCTCTGTAGCTCTCCCATAGCGGCACCCAGGGAGCTGGGGGTGAAGGGCCTGGCTCGAACCAATGACCTTCTGATCACAGGCACAGGGGCTTAGCCCACTGAGCCACACGCTGCACCCATGCTGTTATTCAGAAATGCAAATAAAAGACCCTCTGATACCACATAAAAACAAAAGGAGTGTGAAAAAAGGAAAAAAAAAAACACAGACAAGGAGAAGCTCTGCATGGTGACCTCAGGGACACCGTGACGGTGCATTAAAATGAAGCTGCTGCAGCACTACAAGAGGTGTGAATGTCCCACCCCCACCACCTCGCTCCCAGGCTCAGTCACTGCCTTAACAGCATCGCTGCTGCTTCTCCGCCCTTAAAATAACAGTTTGTTCCTGACAGAGTGAGAGATCATAAAAAGATATACCAGTGACCCCTTTTCCAGTGAGAGTGCATGCTCGGGGCGTGGGGGGGGCTTTACTCATTACTCTCCGACTCCCCGAAATACCCGATTAACAGGTCCGACCGCAAAGGCACACAATGCGGCCTGGTAATGCTGGGAGCTCAGTGGGGGCTCTGCTTCAAGAAGCCAACTACGGATCACGGCTACGGAAGTAAATATGTAACTAAACTGAGTTTGGCCAAAAAAGCGACTTAAAGAGCATTCTGGCCCCTGGAATGATGGACTGCAAACACTTAATCGCCTGCTGTTGAGGCTTTAAAAGTCTTAACCCCTGTCTACCCTCCCAGCGAGCAGGAACCAAACACACGTCAGGCTTCTGCGTGTGGACGCCGTGTTTACTTAGCCAAAGGACCTGGCATGACATCATCCAGGTGACAGAGCGCTGATATACGGTACTGCTGGGGAGCCTGTTACCACCTCAGCCATCTCGCCGTGTGCAGTTTAACGCTCACATCAATCGCCTCTGTGTTACTGGCTGCAGCAGCCTTGGAGAATTCAGAGCGAAGGTTCAATACATTTGAGCAAAGGCCAGAGAGAGCGGCCAGTGATGCAATGTGTTATTCCACAGATTTGTGTATTTTCCTACGTTCCACATTCTCAGTTTCTCTCCCCAACGCTGATTTCAGAACCCAACGGATCCCTTTTTAATTACAAATAAGACAACCCTACAGAGCAAGTGATGAGAACAAGCAGTCTGACTGCAGAAGAAAGCTAGCCACATGGGGAGACATGGTTACACTAATGATATCAACCTTAAACCTCTGTTATTAAGAAACTGGGCTTGTGAGCAGCTGTGTTCTGTGCCCGCTCACCCTACGCCAACTGCACCCAGTGCGGTGCCCTTAAGGTACCCTTAACAGAAAGGTAGCTGGCTGGATAACTTCGCGGTTTGGATTGACACAAGTCAGAGTGCCGCCTGCTAGGGCTAAAAGAGCCGTTTATAAAGCAGATCTAGAGGCTTCCCTCAGCTCCTCAGACTCACATATTGCACTGCAGATATTTAACTGCTCTAGTGCCTGTGATGTTGCTGTACCCAGATGTGTTCAGAAATACTGGAATATTACCATTTCAGTGGACTAACAGCTGTGTCAACAGTGTATATTACCAGCCTTGTGCGTTGAGTCCCAGCAGTGTGACTATAGCTTTCCTCAAACTTGGCTACAACAAGTGCAATGGCGTAAATACTGCCCATTCACACAAGAGGGATCTGGGAGACCAACATCGCAAATAAGATGTATCACTGACAGCATTTAGAAAAACAAAGTTGAAACACATGACTGACTGGTGGAAAATGTTAACCTGCCATGCTCAAGATGGGCTGGAAAAGCTATAGTGTTTTCAACACAAAGGACACTGACAGGGAGTGAGTGCTGTCACTAATGACAAAGGGCGTGTCACTGATGGCACTTTCCCGTTGCCTTCTCGGCTGTCCACCTGCACATACCTTTGAGAAGTACTGGTTCCCAGGCCGGTTTCTACTGTGCTTCCACCCAAGAAGACAGGACAGCATCTAAGAGTGTGGGACAACAGCAGGGAATCATTAAGTCATCCAGCTGAAAAAGAAAATGGCTGCCAATTTAAAACACAGGGACTGTGAGGGTCAACTGTTCCACACCACTCAAACATTCAGGTACTGGTACATCAGAGAAGTGAGCTAATTAAACACCACAATGCAGTGCTGCCCTTACTTTCTATTTGCTGGAGAAAGCGGTGAATTCTTCGTGTCGTGCCTGGCTACTTTGGGCTCCTGTTCAATGAACAGATATAGAGGCGCACGATGAGAGGTGCAATCTCTCCTGGCTAACCTGCCTGACACACTCCCTGGACATCTTCAAGATGCCAGTTATCTGACAGGTGCTGAGAAGGGGCAGAACTAAGCATTAAAGATGAGCGTTTCAAGGAGAATAAATAAAGTCAGCAATCTTATCGTGTATACAACACTATTATAGGCTGTCATGGGGGCGACAGTGACACGGAAGTTACTAAAGACATACCTATAGGGTGTGAGGGTCACGTTTTATATAGTTTCGTTAACACGCCCCTTACATCTAAACGGAGGGAATCGAAGTCGTTGTCCAATAAGTCATCTAGGAACGCGTCTATATCTTCTTCCTCGGCACCTCCTTTTGACAAGCCTGATTTACCGGAACTGAAAAGAAACGATTGGAGAAAAATACTTAAAAGGACCGCCCACCTTGATTAACTTTTTAGTAACTTCATTTAATTTATGACCACTGGCCTAAAAAGAAAATAATTATAACCATTACAATGAAATGGCAAATCACGACCCAGGCAGAATCCGGAATGGTTACCCAAGCCAAGTATAATTACAAATGCGAGTACAGTGGCTACAATGCACGAAGGCACCGGCGCAGCTGCTACCAGCTGTTAGCTTTGGTTACGCACTAGCCTAACTAGTCGGCGAGCTATCTAACTTCAGGACAACACCAGAACAGAAGAAATGACAAAATAACTCCTGCAATATGATTCCGAACGGGTACTACCCAGCAGTTACCACAACCACCTAGCCGCCAAGGCTGCTGGACATGGAGTTAATGCTAAGCTAGCCATGCTAAGCTAGCCATGCTAGCCAGCCAAAACGGTACCCGTTCGTTCCGCTTTTCCTCTCTGATTTCTTTTTGCTCCCAGATGAGTGATCTCTGTCCTCTTTAGAAGTAGAAGAGGTCACTGAAGTTTCGGAAACATTACGGCAAAACCTTAATTCCACCTCGTCTAACAAATCATCTAAGTCGTCCGCCATGTTTTGGTGGATGCTCGTTGCTAGGTTAGCTGCAATCAGTTGTTCGTTGCTAGGAGACGACATTATTGCGCATGATCAAGAAATGTGAGGAAAACGCGCGCTCTAAGTCCTGACTTCGCAAATGTATCTCTCTTAATTAATTTTTCCCCATCGAAATTATTATTCGAAAAAAAAAAACATCCGTCTTCTGGTTACATAAAAGAACTACCGGTTCTTCTGGCTACATTAACAGCAATCACAGTTTTGCCTCACTGGACGCTGCAGGCGCATATGAAGTTCTGCAGATTCGTTTTTCCATCAAGGAGGATCCTAGGAGGACCATAGCCTGCGCGGGAAGACCGCAAAGGACTTATAGTCCATACTTTATACGGTATGTACTTAATATAGTCCATCACCTTAACGACTGCACCACGACAACTATACATGCAGTAGTTGCCTACGTGCCGCTGCTGCGGGTATTCTATATACGCGCTTAATTAATGATGTTCACTTAAAATAAATCTTATTTTGAGAATAAATAAAAACATGTACATCTTTGACATAAATAAAGAATAAATATTTTTTTCAGGTTTTGCCCGATCACCTTCAGTTTTCTATGTGGTTTCAAAATAAATTATATCCCAAGATGTATTTCAAAATGTAACACTACCGCCAAAATTTAAACCCGCATCTTTACATTTTAACTACCTGTCAGTATCCGCATAAATGAAAATAAAACCATGAACTTAATTTTACATGAATGCATGTAATAAGTGTATTTTAAATATACAGCTTTATAGCGCTTAGGACAACATAAGACAAGAACACGTGCATTTTTATATTCTTAGGCATTTTAGATGATTTCTTCTCAAAGCTTACAAGAAATACCATTATTTTACTGTATTTAATATTCATATGTATATAATATGTAAAAGTCGGCTTAAATTTATTCATCGAATTTATGAGATGTGTAAGAGAAGGAAATCAACACTCTCGACTTATGCGATTTTCTCAGAAGAAAAAGAGGAGAAAAACTGGCATCGGACAGCAGCGGTCTGAGATGGTTTAATGTATTTACACCCCGTGGTGCCATGTGGGACCTGTTTTCCATAAGCTAATGAGGCACCGGTGTTTTTCCTGGCATCCGCCGCCCAGTCACAGGCGTACGTCTCTCATTTTTCCTTCAGTAGCCCAGTGCAAACAATAAATAGGAGGAAATACATCATCCCTTTTAATTTCAGAGCCAAGCCGGGGTCTGCCAAAGTTAACACAAAGCAATCTTAGGTAATGACCAGAAAACGTGTATAAAGTTTCATAGAGCATGACTTCACATTATTCTTGTTTAGCTCATACTGGCCGGGTGTCTGTAGGTACGCGGCGTTGACACGGCCGCAAGGTGGTTCTTCTCAAGTTTGACTTTGTTGCTTAGCCGACGCTATAATCCAAAGTGATTTGTACTATTCCCATTCATTACAAATGGATTACTAATCAAATCTCGGGTCAAGTTCCTAGCTCAGAGCCATAACACAATCCTTGACTGGAAACGGCCACCTTCACACTATCACACCAACGACTAATAACTGTAAACTATTTGAGGATGTCAGCATTATGCTTTTTTTTTTCTTTGAAACTACTTTGAGGTTTATATAAAAACTTTATCACAGAAGCACAGGCACATATCCTGTTTGTGTTAGTTATGGGAATGTACAACTGCTTCTTACGCTGCCTCCGTTATTTCTTGCTTCTCATCTGAACGGCCTTTAGGATGAAGCGGAGACAAAATGAAACGTAGAGACGCAGTTCAGCATAACCTCAATAAGCCTCTGCAGTTTTTGCCGACCTCGTTTAAGGTCCTGCCTTTGAAGTACCAGCGCCTTAATATTTTCTGACACTTGCGGATGGTGTCCGTCCCCGGATACGCAGTTGCAATCTGACGGCACATGTGTCCCAGTCTGGGGCTCTGACCTGCAGCCCACAGAGAACCGGAACGGAAAAGGCGGCTCACCACCGGGATGGTGCGGGACGCTCCACATACCGATGAAGGGGGATTATGACATTGCCTGGAAGAGCGATGGTTTCAGTTAAAAATCTTGGGTAATGGCTTTTAGGAGTGTGATATATAGCTGACCTATGGCAGCGACACGCAAAACCCACTCCCCGGCGATTCGATCAAAGGACGCGGTAGTGCCTGCGTAAAGCAGCGCTATCTAAGGATTTGGTTGATTTACTGCCTACCTCTTCTCCGTTTCTTTCGGTCGGGTCGTGTGCTGATACCACCGAATGGGCGTCTCGTCTTACAGGATCACTCTCCGGGCTGATTTATTATGAGACTCAGAAACGTGGCGATTGGGGGGGTTGGGGAGGAGGAAGTTTGCATGTAAACTGGCCCCACGGGAATGTGATGGCACAGAGACTAACCAGAGACTAAGAATCGTTCTGAATAGAGGACGGATGGTTGCACTTGAACTGCACCTACCTGTTAAGCTATTAATCAAGCAAAACATGTTCCAAAGTATAATATACTAAAGAACTTGACAAATTAATAATTAGGGTAAATAATTAAAATTAAAAGTTAAAGATTTCAATGAGATACAACAAAATGTAATTATTTTATATTTTAAGAAAATTGAATTATTAAAAATATTTATTTTTAATAACCTGTATAGGTTCATTTTAAGAGTGACAGATTTAATGGCTTAGAATACATGTTGTAAATTGAACTTTGCCAATTCCCATGAGAAATTACAGCTGCTGATATAAATGTGAACTTAAACAGCAATATAACAATTTAGACCATCAGCCAAAGACATATCCTTTAAATGCCCCTTTTGATTAAGCGGTTAGGAGACTTGTGGGAGGATAGATTAATTCGTAGCAAACTAAAACAATGCTTTATTCGTATATTATTCATGGTCTTAAAAATATAGCTTTGAAAATGTTAACATTTGCTAATTTAAAGGCGTTGACCTATTTCCTGAATTTACTTGTTCAAAATACGTAGTCACCTGTACGAAAATAAAATGTTTTCCACAAGAACGTGCAACGTCATCAAGTTGCGGTACCTATTTTCTGCAGTTTCAAACTTTCGCCGTAAGATGGCGCTGCATGCCAGTCAATACGCTACAGTACTGCAATACAAGTAGAGCGGGGATATCAAGCTCATTTCCTGGTCGGGCGCGTCTCTGAGGGTTTCTGATGCCTCCTTCTGTTTCATTTTAAAAATGAATCATTCCTGTATTAGGAAAATTATAGAATGGAATTAAATGCATATTAATTAATATGGCTTGAAATTATTTCATTTTTAGAAGCGGGCATTGGGAGTAATTTAGTAGAACTATTTTTATGTAGTTTGTTAAACTATATATGTAGTGGTTAGTCTACTGGTCCAATGGCCAAACTGACATTCCCAAAGCCATTTAAAACAGTATGCCAACTTCGAAAAATTCCATTGTTGAGCAAGTGGTTATTAAATATGATTAGTCCCACTAGTGTGTGAAAGAAGGACTTCAAACATGTTGTACCGCATATAGATGAAACAAAGATAATGTAAAGCTTTTTGTGCGTACTTATTTTATGTAGTGGAATAAAATATTAAGATAAGAAGCTTTCGAAGTTTCGCGCGCAGCCCTTTGTACTGCGGGTTACGTGCCCGGCACCGGCCGGCATTAAACAAGCGGACGGGACCGCGCGCTGTGAAGAATGCACTAGGACCTGGTAAGTAAAGGTTACATTCCTGAAATATTCTCAGTCCTACAGAGCAGCTGATAAGCCCAGCGTTCCGTGCTTAAACTGCTGGGAATCTAACTGCAATAAATGCCTTCGGCTTGAGCAGAGCCCGCTGGTTTATTGGATATGAGCAATACTAAACAATCTATAAGATAAATTCAAATTCTATCTGCATGCTCTATTGCAGCGATAGTTCGTGTGGAAACATGGTCTGTTAAATTTGTATATAAGAATTACTCAGCCTCCTGAAAAGATGAATTTGTATCTCTACAGTGAAATGCTCTGATATACTGTATATCTGGTATGTGTGGTATCTGGTATCTATTTATATGAATATTATTTTAAAATAACAATCCAACATGGCCAGGTTTGAGCACTTTATGCGGCTGACATATGTGGAGTGCAGCCCTATTCATAACCTAGAGACTTCATGACATCACTGAAGTCTGTCTTACTCATTGGTTGATCCGCTGATTCATGCCTAAGTGATGTGGAGCAAGAGATTCAAGTGCACCACGCGACCTGGCCCTTTGGCTCCTTGTCCTCAGTCTCGGCTTCCTGACTCCTAATCGCTCTCCATTTTCCTACATCATCCTCTTCACAGGAGAAAGAGGCTCAAATGAAATGCTCTGACCTTGAGTCTGAACCATATTTTGAGAACAAGTGAAGTCAAATTTAAAGGTAGTGCAGAGTGAAGAGAACAATCTTGGAAAAGTGACCCAACGCAGCCCAGGAAGGTGAGAACAGAGGAGATCCTGCATACGGACGGCGAGAGTGTGACTGGCTCTGGCCAGCGTGAAACAGTCACTGCTTTGGGCTGTGTTAACAGGCAGCTTCTCCAAACCCTAACCCTGCCCGCCAAGTACCAACAGAGCAAGGGAAAGGGCAGCCAGCCCCCCCTGAAAGCCCCCGCCACATCGCTCTCGCTAGCTGAGTCTCCCCCCCCCCTCCTCGACGAGGATAGCCTCCTGCCTGTTTGCATCTGCAGAGCCATGAGGATGTGTGCTCCTCATTTGTCACAGCAAGTTAGGGGACACGTTTATGCTGCTGATAAAGGGCTGGGGTTAGGGTGCATAAACACACTCTGCCTGGGAACAGGAAACCTGTCAGGCGCACAGATATTGACATTTATTGACGGGCTGCAGGTTGTAAAACCCTGAATCTTCAGGTCCCAGCTGGACGGGACAAGGTCTTATCATGATAAAGGTTCAGGAAGCTGGAGAGGAACCTGATTAGCCCAAGCGATATGTCTGAAACCCCTCCCCCTCACAAACGAAAGGTTTTCTGCTGTGTAATGCTCCCCCGCACCACACACACTAGACTCAGACCACCTTATCCTGCTTCACAGTTCACACCAGGTCATGGCACTAACCAGCTCAGCCTCTGCACAGCAGGTGATGGCCCTTGTATGGGCTCAGGGCTCAGGGCTCCCCAACACCCAAGAAAGTGAGGGGGGGGTGGTCTGGAAGGTGTGTTAGAATGAAACCTCTCAGTCTGTTTTTGTGTCTCAGCTTCCGAATGATCCAGCATTAATCTATCAGATGGAGAAAATCCAAACTTTTGCACAGATGAGTTCATATGGTTTTTATCAAGTGAGAGTAGAATAGAAACAGGTCATATGATTTTGCAACAGTTTCAGTACAATAAATCCATCCATTCACACATCCATCTATCTTCTAACCACATATCCTGGGTCAGGTCTTACAGGGTGGCCAGGAGTCTATTCCAGGGAACATAACCACAAGGTTAGGGTGCACTCTGGGTAGGGTGCCAGTCCATCACAGGGCACAAGGCCAGGGTGCACTCTGGGCGGGATGCCAGTCCATCACAGGGCACAAAGCCGAGATGCACTCTGGGCGGGATGCCAGTCCATCACAGGGCACAAAGCCGAGATGCACTATGGGCGGGATGCCAGTCCATCACAGGGCACAAAGCCGAGATGCACTCTGAGCGGGATGCCAGTCCATCACAGGGCACAAAGCCGAGATGCACTCTGGGCGGGATGCCAGTCCATCACAGGGCACAAGGCCGGGGTGCACTCTGTGCGGGATGCCAGTCCATCACAGGACACAAAGCCGAGATGCACTCTGTGCGGGATGCCAGTCCATCACAGGGCACAAAGCCGAGACGCACTCTGGGTGGGATGCCAGTCCATCACAGGGCACAAAGCCGAGATGCACTCTGGGCGGGATGCCAGTCCATTGCAACCATGTAGACATGCAACCTTGGGTAATTTAGTAATGTCAGTTAGCTTGACAGCATACCTTTGTTCTGTAGAATTCCTGTGACACCTGCACGCAATAGTTTAGGTAAACTCGTTGATAAAATAAATTGCATGATGTATGACACCTTGTCACAAGTGGTTAGTCACGAGGGTGGAGAGGGGGTCAAAATCAAGCCTAATAGCACTTTTCACCCGATGTGGCAGAGCAGCTGTGAAAATTTTGCATCTTCTCAGCCATCCCACGCCCACCGCAAACACTACAGCATTAAGAGGTTCTGCTGTGCACATGGACCTGGAGGAACGTCAGTGACATGCACACCGGCCTGGTTCTGGTGCCAGCTCCAAACAAACGGCTCCTTCAGGTAGGATGCAGCTCGCTCTCCATGTCCGCATCGCTGCGTTTGCCGCCCCACGACATCGGAGACAAACCTGTTGTCCATCCCTTTAAGCCGGCCCAGCTCAGCCTTGATTCTGTTAAGCAGAAGCTTCACAATCCGGCAAAGCCTGATGACCTGTCTGTAAAAAATGGTGCCGCCCAGCTGGTATCCGCACCCACCGGGTCGCTGGCAGTAAATCTCAGAAGGAAATTTTGACTTCAGGACTGTACCGGTCGTCGGTGCCTGGACCGGGAGTCGGGCTCTGCTGGATGCTGCTGTCGCAGAAGCCCAGGGGAATCCCTGCCGTGGACTGTGCTCAGCAGAACTGCGCTAACAGTACCTTCAGCTGCTTCCCTGTGTGTGAAATGAATCTGACCCCTGCTGTCCAGCTTGGGGGCGCCGGTTTAGCAGGTATTACAGAAGCCTGGGGGAAGGGGGGGGGGGATAAAG
>JABFEA020000138.1:7197866-7210139 GCA_019775915.2 Cyphomyrus plagiostoma | reverse complement strand
TTTTTTTTCACCGCACAAATGTCAAATGTCGGAAAATTAGAGTTCCTGCACTTATTTTTTTCCCACTTCAAGCACTGGTTGGAACACACCAACATCAGCCTTAAGGAATGCCAGGTGGATCTCATCCACAACCGGGGCCCGGCCACCGAGGAGCTTTTTAACCACCTTAGCAACTTCTACCCCAGAAATAGTGTCTGAAGATCATCTGTGCAAAATTTGGTGATTTGACAAGGTTTGTAGCCACTGAAAACTTTAAGGTTTTTTATTCAATTGTGGATGACAAAAGAAAGCACTGCAAAGGGTCAAAACAAGAGACATGGGATGATAAATCAGGAGGGACGAGGGCTGACCAACATGCAGGGAAATCTTAGGTAAAACTTTCACAGAGCACTATCTGTGACAGTTTGGGTAACAGGGCATGAGCAGGCACGTATATACAATGGTAATGAGCTACAAATGGGAGACGGGCCTGAGTGATTGAGACACTAGGATGGGAATCATTAGGAGCATACACAATGGCCAGCGACATCTGTTGGCAAAATGGGGACATAACAGACAGATCCTGACAATCACCGAAAATAACAGCCACTTTTATAATGCCAATACATCAAAAGGTATTAGTAAATATGTTTTTACATCACGACTGGCCAAGAGCTCTTAGCTCCAGCCCCTTTCGCTTCTGCCCTCCGCATAGCCAGTCCTAAAGCCACGCCAAGTCTGGGTCCGCCACTTGAGCCTGTTTTAGAACACACTAGCTCAGGTCTAGAAGCCTGATGGGCTGCTGGGTGGTGCTGGTACCAAGGAGAGAGACGCCAACTATCTCCTGGTGTGCCGGGATGGCGACCCTGTAACAAATCCCAAAACTGCTTCAAGGTCCAATATGAATCTATCCTTACTTTATTTCAAGCAGACAATGAACTGTTGTAAATGCATTATGGCACACAATAACCACAGTCTTCATGATTTTTGATAACAAAAGGAAGCAAGATATTTATAACCAGGGATGCACGTTACTGGTATACAAGCATGCATTCACCTTCAAAAGTGATATGTGTGCGGCAATCTATTCTTGTAACAGCACAAATACACTTATTTTCTTTGCATTTCCACTGATATGACAAGAAATCTATCCATCCATTTTCTGGAACCGCTTGTCCTATTCCTATCCCAGAGGCTACAGTCACAAGGCAGATGACAAGAAACTATTGTGTATTTTAACCTTTTCATGATAATTTGTGCTTTGTTTGCAGTATAAAGGTTAAAATGCACGGTAATTTCTTGTCGTAGCAGAGGGATCTGCGACTCTGCGCTGAGTCATGCCTGCAAATTTAAATGTAGCAAATGGCAGGATGACCACAGCTGTCAAGCTGCCCCACTACAGAGGAGAAGAGCATCTGGGGCCCTACCTTGGAGAAGTACACCTGGCACAATGCGTGGAGTGGTACGGAGACAACGGTGCACCTGGCGCTGGAGGGTTAAGCGTTCCAAACCCCCTTCAGTCAGACCGATGAGGAGCACCGGGACTACAGTGCTCTAGTGGAGATGCAGGAGCAGGGAACTGGAGAGCCAGAGACTGCCTGTTCCTTCCAGGAATAATCTGGGGTTTTTGTTTCTTTGTGTGTATTCTTGGTGTATGGTTTACTGTACTGTTGGGAAATGCGCCATATGGCGGTAGTGATGTAACTGATGCTTCCTCACAATGCAGGTAATCTGCTTCATCGTGAGAGACAGTATCAAAGGGGACCAGTCTTCACAGGTCACTGGATAGCATCCATGTCTTGCTCTATGGCTGTATGGTCGACCACTGACTGTGCCCAGGTGATGACGTCACCTGTCAAGTGATTTCCACAGGCATCTCTGTCATATATTTTGTGGGATGTGAGCATGTGGTACCAGAGCTGGAGGCCAGAGATCTCCCCCACAAAATATCCCCCCAGGACTCTAGACACCTGGACCTTGGTCCCCTTACAAAGTTATGGGGAGTGCTACACACCCCTTTCCAGCACCTCATGACCCCTCAAGCACTCCTAATCCATCTTCTGACTTCAAAGAAGTCACTAGAGACACAAATTTCACTGACAAAGCATGTGAACCTCTCGATGAGGTAAACAAGTTCTCAACAAACACACACACTGCTGACAGCTGTGCCCATGAGGTCATTAAATGCTTGGATCTTATTTCTGATCTAGGACATGCACAAACCTAGGCACTCAGACATCTCAATCTCTTAAAAGTCCAAATCGCTCCACTTACTCCAAAGATTACAGCATCTTAGTAATCTTTAGTAACATTAGTAAATCTTTCCTCACTAACAGATGTCCCACAGCTGAAAAACTGGGAAGAATGTAGAAGCTACATTCTACACAGCACTCACAATACCAGTGTACAGGCTGGGTAAAACATCTAGGAACTTTGACGAGATCCCGCAAAGAGAAGAGCACGAATCAACCACAGAGAAAAGTTGCAAATAAAAATGTTTCCCTCCCCAAGATACCACTCATGGAAGTTGGAGCATATACAGGGACAACAAACAGCACCAAGAAAGTGCCTTAATCTGAGTCTAATAATACGCTCATTGAAAATAGTAACATCGGACACCATCGGGAGGAGCGATCTGCCAGAGCAATAGCCATCTAAGTGACCAGACCAATAATAGGTGTACCCACCTGTAGGGATCTGGTCACTCCTTGGTCTGCATACATTAAAGAGGGTCACCAGTGAAATGCATAATTTACAAAACTCCCCCAACAGCACGGAAAGATGGTCATCACACACAAGCATTCAAGACATTTCATGTGTCTACCTGGATGGGCCTCCTCAAAATAGGACACTGTGGCACCACACCACTTGGGTGTCAGAAAGGCATCCCCATTAAGCCTAACTCCACTGGCTCTCTTGTAGTTTCAGCTACTCTGGGGATGAGGCTACAGAGGAATTCCACCATTCCCTTTATGGCGCATGCAGCCTTCCTGTGTGTGGCTGCAGCAGAGCAACTCCAACAGAGAGCAGAAGCGAGTCCAGTCTGCTGCCTTGGAGCTGAGTGAAATATTTTTTATGGTGACTGGAGTGCCAATCCTCCAACCCCCGAATTCTTCCCCCCAAGCTGGAGGACTGCTTGCAGGGCTGAATGCAGCTTAATGTCATACCCAGGAAAATCTCGAAGTAGTGAAAAACTCTTTAGTGGTAAGGCTCTGTGGCAGGGTTGTCAAACTGCAGTTCTGGAGGGTGTAAGCCTTGTGTAGCTTAGTTCTTTCCCTGTTCCATTACAAATGATTTAGCTGAAGAGTTGTGTGGTAATTAGCACAAGGGGTTGAATCGGGTGTGTTAAATGAGGGGAAACCCAAAAATGTGCAGGGCTCCGGCCCCCCAGGACTGGAGTTTGACACCCGTGTTGTAAACAATCAGTTTTATATCTATTTCAATGGCTTAGCTATCTTAGCTGGCAAATTTCTGCATAACAAGTAATTGTGCAATGAAAAATTCCCAGCTGTAGTCTATCTCCTAAACCACTTCACCACCTAATGTCACATTTGCTGCGTATCACAGGCACCGTTGTGTACTGGAGACGAGCGGCTCAGGCAATCCAGGCCTCTTCTGATAAGTCTGTGGGTCCAGTGGCCTAGAAAGAAATTAGTTATCAGTAGTTTGAGAAACGCTTCCATTCATCTTTCTGTCACTTACCCAGGCAGCATTAGGCACAAAGCTCAGTCCATCACACACCATTCATATTCACACACTTTCACATTCTATTCTGAGATGACAGCACTAATGACCTAAAGTCAGGCTTCCTCAGAATTACACCCCCAACCTGGAGGTATGAGGCAGCCCACTGCATCAGCCCCATTCTGTCACTTAAACTGCTGAAGATACTGAGGAGGAAATTTATGAAATTTCTCCTCAAGGGGGTCAGTAACTGAACCTTCAGCCTTCCAGGCACAGGCTGGGTTGGGGGGGGGGGTCCTGTTATCGGGCCTCCATGGTAGCTAATGCCCGACTCCAGGCTGCCTGCTCATTTTGGTCTGCATAGAACCCCTTCCGCTGCAGCCAGACGGGAGGTCAGGGCCGCATGCAAAGCGTCCCAGCTGCTTCAGCTGGACCCAAACAGTGCCATCTGCTTTGATTCAAACCCTTTTCCCTTTTTTGTTTTTCGATTTGGCAGCACTCGACACGAAGTACTCAGGTCCTAAACCCCATTAGCGAATTGTTCAAAAGTCATGGCTAAGTACAGTCTGTTTAAGTTACAAATGATTACCTTAAGGACCTCTGTAAGTGACGACTGTTAAATGTCCAGTGTCTTTCTGGAAGTCATTCAGGGAGAGGTGCCCATACGCGTTTTTGGTCATTCCAAATGTTCCAGAAGGCTCTCCTGGTTGGTGCTGCATTGCGTGGCCTTTTTCAAACATATTTTTCAGTGGCCGGTGTGAACTGGTTGTCCTGCTTCTCACTGACAGCCCAGGAGGTAGGAAAATGATGGTCGAGCTGTTGTTTTAAATGGACACACGCTGCCTTTCCAGACAGTGCTCTGGGTCCCCACTTGTTACTCTGTGTTTTGGGAGCTAAATTCTATTATCCAAGATATTTTGGCCTTCATGTGTTTGCCACATGGCTCTGGAAGTGGCCCAGTGGCCCAGTGGGGGGCATGATAACCCCAGGGCTGGGTGTTCGAATGTATCCGATTCCGTGTGTGGAGATCACGTTTTCCTCACGTTTGAGTGGTACTCTTGGTTCCTTTTGCAATCCAATCGCATGTGGTCTTAATGAATTGGTGTATCTAAATTGTTCTGTGATGGACTGGCATAGGACCCTGGGTGTCCCCTGCATTGAATCCTGTTCTTTTTCAGATCCTCCTGGCTCACCATCACCTAGTACTGGATAAGTGATGTGGGAGTGGGAGACGCATGTGTGGAATTTGTTCCAGTCAGTCCCGGTCAAGCCATTAGGCAACACTGGTGGCTGCCTAGGGCACCGTCTTCTGAAAGGGTGCTGACGTAGCAAGACAGTTTCACTTAGACTTGCATTGAGACTCCGGTGGTAAATGTTGCCTGCGCCTCCACATGGGCTCCGACCAGCACTGCTCCTGGTCTCTTGAACCTGATGATCAGCGTTGTGCATAAAAATACAGACAGATTTTGCTTCTGCCAACCAGCTGAGTGCCCTGTGACTGACTCTTTATGCTCAACTGGCTGGTAGAAACAAAATTTTGGTCTGGATTTGTAATTTCTGGACCTGAAATGCTCAACATTGCATATGGTACTTAAGCAGTTTACACCCAAATGTACAACAGAATAGATCATTCTGAGCGAGTCACCATCTGGTCCAGCATCAGATTCATTAACGCGAGCCCACCTGCTTTCACTGCTACATGGTATGACGTTTCTGCTCTGTGGCCCGACGCCCAGGGCAACACCGCCATGTTTTTAATGTTCCCCACCTTCGATTTTGGCAATTGGGAGGGGTGGCGGTTTGCCCGAAAGTTGTTTAATGTTCAATAAAATTCACACCATCCCAGCATAAACCGCAGCAGGGTGTCTGCGGGCTCTGTTAGGAGGCGCATTGGTTGCTTGGCTGCAGAAGAACATCCAAACTCCAGGAGAAAAGTCACTTTGGGAGATTCGAGAGAAGCTGACTGATTCGAGAGAAACAAGACCGGCCTTAAGAGGGTCCATATGGGAAATGAAGGAAATCCAAGGCAGTGTATCTTCTTAAGAGACCCTCCATTTAAGATGAGTTAATCGATTGTCTCTCTGGGCGAAGAGAGGTTTCTTTAAACACCTCCCAGAACCTCGTTTTACAGGTGTTAGCCTTCAGACAGTCTTCATCGCGGCCTGGGAGTTAATAGCTCCGCTTGATACTTAAAAAAACCCCTTTGTTTTAAAATTCCATGCGATGCTTTTACTGCTCTCAAAGCCCTCAAAAGAAAAGTCACAAGTGTGTTTGGATTTCGGTTCTTCAGCAAAGCCACCGTGCCCATTCTGTCTGAACGCGACGGCTCTGCAAGGTCTTTCCAAGGGCGTCCATTTCTGGGTCTATCGTCCTTAATGCTCTGTCGCAAGTGAGCTGTACCAGTTGGTGGATGACGTGTTCTCGGATAAACGCTTCGGAAATGCAGACGAGGACCAAGATGGGATCTGTTCCGCTCCGAAGATCTCTTACTTCTGCTAATCCTCGTGTGTTTAACCTCCACAGTGGAGTCTGGGCATAGGTGGAATTGACTTGAGTGAATAAGGAAACGCAAGTCAAAACAAAAGCAAGAATGTCCTATTAAAGTGGTAACATGAAGAGAATGGCATATACACAAAAAGGGGCGGGCAGGCGGTGTTTATGTAAGTTTCCAGGGTAACTGATATTCATGCACATGGAAGGCAACAGGAACTAGAACGTTCTAGAACCATCTGGCACAAATAAAGAAATGTAGGTAAATCCCAATCAGGATCTTAATTAGTCTTACATAATGTTGCTCTACATGTTACAGCTGGGTAAACACATAACGCCTAAGCATTTTTAGGCTTTTTTTTTTTTTTTTTAGCTTTCAGTCATTCATATGTGACTTTGCTCCAGTCACAAGTGCCGTCTATACGATGACATCATCAAAATGCACAAATGTGAAAAGTGCACAAACAAGGACACGGCTGTTTTTGTTCCAAGCAGCTCTCTCAGACGTCAGAACGGCGGCGAGCTGTGTGACCGTGCTCTCTCTCTTTGTGCTTGCTGTATGTTTACATAAGAATTTCTGTCAAAACACCAAAAAAAGACAAATGTAGCTAATTAAAAGGACATTTCTTTGGTAGCCAGTCAGTGTAATGGAATCCTCATTGTGAGGTCCTTGGGTACGACCTCCATCAGAAATCACAGCCCAGTCACCGATCGAATTTGACTCGAGCCAAAGCAGTTGATTATTCAGATGTCACGAAGCAGCTGTCGAATTTTTTGCCTCCATCGTTCAATGAAAACAAGTCGTTTATTACAGCATGTCCCTCCCATGGTGCCGCGTGACATATTCTCATGTGGCAAGAACGACAGTAGGCCTTGATAGAAAGCTGGGCTGCCTGCAGGTCACAGCACAGCTTCATTTCCGCACAGTAACACCTCTCTATCAACGATTCAGAATCGCCCCACGGATACTCCACTCTTTCTTTTCATTATTTGTGATTCTGATTTGCATGAACTGCTTAATCATTGCTGAGTAGATACCGGTGATGCATTGGTGGTGCTAAAAGGAATTGCTCCGTAAAGCAGGACTTTCTTGGAAAATGGCTCAAATCCTAAACTTGCAAGCAATTAATCCAGTGAACTGCAAGCAGGGATTGTTCAAAATGAGGGGTTTTAAAGTGCGCTGTTTTTGCCTGTCATATCGGGGACAACTGAAGTTACCACACACATATGCACCCCCCCCCCCAAACACACACACATGTTGACATACTTATCTAAATGGGAACTTTCCGTACATTTCTATGGAAAAAAACGTAACAACCTTAACCCCTACCCAGCCCTAATCTTAATCATAAGTAATCACACAAAATACAAGAATTCTGGCATTTTTTGTTTTTTGATTGCAGTAACAGATTATTATAAAATTGAATTTCCCCTTGTATGAGAAAATGGTCCCTATAATGTAAAAATAACAGGTTTTTATCACATTGTGGGGACATTTGCCCCCCTCCCTCACACACATACACACTGAAGAACCTCAACCGCACCTGGAAACAGTTGAGCCTTCAAAAAAGGTCTGGGTCATAGCTGTAATATTTCACCATAATTAAAACAGCATCCTTAAATCGTCAAAAGGAGAATGAGCTTTGTTGTGGCACTGAGAGGAAAAACAACAGAAAAAAAATGAGACCAAAGAAGACGCGTGCTCCCTTCCTGCCTCAGGTACGCAGTCGCAGTTCGTTTCATGACTGCTTCTGTGATGCCATTTCTCAGCAGCCTGTTATTGCTGCTTGCATAATGTCCAGAACTGCAGGGTTATGCTTATTTGTACAGGTGGATGTTTTACTGAAGCAATTTGGACTCACGGAATTTGCTCAAGGACAGAAGAGCAAGAGGCCTAATGAGACTTTAACCTGCAATCCTTCGCTTACTGGTCCAGCTCTTAAACCGGTAGGCCATCTCTGGCCCTTTCCTGTGGGGGGTCTCGGCCAAGTTGTAGGGTTGTCATGGTAACTGTGGAACCTGGGGGGTTGGGGGAAGCTGGGAGAAGCTGCTGGTGTTGGGAAATGGAGTTTTGCGTCATTCTGGCACAGCTGATTGGGCCTGAGCGATCAACAGGACACTTTCATGTCACATTCTCACCAGGTCAGCGTGAGGGGAAACAATGCATACTAGCATGTGTGTTTGCTTAAGCCTGCCATCATGGTTCACATTTGCTTAGGGTGTTGGTACTCTGTCAGTCAACTGGTGGCATTTAATTGTGTAAATCTTTACAAGTACGTCTGTCACAAAGACCTTCACGGCGAGGTACTGTGAATTTCCACAAGGAACCAAAATAAGAAAAATTCCCAAAGTCAATATTAGACCTATAGATTATTCCTGTAAATGGGCTGAGTGAATTAGCGGTTCTGGAATACAACACGTACAGCACTGGAGAAAACTAAGAGACCACAGCTCAATTTTTTGTTTCACTCATTACTCAACTTATGATTGTGCATCTGTGAATAATACATTTCTTTCTTTGCAAACTGCAGCCTGGTTCTTCCTTGCTTCTCATTGATGAAGGATTTCTTCCTTGCTTTATGGGACCTCAGTCCTGCTTCTAGGAGCCTGATACTGTCCTAGCAGTGCACTTCACACCTGCACTTAATGTTTCCCATTCCTTTTGAAGGTCACTTGAGGTCATCCTCCGATTTATGAGGCAATGTCGGATAAGTTAACGGTCATCACTGGCGTTAGAAAATTGCTTCTGCCCTCCACCTGACTGGTTTCTGGTCGTTCCCAGTGTCTCCTGCTTCCCCCTGTTCTTCTGCACTGCTGTCTTAGAAGCTTTGAGCCTGGAAACAGCCTGCTGCTCAGTGTAGCCTTATGCCAGCAGAACCAGGATTAAACCAGGATTTAAGAATGCAGATTTTGAAAAAATATAGAGCGGTCTCTTCATTTTTTCCAGAGCTATACATGCATCACACCTCACAAAGGCTGCACCCTGACCGCTGAGACTCAGTGATGTGAGCATTTGCAACAGAAAGGCTCACATCACAGAAACGTGATGCACAAGGTGCGCTGAACCTGTGGCCCGGAGCTCCCTTTTTATTCCCTCTTCCCTGTAACCCTAAACTCCAATTTGCTTTCCTGTTTTCCCCATGTGCATGAAATCACACATTTCTTTCATTATTATCAGTCCAGCGCTCGAACGTGCTAATTGTGGCTTCCTTAACGTGGGAACTGGCAGTTCGACTTCTTCCTTGCTCTGGGGCCTGGCGAGTGATCAGGATCGCAGATGGAGCGCCCTGCCGCTGTCACCGCGTCGAGACACATCGCCTCAGATGCTCTGCGACGGGTAAAACAAGACCTGGAAAGAAATAAGAAAGAAAAGTCCATTACAGGGACATTATCTGTAGCGGATCTTAACGCGGAGAGCTGGATATTAAAGCTCCCTTCTGCCCTCCTGGTCTGGCCAGGGGTCTCTGAGAGCAGATGTGACAGTGAGCGAATGACGCGGCACACAGTGAGAAAAGCGCTGGCTTGCTTTCATGGGACTTGGCTTCTCAGCTCAGCACCTCAGGAGTAAAGAAAATGTAAAGGAACATATTTCTGCACTTCAAAACGTTTTTGTTCTCCTTTCTAAGGAGGTACAATAAATCACCTCCATACGGCCACATGGTCGATTTAAGCGCATTTAAACACAAGCTGAAGATCCCCTCCCTGCTCCCCCCCACACACACCCACACATACACACACCTTCCACTGTGTAACTGGATCAGTACCGGTGCCATGGGAGGGTTTGGGGGTGCCACCCCCCACAAATGACAAATTGTGCCCCCCCCCCAAAAAAATGTGTCTTTTCCTTTCTGTGGTGTGCTGATGCTTTTTTAAACTCCCCCCATCCGCCCCCCAATGGCATCCTTGTAATGCCACTGCTTCCCACCCGTGCCATGGGGCACCACATTCTGGGGGGGGAGGCACCAAGTAGGGCAACCCCCCCCCAAACTCTATTCACAAATGTCTTTTAACAAGTTAATGCGATTTAATATCTCGTATATTTAATATGACTGTATATTGTTCTTTCAACATGGCACCGGCTGAAAACCCTATGTAATGTTTTCTCTGTGTTAGATGCCTGCCTGAATCTCACCAGTCACCAGCTCAGTCTCTGACATGACGTCATACCTGCTGTTGCCCAGGGGCACTTAACACTCTTAAAGCAGCCCTGGCTGCGTCCCACTCTGAAAATCATAGGCCTGGCTTTCAGATATGCTGTGGTGCCGAGACTGAGCTGGACACAAGGTCTCCGTGTAGTTTGGATGCGGACGGCCTCCTCCAAGCAGCTGGGAAATCCTGCCGGGGGACAGAGAAACCAGTGTGACCTTTAATTTGGGTTAGATCTCGACAGAAAGAGTACAACTCATGTGGTTTGACTGAACCACAGTAAAAGGCAGCAGAGTGTAGGATCTGGCTGAGGCAAAGCGAGACGTCAGCACAAGGAGCGAAGGCGGGCGGCCCTTTTCATTTCTTCGAGTGATGGACAGCTACCTAATCCTGCCCTGAAGGTACACTCAGAGAGAACAGGTCTGCTCTCCGTCACACATAAGATTATGCCTCAAAAAGCACAACTCCCCAATTTCTCTGAGTTGACATTATAAATAATGATAAACTTGTAGGGGGCTAATAAACAAAACATACACGGAAACGTGTTTACAAATCGGGACACACATGTGACATTTCTGTTTCTGCCGGGCCGGAAGGCTTTGTCTTGAGAGCAGGTAGTGTGAAGATGCCTCCCGTCACCCCCCCGCCACCCATGCTGTGCCTCCGTTACCCCTCCCTATGCAGTGTTCCCCATATTGCCCCCCCAGAGTTGCCCCAGGGGCAGCACAACCTCCTGAACTCCTCCCCCGCATTGGGAACTCCACCGTCCACCTCCTCCTGTGTGGGTTCCCAATGGGGGGTACTGGGGGGCTGGGGGAGTTAGGGGACAAAACTGAACGGCTCCAGCAGACCAATGACTGGGAATCAGAGAGTCGGTGCCTCCGGAACATTCCGTGGTGTGTCGTGCGGTTGTTCTTTCTGTCCACTTAAAGTTGAGTTCAGGCGTGTTGCAGCCTTGTTCTGTCACTGGTATTTGTGGGACCATTTCTCAAAATGATGCAGCTTTAAGGACAGAAAAATAGCCTCAGTAAGCCCACTTCCAGAGACTGACTGTCAACAGCACATTTCTTACAATAGTCTGCTGTACGGCCGCTGATCTGCAGCATTGATATATGTGTTTGTCAGTGCATGAGCTGTACTCTACATAATGATGGAGGAAATAGAATTATACAGACATTAAATTAGTACAGACACCGGTAGTAACACAAAATGAGAATTATCTTTCTTACAAATGTAATTTTAATTTTCAGATTTTCTTCAGTATTTTTCAATCTCTTTCATTAAGGGCAGAGGTACAGCAGCAAGCATGTGGAGTGACGGTCCTCTGTTCCTCATGACTTGTGACTGCCTAATCCAATACTGTATCATCACTGCGGTTGGGGTAGCTTTCATTCCAATACGCACTTCTTCCTTAAGGCTCTAGGTCTGCCCATCAGACCTGATGTTAGGTCCTGAGTTATACACCATGTTTATTGACCCCAAACGTAAATCATAAAAAAGTTTCAACTGTGCACACTTAATACATCTGACTTTTTCCAGCATGTCCATTTATGCTACAAAAACACATTAATGATGCAGACTTCTGAAATCTGTTTTTTATTTAGATTTCTGCTAATTAATCATTTGCTTAGTCTGCGCTATGTACATATTTCATTTATATATTTCATTGATGTTTCCTGGATCTGCAAGAGCCTTCTGGAAAGCATCTGGTGTTTTGAAATTTCAGAACATTCATAATATTTTTTCTTGTTGTTTTCTTAGAGAAAACGCCCACAAAGGCAGCATCTTGCAGGACAAATGCAGCAAATCAAAGCCTTACAGAAATACATCCTTTACTGTGGATTCATTCTTGAGGCTGACAGGAGACCTCAGAGAAGGTCCAGCAGGACCTGGGTGGACAGACTCACAGGAGGCCTCAGTGAAGGTCTAGCAGGACCTGGGTGAACAGACTCACAGGAGGCCTCAGTGAAGGTC
>JABFEA020000138.1:7168379-7187571 GCA_019775915.2 Cyphomyrus plagiostoma | reverse complement strand
AGTGAGGCGACTCCCTCAGGTGTCTGTGCAGTGAGGCGACTCCCTCAGGTGTCTGTGCAGTGAGGCGACTCCCTCAGGTGTCTGTGCAGTGAGGCGACTCCCTCAGCTGTCTGTGCAGTGAAACAACTCCCTCGGCTGTCTGTGTGGTGTCACTATTCTCAGGACACATTCTTTCCTTACCCAGTGGGGCCGCCCTGGTGACAGCTGGGAGATCTCAGCACCACCCCAAACAGGAAAAGCGAGTGACGATGGCAGTCTCTCGGCAAGTTGGAATGAGCTGTGATGTGCGGATACTATTATTTAGTGACTGCCCCTCCAAAGAGTTGCAGGTTCAAAATCCAAAATGAGGAAGATGAGCCTTGGGCGTGGTGAGGTGACTCCCTCAGCTGTCTGTCTCTTCTGTGCTGATTGGGTGGGGGTCAGCATCCACAGATATGACACAGGAACTGAAGAATGCTCATCTCTTACAAGCAAAAACACCCTGGATTTTATAAATTGTAAAACACAGCTCGCAAGATTTTTAAGAATATGGCTTTTGCAAGAGGGCTGTATTTATGCTGCAGAAGAAAATAGAATTGTTGCCTGTCTTTCAAATTATGTCTTATGTGCAAAGGGCAAGCACATTTGTTTACATATTAATCATCATTTAATTAGTCATGGCTTTTGCTTAGACAACAAGGAACGCTGTCTCTGGTTTATATCATGTTATTAATCTCTCTGAAGGATTACAGGGGGAACTCATTTCTGAAGGCGTGCACACAATAGTGAAAAATTAAAGTAATAACATAATATCAAGCAAATGGGTTCAGTCAGAAGACGCTTTCATGACATCATCACAAGCTAGGCCAATAAAAGCAGGGTTCTCCAGGTCCAGTGTCGTTTGGGACACATACGTTGTACTTTATTGCAGATTCTACGTGCAGGAAACGGATCGAAACAGCCGGTCCGTTAATTCATTAGCTACACGGGCCGAGGGTGGGTTGTGCTGAGGCATGAGGGTGACTGTATTGTGTTCCCTTTATTACACTTTTCAAAGCCCGTAGTGGTTGTTTTTGGATCAAGAGGCTGTGCAGGAATATGGTCAAAATGTTAAGGAAACATTAAAAAAACAAATGGCCTGATTCCAATCCGGCACCCCGACCAGGCATAGTTAGTGCTGAGCAGGTCACTGCCTTGGTGAGCCTTTAAAAGCAGGTGATCTGCTCCCTGGCCAGCACCTCGCCTGCTGCATATTCCCAGGCTGCAGAGCTTGCCAGCCCGGCACATTCACGGTCCCCTTGCCAGCGAGCTCTTCCAGGGATCGCTGCTGCTGATTTTACGACTTTTCATAAATCCTATCAAACAAGCCTCTTCCTGCTCGCATTGGCTCTGACTGGCTCACACTTCCCACCCGCCGGAGCACCAGAGACCTCGGATCTGGAATGCGATTTAGCTAAGCTGATAATTTACTTTCCCTTGGTTACGTAATGTATAAATTGAATACAATCGCTTACAATGCTACGGCACTCATAGGGGGCTGAGTTCACATGGCGTGGCATTAATAGGGATTGCAATTAATTACAGGGTGAATGTTTCCCCTCTTTGTAAAAAGTATTGTTCTGAATAAATTCATCTGAGGGGCGTGTGAGGAGGAGAGGATATCTGTCTCAGACCAGAACAAACTGAGCCAAAGGCTGGTCTATATGCAGCGCTGGGGGCAGGGGGCAGCAGAGAGCGAGCAGCATCTTCACTGGGGGGGCGGGCTGGGCTGACTTACGGCAGAGTCATTATTACTTCATTTCCTGTGACCACGGTTATACCCACTTACAGGGATGTGTTTTATGGCGGTTATGTTTACTTAATGGCCCTATGACTTCATTGGTTTTAGGGTCAATTTGGAATGACAAATTCAGCTGAACCTGATGGTTTTGTCGGCCTTCCCGCAGAAACTGAGCTTGGCAGCGGGCCAGAGTGGAGAACAACACACACACACACGCACACAGACACGCATGCATATGCACATACACTCACGCACACATGCACATACACACATGCACATACACGCATGCACATACGCACACACTCACACACACATGCACATACACGCATGCACATATGCACACACTCACACACACATGCACATACACGCATGCACATACTGTACGCACACACTCACACACACAAATGCACATGCACACATGTAAATGCATACATGTAAATCTATACATGCACACATACATGCATGCACCCCCAGTTCATCCATATTTTAAAACCTGTAGACATCTTCCATGTGCGTCAGGACAAGGTTTCCTGTACCTGCTGCCTCAGTTCCAAACTGCCTCTGTGATAGCTAAGGACTTTTTGGACTCCTCCATTTCATTCGCTCCAACGGAAACGAGTAGCAGGAAAAAAGAGAAAAGAAGAAAACAAAGCCATTGGGCAGTAAACATCTGTGGCCAAACCAGACATGGGATGCCCCCATTGTCGCGGGGCGGCCCACAAAGGACGGGCCGGCAGATACAGTGTGTCATGTGATCCAGGCAAGGGCCACGCTGGCAGATAAAGGCGTCACTTTAAAGGTGGAGAGAATGGGCTTGCGGGCAGCTTAAAGCTCATTAACCTTTATCCCTGGAGCCTTGCCGCGTTTAAAAGGCTCGGCTGCCTCTTGAAGACACATTCATTTGCGGATAATTAGGTCAACAGAAGAATTAAGCGATCTTTTACGTTTGGTCAACGGTGCCTGTCTGCTGTAAAAATACTTGCTTTTGAGTGTCATTGTGGCTCAGTGTGATAAAGTGGCCGTCTGTCACCCAGAACAATGAAAGAAGCTAGGAGGGATCTGGGGGACGAGGCCAGCGGCATGAACGGGAGGCGGGTGACCTCACCGTTCGTGCGGTTACTGTCCCCCGTCAAGGGGGGGTGCCGTCAACAAAGACCGCAGGCAATGCCGGGCCTGATTTGTAGCCTTTGCTCCGGAAAAGGGGGTAATTTAACGTCCAACTTGAAGAAAAAATTATCTTCACATGGAACAAAAGCCATAGTTTGCCCGAAACATAAATTTAATTTTAAAATGCAGATGCTCCTTGCTTTACAGTGAGGTTACGTTCCGATGAACTCATTGTAAGTTGAAAATGTCGTAACTCAAATATGAATATGATATGACATGGCACACTTGGGTCTTTAGTAGACATAACAGTCTTGGGAAAATGTAAACAGTTAAACAGATAAAGCACCACCATACAATAGTTTGTTAATAAGTTTAAAAACTGTGACTATGCTGGTAATTGCTGCAGAGGCTGGGAGTGTGGCCGCGTAGGTGCTGCCGTCACCCGGCTTCAGTACAAAGACACACGGCGGCATTTCGCTTAAGGATGAGTCCTGAATGCGCATCACTGTCACACCATCATAAAATCAAGCCATCTTAAAGCACGTAGCCCTGCAGCTATATAAAAACGCTATACGTAATAACTCAGCAGAATGCGACAAATTCTCAACACATAGTGCAATGTTATGACATGAGGTGTTGTTACACATAACTGGACAAAATGTTATAAATTTATAGAATCCATTATCATTTTATATTGTAACATTACCCTTTTACTAGAGTCATCATTATTATCATCATTCAACATGTTACAGTAAGAAAAACAGTGGCAGGAAAATGCTGTCATATAACAAAAATTCTGTTCTAAACTAGAATGTCATTATGTAATAATGCAGTATTGTGTGATGACTCCACAGAATGTATTGGCTCCAGTAACCATACAGAGCATTTGCACTACGGAGCACATATTTTAAAAAGATAAGTCACTAAGGATAAATCAGTGTAAATGCAATTTCTGCCTGTACAGCATTATATCTCCTTTTTCCCACTTTGTTCTTACTGTCCATTTCTAACATGGGATTGTGCCAAACTAACTATTAAATAAGTTTATAGGTCTGTTCATAGGCATTATCATAGGTTCATAGGTTCATAGGCATTATTGAAGGTAATCTAAGGCGTTTCAACTTGGGGAGGGGCGATAGCAAGCCAAGGGGTGTCCCTTAAGCACATCACCCAGCTGATGTTTCAACCCATGGGTGCAAAGCCAAGCCTGCAGTGGGGCTTGCAGGATCTCTGCTCTGTCCCCTCGCAATTCCAAAGGGGCCCCTCCCAAGGGACCGGAAATGAGGCCATGCTCACCTGCATTTTGGCCGCGAGGCACCTCTGCCACTCTGCTAAATGCCATTTTATGATGTGATTTGTCAGTAGTGCTGATTGCCCCATGAGACAGACACACACACACAGAATTGCAACTATATCTTTGTGGGGACTCTCCTTTAACTTCTAAGGGGAAAAGTCTAATACCAATATGACGACCATAACCCCTACCCAGCCCTAATCTTAACCAGAAGCAACCAAACTAAATACAAGAGCATTTTTAGTGTTTGAATTTCATTCACAGATTTTTGCGAGGACCTGAAAAATAGTCCTCACAACGTTGAAATCACTGGTTTTTATCACATTGTGGAGGCCATTTTGTCCCTACAATGAATAAACATAATACACACGCACACACACACACACGCGCACACACATACACACACGCATATATACACACACACACACACACACGGACAGCGGTCTCACTGGAGAGGTTTGCTTCGAAGAGCTGCCTGGTCTGGGAATTGTCATTCATCCCACTTGCGTCTGAAGCACTTCAGGTCGAAATCTCATTTGTGGAAGAGAATGCAGGTGGTTGGGATACAGGTAACAGTGTTTATTTTGCCTATGTGCCCTTAAACAATCACCCCGTTGACAGATGTTGATGATACGTGCATCTTTGGTTTCTCTCATAAACACTAACATAAAACATCCATGAAAAATCTTTCATGGACGTGTTAGTGTTAGAAGGAGATGAAAGGATATGAAAAGCCAAGGAAAATGTGTAAAAATGATCTAATTTCCTTCCTTTCTGAAACGGAATGACCGAAACGTTCCTACAGGCAGACTTTCTCCACACGTGAAACACCAATGAACTGTATAGTAGGCAAAGTTAAACGCAGCACCATCATAGCAATGAAGTGGAGGCATGACCTTCGTCTTATACATAGCAAGATCACCTTCAGAAATATTTTACTGAGATGTTTAACACAACAAAGATGGGGGCTAAATAATCTATGTCTGAATAAGAAACTACCAAGAATAAGCCTGCAATGTTTTCAAAAATGGAGTCAAAGTCTAGTAGATATCTTCATGAGCATGTGCTTCAAGTAACCCCATGTTTCTGAATGATCTTATGTGAGCTTCAGTGTCAGTCATTCACTTATGCATACTTGAGTTCAGTACAGAGCCAGTCAGACACCTCTGGTCTCAGTAGATAGCAGTACGGGAAGCAGGAGCACTGCTATAAATGTGTATATAAATGAAATGACACAACTGAACAACAATAATAATTTTTAAAAAATCAGTCAGGATAGGAAATGCGCAACATGGATTTATTATCTTGGCAGGATACATATATGCTGCAGAAATAAATTAAATGATAGAAAGATAGATAGATAGATAGTCATAATAAAGAACAAAGAACTTTTTCACAGAATTTAGCCATTTTGAAGTGATGTCATCTGTTTTCCTGCTGCACCTCTTCGGGTGAATCGGCAGATTGGCATGCTGCAGTAATGAGCGCATGTGCAAACCTGCACGCGAGCACTCTCAAGTACACGCATCTCACACATGCAGTCCCACCTGGCCAGGGGGTGGGCCTTCACTCTCAAATGGCCACCCCAGTCCCAGCAGCTTTTCCTCAGCTGCTGGTTCCCAGCGATGGGCCATTAATTACACAGTTGTTTTTGCGTAGCACTCTAGGGAGACGAGGCTGTGCGCCTTCAGACCCTCAACCCCCCCTTGGTCCCCAGGTTAAACCCCCCCCACAGCACCATACACAAATTCCTCACTTGCATTCCACTCAAAGGTAACCACAAGTCCCACTACAGGGTCGTCATGATTGACATCATTTGCTACCATTAGCCACTGCTATGTGGTTGACCTCTGACCTCCAGCGGGTGAGACGTTTGAAACAGCTTTAAACGGTGCGGTTTAATCCATGGGAAAAGCTCAGCGATGCGTCCCAGCTTCTCTCTGCACTCAGCACTGGAAGTTGGATCCAAACTCATTCATTCAGTCCAGTTTCCATCCCCCTGCCAGCTTACGTACAACCACTTTTTGAAAGGCACCACATGGAAATCAATTTTATTTGAACAGAATAGATAAAAGTAACACAGCCATTGAGCTCAACATCACTCTTCATTTAAAACATTATAAATGTGCACTTGTTTTTTTTTTAAGTTACCAGTTTTAGGAAGGTGAATTTCTGACAAAAGTCCTGTCTTCGTTTAAAGTAGCCAAGTGTGAGTATTGATGCAAAAAAATGCCATCTGACTGTGAGTGAAGGCCGACTCCCGCCAACCTTATCGCTGCCCGATGAGGAGCGTCTGCGACACTTTGACTGGCAGCCTGAAAACAAAGCCAGGAATGTTTCGGCTCAGGAGCAGAGTTGAGTTATTGCACTTTTCAGTGGGTGGTCGACCCACCGGAATTAAGAATACACCAGGAATCTGAGTCTCTCTGACAGAAAGCAGATAGGGGCAAGGAGGAAACGAATTTATACGTCTAACGATGCAGAACGCAAGCATAAAAAAAACAAACGAGAAAAAATGTCCACATTATATTTATTGTTATCTGATGTTCTTTAATGGACAAGTGTAAGCATGTGCAGAAAGACCTTATATTTCAATTTATCTACTAAATGTTGTCGCTTTCGTTATTACACTAATCCGTCCATCCATCTCACAAATGTTTATCCAGTGAAGGCCCACAGGGGTATTACACTAATTATCAGTGTTATTGTGATGTTTTCACAGTTGAAATGTGGTCACGTTTGTGTGGTATGAGAGGAGGCGCACACTCACTGGGTGGGGGTGGCGTGTGGCGGTATTGGTTGAGGTGACGCAAATGTCCACCTCAGGCCGAACAGCAGGTGTGATGTGGCTCACTAGGGGGGAGAGGGGAGGGGACATGGAAACAGAAGCAGCATGGTAAGGGGTGCTCAAAGACTGTGGGGCGTCGTAATCGGCAGCGACTTGTCATGATCTGCACCATGGGCTCCATAAACCCAATGAAGCTGTGCCTTACACATTCTTAGCAACCCTAAACCCAACCCTAACCCCAACCCCAACCCTAAACCCAACCCTAACCCAAAAAAAAGGATACCTCGACCCTTATCCCATCCTGTCCTGCCTTCATGTAGCTGTGTAGCCGGCTTCAGCCAGTAAACAAGTCGGTCATCCTTTATATTGGCAGCATCATGAGCTCACTTTGCTGTGTCATAAACACACAGCTGAGATCGATTAAAGCAAAATGAAATGGCCCTTTATTAGATAACCATACACTGAGTCTGTTTACAATACTTTAATTTCCGGTAACTGAAGATGCATTAAGAACAAGTTTATTGACACGAGACAATAAACACAAAAAAGAGATGAAAGTGGATTCTATTAAAGAATGTGAAACACTGACGAGAGGAACCAGTGACAGCGCTCGTTAATGTCATGAATTATTAATGCGAGGCTTGCAGCATGTTTTGGCTTGGTGTTCGTGCTGTAATTTTGGGGGCACTGTTTGTGCGCTGTAAAATAACAGTAGTCCCAATAATCGCTTCAGTGTGTTACTTCCACCGCCAGTGTCTTGCCGAGTTGGGTTATTAACATGCTTTTCCATTCCTTGGGGAATACTTGAGGGCGTCTGGGATGAGTGAATTTGATTCCCGGCTTACGGACTCATAGACAGGCACTGTGTTTGTGAGATGGATACTATGCTACTCTATTAAATATCACAGCACTTTGAAAACAAATGCTAACGTCTTCAAGCAGCAGATGAATTGTTGTACAAATAAACAGAAAAGATGACAAACAGAAGATGAGTAATATCTGCAGTTCTTGAATGGTTCATACCCCATTTACAGGATCCCCCACCCTGAACCAACATAGTGATGCCGTTTCCAAAACACCCCCACCACACCCCAGAGTGGAATCAATCAGGGTTGGCATGGCAACGGATATTGAGAAACATTAGGCTCCTCCCACAAACACATGCAAACAGAATTATCTACCTGTCACTGAGGATATTTCACACCAATGCCAGTTTCTGCACTACAGAAAACAAAGTTCAAAAATTTATCTTTCAAACTAAGGCAAGTTACATTGTTAATATGTCTGTGTTAATATGTCTGTGTATATGGTTTGCTTATGGATGTACTGCTGATCAGATATTATCCTGAAAAGTTCCCCAACTGGAGACAAAGAAATGACACTGCATGTATAACTATTTGTGGGGAATCTCCAGTGACTCGCAATATCCCCATAAGATCTCCAGCTATTTCCACACCTAATCAGTCACTCACACAGACCATGCAAAGACATTCATCCACTGTACAACAGCACACCGTAAATCAAGCCTGCGCCCAGCTGGCCTTTGATCACAGACAAAACTCCTGCCCTTCTGTCCCACCCAGGGGTCTGTGGATGTTGGTGGATTTTGATCAAGGGGGAGACGAACACTGACCAGACTGGAGAAACTGATAATCAGAGCCCTGGTGTACCCCCCAAACCCCCGCCCCCCATTCCTGTGTAATATTCCCTAAAAGAAGGGATGATTTATCACACAGCAACCAAACAGAAGGTCATGCAGGAAGGAAGGTAATGAAGGTCCACGAGGACAGACCATCAGCTAGTGTGGAACGACTGTAGTGGTGCCCTTGGTATGCTCTTAGACAAATCTGTACCACCAATCACAATGGATTCACACAAAGTCACACACATCTGAAGCAGGAGTCACCTTGGATTCACACAAAGTCACACATATCTGATGCTGGGGTCACACTGGATTCACACAAAGTCACACATATCCAAAGCTGGAGTCACACACATCCTAAGCTGGAGTCACACTGGATTCATACAAAGTCACACATATCTGATGCTGGGGTCACACTGGTTTCACACAAAGTCACACATATCTGAAGCTGGGGTCACACTGGTTTCACACAAAGTCACACATATCTGAAGCTGGGGTCACACTGGATTCACACAAAGTCACACATATCTGATGCTGGGGTCACACTGGATTCACACAAAGTCACACATATCTGAAGCTGGGGTCACACTGGATTCACACAAAGTCACACATATCTGAAGCTGGGGTCACAATGGATTCACAGACACGGATCTAGCTGAAATCTCAAAAAAATGAAATAAAAACATTCGTTGCTTTGAGCTAACAATAACAAGACAACTGTAAGGTTATAGAGTCAAGTTCCAGGAAGGGACCCTTGAGCGAAACCTTCAGTGGTAGTTATTTCAGAGAAAGTATTAAAGGAGCAAACTTATGGAGCAAACCTATGCAAACACAGCGTTGAACTAAGCTGCTGAAACTGACTGCTAGTAAATTAACGCTAGCTATAATACATAGTAGTGTATGAAATCTAAAAATGTTTCATTTAAATTACCCCACAGTCAGTACCTTTCAAAGGTAAATATCATGTTTTCTATCAAGTTCACACTGGGCATTAGCTGACGCCCTGACCAACGCAGAGCACAGCCTGAGCCCCCTCCCATGGTGATGAAGAGCCCGGCCTGGGGTGTCCCTCAACAGTTTCAACAAATAGCTGGTGTGATGCAATCCAGGCCGCATTTCCTTAATTGTAGTATTTAGCGTGGGGGGTAGGGGGAGCCCCAAGCATCCTACGAGCGGACCAGCATCCTCTGGGACCTGCGACAGGATCTGGATTCAGTCACCGGCTGGGTGGGGCTGCCGGTGCGGCAGACCGAGCCCAGGACCCAGCCAGGCTGGCCAGGGATGCCCCTTCCCTGCAGAGAAGGTCTGGGTGGCCTGGGCCTCACAGAAGTGTGCCTCGATCTATGTGGAGCCACCCCCCAGCCTCACATGCATGCTCGGGCTGGCCTCCATGGGGTCGAAGGTCAGGAACGCACACCCAACACGAGGTGCCCGCCCGGTTGTACCCCCCGGGGTCACCCCGCCTCCGTGCCCCGCCTTCAAGTTCTGCCACGAAATTTGCCATCACTAAGACCCCGACAGGTTGTCCTGCTGCACATGAAAAATTAATGCTGCGAAGTCAGAGCGCAAGCCAGGAATCGCCTTCACTCATTCCTCATCATCACGGCTGAACGCTGAGTGTCGCACAGCAAACCATGCTAAACTCGCCCACTCTCTACAGGTTCAGTTACTATTTGTCCTCTGTGCATGACTGGCTACAGCTTCCAAAGAGTCCGTCATCCAAACTCTGTGCAGTGCAGTGCCCCGCCACCACCAATGCTCCCTAAGTGCTGTCATCCAACCCTGATTCCCTGAATCGAAGAAGTTTAGATGTTATTCAGCACTCACCACCAGGGAAACTCCCGCCTTTCAACAGACCAAACACAAGTGTCAAGTACTGGGGGCAAATCTGAAAGGAGCCCCCAGGGTGGGAATTCCGGGGGCGATGGCCGGCCATCCCCGCCGCATACCGTCCTGCGGTTCTTCGGGAAGCCCTAATCGCAGTGCATTTGGGCTGGCAGTTAACAAACCATGACGCAGAGAGCTGTGCCAGCAACCAGGCTACTGTAACAAATTTAAAAAAACACCCTCCGCAAATCCTTATAAGATTATTCCGAGTCGTTTTAATTATTTGCTTTCACTGTCATAATTAAAGTACTTTAAAACGTCACAGGGCATGTATGTTTTAAAGCCAAAGAAAAACTTTCAAAGATCCAGACATGATTCGTTTTTTTTTCTTCATTATTTTCTTTTATGTTTATAATTAAACTTAATACCTTCAAACCCAGTAACCTACTAGAGTTATTAAGTATTTAAGTCACCATAGCGACAGAGGTGTTGCCTAAACATTCCATGGTTTGCTTATGGAAATATAGCTTTTCTTTCAAAGGAAGGTGACACAGTCACCTGACCCAAAAGTGACCTGGGATATACAAGAATCAATTCATATTCAAGAAAGCTGTACACTCTCCATTAGGTGTGTATGTGGGGGGGGAGGTTTCCAGTTCTGTTTTTAAAAATCCAAAATTCACCAGAGGTGTCGCATTAAGCCACCATGTCCGAGACAAATCTTTTCAGCAGTTTTATATGGTCAAATATTTTGTCTCCCTAGGACACAAAGGAGAATAAAATAGGTGGTTTCACAACAGCAGCAACACACCTCATCCAGCCTGCGACCGGCTGTTCAGACATGTTCCATATGAATCACTGACGGCAATTAGGAATGATTAGGGTGGCGTGTGTGTCTGACGACGGAGGCAGGGTGAAGCCTAGTTATATGAAGATGACCCTGATAAATGTTGCCCAGCTTGGTTTGTCATTTGGTTAAAATGTGCCCTCAAATTCACACTAGTGACGAATCAGGGACAAAGGCAGATGAAAGGTGCACCAGACATCAGGAAGCCGGCCACACAAATCGATCAGTGGTAATTACAGGGGGGGAGGGGTCCCTCATGCCAACAGATGACACTACTGCCATGATAACGAATAATGCCACTACAGACCCCCACTCCGGCCAAAATGAAAAGAGGAGCCGGTTTGCTTACTAAACTTTCGCATGTGCAGTGGTACCTCAGTTCTCGAACTCATTAGAACTCAAATTTCTCAAGAGTCGAACCAACCAGTTCAAAAAAAAATTACCTAGAGCTCGATCTGAGTCTCAGAAGTCAAACCGTGAACGCCGACCTAAGATAACTTGTATGCGTGGGGAAATGAGTCACATGGCACATCAATGAGCGGAAACAAACCGTAAAGCTTCAATCTCAGCCTCGCATTCGCTGTGACAGCATCGTGCATGTTTACACTAGCTGAATACATATATTTAGACAGTAAAAATACATTTAGACAATGATAAACAGTAACAGTAATTACTATTATATAATAAAATACATTTAAAAATAAAGATTTCTTATTTATTGTTTTAATATTAATAATAAGCTATTAAAACATTTAATTATAATGATATTGTTGTGCAGAGCAGGGACAGAACGGAGACTAATGCGCAGACATCAGGGTATCGGGGAATATGGGGTTTAATTACAGGCAAGGCAAAACGGAGCTGGACAATACAATGACCGGACTGGGGAAACAAACTGAAATGCGGACGAAATACAGAAGACTAATGACAACAACCAGAAACAGCTGATCACATGGGGAACCCACATGAGGTTAACGTGGTGGTGTGGCACGCGGAAGGAGCGGATGATTGGGACAGGACATGTTTTTTTTTTTAACTTTACACATTGTTTGGATACATTTATATTCTTACTTTACAAAATACTGTTTTGATTAATTTGCTTAGATGTGTTTAGTACAGTATATGCTCTTCTTGTTTTATCCGGTTCATTTTGTGTTTAAATGCTAAAAAAACATATTTAGGTGTAATTTTTTGGGGCCAATTAATTGGTTTTTTGTTATTTCTTCTGGGGAAAATTCGATCAGAACTCAAACTTTTTAGGATTCGATCCGAACTGTTGTTTTGAACGTATTAAGTTTGAGTTTTGAGGTACCACTGTGTCATAAGTGCAGGTGAGAATCTGAATGCCAAAGTGGGACATTTAAATTCAGGTCAAGTCAGCTGTCACAGCTGAGAAAAATCAAGTACAGGGGGCCCTTCTTTTAATACTGACTTGAGGTTTCACTTTGAAAATTGCTGTCAACAGCCACTCATTGCAAAAAGGCTTCATGACACATAAAATTTGACTATACACTCATAAAAACACAATTTTACAATAATCTATCTATCTATCTATATATCTATCTATCTATCTATCTATCTGTGTCATATTTGTTAAGTTAATTATATCATTATCATTATTATATTATTGTATATAAATTATATAATTATTATTATTATTGTGTCTGCCTTTACTAAGTGTTGGATGTTTTTTGTATGTTATATAAATGCACCATCAAGGCAGATTCCTTGCATGGAAACATACTTGGCTAATGAACATATGAAGGTATGAAGACAATGTCACCTGGAAAAGAGGTTTTAAGATGGATAGACGTATATATTATTTTTGCAAGCATCAAACAAAAGTAGGGGAGATTCCATCAGTCTGGAGCTTAATTTGACAGATGCTGCTCTTTACCAAGGAGGGAGTGACTCACTCGTTCTGATGGGACCGACCATCATGATGACCTGTCCTGCGGAAAGGTCCGGATATCACACACACTAAAACGTTAATCAGGCAGCTCTGTCATCCAGAGCACTGTGTGATGGTATGAATCAGTGACCTTTGGCTCTGGGAAAAAAAACAGAGTGTATGACTTTGGGGCAGGAGAAATGAAATTGAGAAACTTTAATGAGCAGGAGTAGATCTTAAAAGAGCATGAGTTCAGAATCTGCTTTTTTGGTGGGATTGGTTGGTTTTGACCTTAAATTTTACAAGCGGCCAGAGGGAGCTGAGCTTATGTACGTTCAATAAGCCTGCTTTCCTTTGCATTTACACCGTTTGGGTTGATTGCGGCTTTTTTCTGACTGGCTGGCCTTTCTGTAGCTTTCCACTGCATCCTGAAAACACACGTCACATAATCCCTTTGCACGAGCATGTGGCGAGAACACAGACGCACAATAGCACTGTGTCTCGGGTTAGCTTCCGGGATCCGTCACGTCACCGAGGTCTAGTTCATCCGGGATCCGTCACGTTACCGAAGTCTAGGTCATCCGGGATCCGTCACGTTACCGAGGTCTAGGTTAATCGGGAACCGTCACGTTACCGAGGTCTAGGTCATTCTGGATCCGTCACGTTACCGAGGTTTAGGCCATGCGGGATCTGTCACATTACAAAATGTGTAGGTCATGTGGGAGGACTGAACAAGCCGGAGGGGTGGCTGCTAGTTTAATGTGAGCCCTCCAAACCCATCCCCCTCTCCACCCACAAAGAAAGGAAAAAATTCCAGCAGCACCACTGTCCAAAAAACACCCCTTATGACTCTTTATGCTGGGGGCAGAGTGGCTCACGGGCATCTGTCCCGCTCACCAACGGTGCTAAAGCAGCATGCCGGGTGCGATGGGGAGGGGGGGTTGTCATTTTGTTTGTACTTTCTACTCCCCTTATCTGCAGATTAGCTTGATAGAAGAATTATGAAACCACTCAGCTGTCTAGGCTTCCTGGGGGGTCAGCAGTGTGATGAGAGACAGCTTGGAGAGCCCCTTCCGCCTGGGTGTCCCCTTATCTACTGTAATCTCCACCTTGGAGAGTGTAGGGGAGGGGGGTCTGCCTGCCCCCACAACCCCACCTCCTCAGCTTCCTCCTAGGGCACCACCCCCCCCCCCCCCCTTACCTCTGGGGCCTCCAATTCTTCCTTTCTGGAACCTAAGGCTGTTATTCTGGCTGGCTCTGCTTGCTTAGGAAGAACAGCTTTTACCTTTAATGTTCCTGTTGTATTATTTTGGGCCAGCAGGTGGCGTTATGGTTAACGACATGATTTCATTTTCTGCAGCTTGCAGACTTAACCTTCTGACAGAATACAAGTGCAAAAGATGTATGTACAAAAAGGTGAAGTATTAGAATATAAAATATTATTTTTTAAAGATGCTGATATCTTTGGATAAGTAACTAAATGTATTTTAAGCAACCGCCCTGGAATGGAGGCAATGAGCCAATCACTTTTTTGCTCCCTCCAGAGAGCAAAAACATGGACCATCTGGGGGTCCTCAAGGACTGGTTTAAGAAACACTGCAATAAACAACCGAAACTGTTGCTGTGGAGAGGCGTGAACTGGCGTGCGTGCAGCCAGGCGTGCCTCTCGGTAAGCTGTCCGTCCGCTGACAGCCCGCCAGATGCCACACCTGGGACCCGCCTCTGGCGTTTGGAGACACCCAGGTGATGAACGCCCACTGGGGTGCGCTGGAATTCCCAGTGGCCAGTGGGATATTATCCGGTTAATGATTAAAAGGGAATCACGGCATGAGGCATGGATACACCGTCTGCACGTTACACTCCAAAGTTTAACTACTTGCTTTTAATAATTATTGCAGCAGAAGACAGATAAGGCGCAGAATAAAATGACACAGCGCAGTGGCCTGATTAATGGAGGTTTATCAGGAGGCAGCAGCGACACTGAGCCCCGCTGAACGCGCAGGTGACCTCAGATTGCCCCTTATCTTCAGCTGCTCCTCTCTCGACAATTTAATGGTAGACAGGCCTATAATTTGAGGCAGAGTTTATCTCCGAGATGCAGGAATCCCACCCAACCCCCCGCCAGGCCAGATGCAGCACCCCTGTGTCAAGTGCTACCACGCCCCCTCCTGGTTTGGGGCGAGTGTGGGCACGGCCCGTGGTGGCATCGTTTGGGTTTTGGGGGGCGCCACTGCGTCTAGCACACAGACGCGGATCTTGGGAGAACGTGCCGGTGCCTTGCCCCACAGGGGTGAAAGGGGTAGATTCTGGGTGTGTTTGTGTGTGTGTGTGTGGGGGGGGGGGGGGCTATGACATTCAGACTCAGCTATGGGATTTCCTTGCCTCCCCAGCTCCACATGCACAGGGGTCCTGCTCCAGGATGCGGGGAACACCGGGGCGAGCAGAACCACCAGCCGTGCCGAACCTCATTCCCCACCGGGGGGGGGCTTCCTCTGCCCTCACCATGGCGACGTAAGAACTGTGCCCCCGTCAGCCCCCCCTCCCTTAATTTAATCCAAAAACACTTCCTTTAGCAGCCTGTTAATGTCAGAGTGGATTTCCTCTCTCTCCTCAGTGACCCAGAAAAGGCCGAGCCCACCGCTTCACCACAAGGCTCCAGGTTTTGTGTTTCCCGGCGACGGCAAAGGGTTTCAAGACCAATCAATGGATTCCTGATATCAATTAGCCCGTAACCTGAGTACCATCTCTTACACATTCCATCCTGTAGCTTTCTATTTGCAAAGGTAATGAGCGACGCAGATTAAAGCTCTCGCGCCTTTCAGTCCTGACCACTCGTACAGTGGGAGGTGAGAACCCAACCTTATCTGCGGCAAGCTGAGAGCAAGGCTTGATTAGAGTCTTCTGGAGCATCTAACCTTTGACTGCATATTGAGTTGCTTTAAATAGAAACCCCCCCACCCCACCTCCCCCGACCAACCGCAACCCCAGTGTTCATATGTGCCACACGTGTGTTTGCGTGCGGAGGTGCATGACCTCTCCTCTCTGGAACACAGGCCTGCGTTCAAAGCTCAGCCTCCTGAAGAGAGTCCATGCTTGCTGCGTTAATCATGTCTCCACGGCGGCCCTCACACAGACGGAAAGCTCTCCGCCGGCACCCAGAGACCAGGCCGGTGTCGGTTTAGGGTTGGTTTTGACAAAATGTCATTTTTAGGAGAAATACATCCGGTGGAAATTCCTGTTGTTTCTGAAGGAAACAAAAAAACAAAAAAACAAGTGATTCACTGAGTTTTATTTTCCCGCCATGCCATAAAAGCTGAATCCATCGAGTCATGAAACGGATCGTGAGAATGTTCTCAATTCAGGTGGCCAGTCTCTGGGAGATCGCCCTGTTTGCGTACATATCACTCACAGCGATGCACGGCAGTTAAGTAAGTGGCTACTGCTTCAAGTTCTGCGCAGTGTCCTGTCATCATACCATTCAGCAGGTTGCTTAACCGACCTTATGTAAGCAAATAAGTATCAGTCCAAAGGTCCATAAAATAAGCATTTTCGTAAAAGCATTTACCCAGAAAATCTAAGATTTTTTAATGCCTGGGGAGCCGCATGTCTTCACACCCTTGGACCTTTTTCATTTACTGGGGCACATTTTTCGTGATTCAAGTTTTTTAACAATTCCATTACAGCCTATTTACACCAGAAACTCTGCATATTTTAATGCCGACATTAGCTGACCCTTAGCCAGAATAACTGCGGTTTAACCACAAATATCATTATTTAACAGTGCAGTATAAAACATCATTTCCAATGAAATACAGCGATTTTGCGTTTTATAAAATTTGCTTACCAGGTGTCGCTGTGGTATTACACATTTTACCGCCGCTGACCAGAAGAATGACTGGTTTCTGGGACATTGCGCGACATGTGCAGGTGTCGGGGGGCTGCTGTGGAAGGGTATTGGAATGTCTAGGAGAGATGGGAAGCGTGTGAAGTGACAAGAACCTATGGACACCAAGAGAAACTTACCGGTGAAGCGGAGAAATCAGTGTGCCTCTATCTGATAGCATCTGCTGATAAATAGATACAGTGCTGGGTGCAAATCGAATGGATTAATTGTCAGTGACTGTTACCATTGAGAAGATGCCTGTTCTTTTGTTAAAGGCTCACAGGACCACGAAGTGTCAAACTGAGCATTTCTGGTCGCTCCTAGATGGTTAGCCTCTGCTGAGAAACACTGTAGTTTTCCATATACCTTAATTTCAGAACACATTGCGTCAGGCTATGTGCTTCCCATGTATACCTTACTGCTTACAGTGTACATGGATAAAATCAAAGTATTATTTTTTTTATTTGCACAAGTACGAGTACATACAGGGATCTCAGTGGCCTAGAGGTGTGAATTGGCTGTTGCACCTTTGCTAGTTAAAAGATGTAAATGGAGCTATTAGACAGTAAATTTCTTTAGGTATGGACCTGAGAAATGAATAAAACACTTTTCAGAGGCTATGTGTTGCGTATGCGGGTGAGTGCAGGGCGAATGAAGGGAGATCCAGGCAAGGATACGGGGAAACAAGGGTTTATTGCACTCAACACTGACATAAAACAACGTCAATGCTGCGTCTGCCGGAAAAGACGCAGACGCAGACCTAAGTACACAAGACAAGCACAGAACTGGCGTGCGGCAACGCCACACAGGTGGAAACAATGGGTAATCCTGGGAGGTAAATGAGGTGGGCGTGGCACATGGGAGGAGCGGACGACGCTGGACGTAACACTATGCTCATGTAGATGGCTGACTCAGCCTGATATACAGTATATGGTCCTAGTGATGGTTGCAATGACCTCTGGGCGGCTTCCTGGTCCCTGAGTACCAGCCCGCTGTCCAGATGAAGCAGATATGGAAACTTCACATCATCGTCTCCAGGACATAGGGCCCCAGCTTTTGGAGCTTGCTCAGCCGGCACTGGGAAAATCTTGGACTGGTTACCAGACAAATGGCTGTCCTGTCATTCCATGCGGATCCGGCGTGTGACATCCATAGTAATTACACTTCACCCCGGAGCTCTGAGTCATCTTGCTCTCCACACGCAAGCACGTGCATCCAAATGATCTGTCCTACCATCTGAAAACATTGTCCCACAACATTATTGCGTCTCGGCCTGAAACAGACGTTTCCTTTGTCTTTTAGGGCGGCCAGCACTCGCTCTGACCCTCTCTCCGTTGGAATCCCTGCGTGTAAGACCCAGCAACCAGGGGGACCTCCGGAATCAGCATGTGGGATTGTATCTGCCCGGGAAAAAAAAGATTATAAAGGGCCATAAATTTCCCTTCATTTGCTTGGAAGGAAACTCTTGTACAGAAGAACTAAAAGCATATGTACTGAGTGAGCCATCAGGAAATTGGTATTATCCTGAATGATTTTATTGGGACACGGGGTACACCCTTTGGATTAATTAGGACATGAATCGTTGAGTTAATTTTTACTGAGGGAGAAGTATGGGCCTCCGTGGCTTCCCTGGGGCTGAACACCGCGGCTGAACGTGGTGGAGCGGGAGCAGAGGTAAACAGGATTCCACCGGAGGGACACGCACAGGTACGGAACTGCGGCCTGTTTGTCAACATTCCTGTCTGTAATGATGTGGTCAGAGGCTGGTGAATACGCTCTCTGGGAATTCGCCTGTGAGGCCGCGTCACAAGCAGGCAGGGAGAGTTAGCAGATTGGCCAGTTCCAGTAAACATGCGTGGAGGGTAAAGGCAGGGGGCTCAAAAACACATTACAATGCTTTATGCCGTGGAGGAGAACTCAATAAAGATTTGTTCCATTGACTGTACAGATGTGTCAGAGTGAGTAAACATCCCAGTGGTGATTTTAGTCTTTATGGAGACACCCCAGTCTGTCTGAGAACCCCTTTACATGGCATATAGGTTGACCGCAATGGGACTGGAATTCTGCACTCCTAGTCAGGAAGCAAGGCCCATGTGGGGCGCGCCCCGGCGGCGGCGGCCGCCGGGGGGGGGGGGGGGGGGGGGGGGGGGGGGG
>JABFEA020000138.1:7140662-7157366 GCA_019775915.2 Cyphomyrus plagiostoma | reverse complement strand
TTTGCCCTTTTTGGCCGGTCCTGGGGGGCGCGCTTTTTCTCCACTGTCTGCGGCCCGGCGGCCCTCTGCGGCCCCGGGTGACCCGGGGCATCTGCCCCTCCTTGTCCCCCCCCCCCCCCCACACACTCGTCCATCTGTGGACCTTGCCGTCCTTCTGTCCTCGAGCCAACCGCCCCCCAGCAGACACTGAGAGCCACAGCCTTCTGCCATCCCTTCGAACCACCAATACTACCCCCCCCTCCCTTCACAAACATGCCCTCCCTGGATAAGTGTAGCAGAACCCTGTCCGACCTCCCTCCTCCTAACCTGCCTACCCAGGTCTCCTGACTTGTAGGAATGGAAAACCATTTGCAGAAGAAGCTATATGCATGTGTGCATGTGTGTGCATGTGTATGCATGTGTGTGTGTGTGCGTGCGTGTGGGTGTGTGTGTGTGTGCATGTGTGTGCGGGTGTGTGCGTGCGTGCATGTGTGTGTGTGCGTGCGGGTGTGTGCTTGCCTTGGGGTGTGTGTGTGTGCATGTGTGTGTGTGTGTATGCGGGTGTGTGTGTGCATGTGCGTGCGTGAGTGTGTGTGCATGTGTGTGTGTATGCGGGTGTGTGTGTGCATGTGCGTGTGTGTGCGTGAGTGCGTGTGTGCATGTGTGTGTGTGTGCATGAGTGCGTGTGTGTGCGGGTGTGTGTGTGTGTGCATGTGTGTGTGTGTGTATGCGGGTGTGTGTGTGTGAGATGTGGGAACTTCTGAAAAATTCCAGCCTCAGGGGCCTTGCTTGTAATATAAACCCCAGGTGATACACATGCACACATTTACACAGGACAATGAGAAGTGCCACTTGTTCCCTCCTCTTTGGACAGAGTGAACAGCTCTCTGGTTACCTCGAGCAACAATAAGCATGCATATAAATGGCAAAAAAAAATTTAAAATTGTAGGGAGTAACTGTTGTCCTCTGTTGTGAAGCCCGCCTTTACCTGTGGAGATTATCTGGAGGACCTGACAGGTGTGACAGCCATCACGCATTCTTGAAATCATGAGGACCTACCTGACGGCACTGATTGATGATCATCTGTTCATCTCCATGGTGCGACCATTGGAGGTACCCAATGGACCCATAGTGCCAAGAGGTCAGGATGGATATGCCCTTCAACATGAAGCAAGGTGCAGGAATAGGTGAATTCAGGGGCGAATGAAAAGGCCAAAACTGCAGTGGCAAAGTCAGATATCAGCAGCAGGGTGTGGAGTTAGAGGAGAACCTCTGAGATCATCAGAGAAGAGCCTGAACCAATACTGGAGAGGGGACATTTATAAACAAAAGGGACAGGTTTAGCTGGAGTTACCAAGGGCCAGATCAAGAGGTCAATGGGGGGGGGGGGGGGGGAGGGAGATGCCTACCTGTACTGATGGATTAGAGGAGAGAGCCACAACCCAGCATCTGTAGCTGCAGGCCAGGGTGGAAGTCATGAGTAAACAAGGTGAACCTTTTCCAGAACTTAACTTGACTAACGACTCTGTGAAACTACATATAGTTTTTGTATCTGTAAGATCCATAAGCAGCCCTATTCTTTACTGAGAGGTAAAGAAGAATTTTCATATATTCATAATCCAATAACGAGCGTCATTATTCAGAAGCTGGTAATGAACACTTCAGGCTTAACAATCTTTGATATCTGACTGGCAGATGCAAAGAGCAGATGTTCCTTTGTGGCAAACCATGTCCTTTTAATGAAGCTTAGCATGTACTTAAAGAGCAGGAGCAAACCATTCACCCTAAGGGGTAGACAGCATCTCATTGGGAATGTAAACCAAGGACCTTGAGACCATGTGATCCTGGCCCACTTTGTAGCGAATCTGAAAGCACCTCTAAAGTTTCTGGAATTTCCTGGTGTTTGGAAATGTTTCAAAAGGGAACATTTTGGGCAGCCTAACACCTACTTTTCTTGAAATTGTCTACATTTTGATCAGTGAGAGAGCTGGTACTCAGTATGTCACATCAAATGTCACAAATGGACAACAGGGTCTAGTGTCCAACCTGAAACTGTGGGCTTGGTGCCCAGGACACACCCAACATTATGAGAGAATGGACCAAGGCTCATAAATACGATGGTGCTGATACGAGTTCATGCTGTTTCCGCAAAGATAGCAAAGATGACAAATGGACAGGAACCACAGAGAAGTCATCAAACTCTTCATTAATCTTTTATCCCCATTTTTATAGCTATAATCATTGTCACTGGGATTTATAATATTTTGATCCATTAAAGTTGAATTCCTGATTCATCTTTCTGAAACAGAATTAGCATTGATACTTGAGGAATTTTAGGAGGCCTTCTAGAACCGTTTTCCATACTGAATTTCTGAAAAACCAGTCTTAAGTTACAAAACGTTATTACGGCTCGCGGAACTACCGCGTCTTCTTCTTAATCTTCCATTCAAATATATTTATTTAAAGGCACAGTGCTGCCCGTAATGATCCGAATGTGACATATATAGCATAATAATAATAATAATAATAATAATAATAATAATATGTAATTATATGATCTTTCATCATCTTATCTATATATATTCATGCATACACACACACACACACACACACACACACACACACACACATATATATATATATATATATACACACATTTTTTTTTTAAAATGTACGTGCCTGCGATTTTGCATTTGAGGTTAAATAATTGCAGGCAACGTTCAGTCCAGGATGACAATGCAGCCGTAACCATAAAACCCCAAAGGGTGCGCGTGGAGCCGTGATCACGCTACTTCCTCTAAAATACTTTAGTGCTGTAGTCAAAACGTGAGCACATCAAAGACCACACTCCGCAAACTCCTGAAAACATAAGGGAAGTAAGGTATCTGAAATTATCGCAGGTGCGTTTTCCCCATTTTATTAATACAGTAATAGTGCGAAATATTATCCATTAAAAATATAGAATTGAAAAAAAAACACTTTAGACTCTACATGAATTCGCCTCATTAGTCGAAGTCTATAACTGTGAGGTAGACATAGATTAATTGTGTTTCCACCCTCAGTACAGAATAATGAATACATTTTTAAATTACTCTTATCAACGTAAGAAATATGATTATCATGAGTCTCATATGTACAACACAAATAATAAAATAATAATAGATTAGACATTAAGGATTTGAGTGCATATAAAGGTATATACATTTGCAAGAAATGCGGTGGTTCATTTCTCCGTTGTTGCACTTGAGGAGTTTAAATATACAAATATTTACAGCTCAAATTATGAACAGCAGTGCATTTAAAGCTAATGTGCATTACTTTAATGTCTCGCTTGCGAGTCTTTTTTAGTCAGTGGATTCGTCGCGGAAACTTCCCTCCGCGCGACGTGGAAGCGGGCGGTTGCCGTGGAAGTGCATTTGTACGGATGCAGACGTTGCAGTCACGCAGGTAAAAGTTCAACCAAGCGTCTGGGGTTCCTGCGAATTTATAGGAAGCAACTCATAAGTCCCAGTCTTCGTCTTTTTCTTTTCATTGTGACTTCGCACGGCACTGTGACCGATTGTCCAAAGTCTGGGCACTATTTCAGTTCGACTTTCTTGTCCAGACCATGCGGATCTACGACACACCTTTACTTATGTCAGTCACGCAGTCTAGCTGGTAATAAAGTTTCCCACGGCTATGGTTTGGGTGTCGGGCCCGGGACTCGGAAGCAGAGTGCGAGTGGCGTTAATCACTTGGAAAGCGCAGTTCCTGCTTTCATTGCACCCCGATCCGCGTTTGGTAAGATCACATTCATCACTGAGAGAGGCGGCAGGAGCTCACGTCTCCGGGTCATACCATCCCAAGTTCCCAGGTTTCAGGACCACGGAAGGAATTACAGATTTACAATCAGTCCTTCTGCTTCAACACTAAGGGCCTTAGTTTTAAACAGGTGCTTGTTGAGGTTTCGTATCAAAGTCCAACAGAGAATCCTCTGTATTCATAACGGCGCTCTGTGTTTTCTTCCATTCAGATAAAATATTTATCATTTTTAACGAGTAACTCCGTCAATAATGGAGAACGACGAAACCAAAACGGACAGCGCATTTTTCCCTTGTGGAAATTAAGATGTTAACGGCCATCTGTGTGTGCAAGTACTCGAGTGAGTGATAAATTAATTTTCTTCTTGGAAATGAATAGGCAAAAACTTACCATGACTTCGCGGAAATTAACAATTAACTGACGGTTACTACGTCTGAGTTTAAAAATGACGGAATACATTTTAAGGAGCTTAAAATGACGGAATAAATATAGGCCTAGTATTTGCATATGCTAACAATAATGAACTGTATTTAAAATCCCTTTTCGAGTATCGATAAGGCATACTTGGTGTAGCAAACGCAAAAGCTGTGGGGTCGAAGACCTTTTGGAAACTGTTTCCTTTTCACACTGGACGGGCCCACGTGTTATTTATCTTCTCGTTTGCGATCTCATCTCCACACCTACCAGCGTCGCGGAGAGAGTAAGTCGCTACCTGCAGCCACACTGTTCCACCACCATGTCCTCGTACTGTTTGTATACGACGTTGTTGCCAGAGTCTATATAGAGGATGCTGATGGGGCTGAGCTTGGTCGGCACGCAGCAGCTCGGCGGCGTGCTGCTGGGGTCCATGGAGTTCATCAGGGTTTGGATGATGGCGTGGTTGGTCGGCTCCAGGTGCGATCGCAGCGGGAAGTCGCACACGCCCTCGCAGTGATACGCTTCGTAATCCAGTGGTGCGATGATCCAGTCGTCCCACCCCAGGTCTTTAAAATTAACATGCAGTGCCTTCTTGCTGCATCTGGACCTGGACTTCTTCCCGTGCCTTTTCCCGTGGCGGCTGTTCAGCGCTGTCCTGCGTCTCCGCCGGGCTTTGAACTGAAGGCTGTCGTCCTCTTCTTTTGTCCGCGATCCGCGGGATTTTATTTTTTCTTTCATTTCGTTGAAGAGGTTCTCCCTCTTCTTGGATCTGGTGAAAACCACCAAAATCGCCTTCTCCTGCTGGGCGCGGTCATTCCTGTCAAATCCGAGATGTTTTAAATCAATTTCCGTTTCTGTTTTACCAAGAGTGGCCCTGAGCTGGACACAAAGCCGGCCCCCCTGTGAGGAGTGATGGCGGTTTTTAAACATTTCCCACACATCCAAAACCTCCCATCCTGGCTTTTGAGCATCCTGAAGATCAAGAGATCTGGAATCCAGTAGCCTCTCTGATCGACAGGAGAGTATTTGAATGCCATAGAGGCCTGTCTGGGCCGTTTGGAAATCCCCTGGCACTTTTCTAAATATCCTTAATTCAGCTCCCACCAGCTCCTCTTTGTCCGAAAGGGCCGAGACATCAAACAGATACTTTTGTCTTCGCAAAGGAGAGTGCAAGAGATCGTCTGCAAGATAAAAGAAATAATTGCGGTCAGATTCACTTAAGGTGTACAGTGTTCAAAGCGGGACCGGGAGCGCTGACATTCTTACTGCGCAGCCAATTTTGTTTCTTTTTTTCCCCCCTCTCTCTCTCTCTCTCTCTCTCTCTCTCTTCTTCATTCAGCTTAATTTCTCAGGTTGAAAATGACTCGGCCCTGTACCAAGTAGGCCTAACGAAATCCAAACCGACTTTTTCTGTTGTTGTTTTTGCTGCCGCTGTCTGGTTGCTGTTATCGAGGTCCATGTTATATCTGCGAAGGCCTACACCAGTAACGGGTATTCAAAATGCACTTTTTATGAGCGCTATATCTGCATTTTAGGATAAAAATGAGCCCATGTTCCGTGAATAACACGAAAAATTCAATGACCCTGATCTCGAAACTGAACAACTATTCGTATGATGTATTACACTTGACTAGTCGTACACGATTATTTCACGTAAAAGCTTAATATATTACGTTTAGTAATAACTATATAAGAGTATTTATACAGCCTTGTGACATACAGGCCGTTTCTCTTCAAATAAGAGTAGGCGTTTAATTTCGAATTGTTGAACAATGTTATTTGCTCATTTTGGGGTACAGTAAGAAGTTATACTACAAAGTGCGTAGATTAAGTTTTGTTAACCAAAGTGTGTACTCACATGAGAAATTGTATTCCAATATTATATGATAGCGCATATCATTAGAGATGCACCTTCGAATTACACCTCTCTAAAAAAGTTCAGTTCCCCGACTAACGTGAAAAACAGCAACTTCTTAACCCGCCTAAATGTTCTTCAGATGTTTAGGGTAGAAACCCTTAACCGGTCAGAAAACACGAAATCTCGTAAAAGCGACCTGTAACTGAATACGTTTTTATGCTACCTTTAAATGAAGCAGTGATGGCAAAAAGTACGTAGCCTACATGAAAAATGATAGATTCAAGCCTCCTGTGTATTTTGATCGAAATTAATTAGCCTAATATTGATTCCTTCAAATGCAGTATTTTCGACGAGTAGTTTGTGCGTGATTTTAAAACACCTTACAGTTATTCGCGCCATTCATTTTATTGAAGTATTACAATAGTATCAAGGTTGCACGTTAGGAGAACAAACAACAAAGTTACGACAGACCTTCAGCCTCTGGTCTTTCACAAACTGGGTGCGTCAGACATTTTTTTCCTGCTTATTTCCCTATCGGCAATTTAAATAGCATAAACAAACCTAAATGACCACGTAAGCGAAGATAGCATAAGTTTGCTTTTAAACTTTAATGTCCTTCATTTTACCATGCGACTTATCCACTTGTGTAATAGAACGCCTCAAAATATTCACATGAAAGCTGTAATACCCCACATTTCAAAAAGACCCTAACCGACAACATTTCTCAGCGTTTCTTACGTTGTCATTGATTTGGTTCTGTGGAATTATTTCATTGATACCCAAATTTTTATTTTATTTTTACTTAAAACCGTATTTCTTCTGAAATCGCTAATAGCTCGTAGAAGTCGGGATTTAAAAAAAAAATGTTAACAAACTTAATGTTGTTTTGCATATAGCTGGTAAAAGTGGGTTTATTCTCCATCACCTGACTCTTTAAAAAGAATCGTTAGTTAACTTCGATTTTATAATTTTATATGATCTGGTATCGCCTTTCGTTTGTCTTAATGGTTTGACCTAGTAAGCTGATGCAACCGACAACGGATTTTTGCCATATTTGTAATCATATTTTGCTTGTTATTGTTCTTGTTCTTAAAGTCCTTCGTGAACATACAAAACATCTTAGAAATATTGTTGTATTACGGTTCCCTAATTTATGAGAAAACATTGAAGGTCCAGTGTAATATTTTATTAAAAATCGCTTGTTTCTAATTATTTTCTGGGTGCGTGTTTGTCTGTACTTCACTCTCTTAGAGTTAAATAATAAAAGTAGATTGAAACCTCGTGCTTCTTTCGGTCGCTTTACCGGTCTGGTCTGCATTAGAGTTTTTTATAAGCGCTCAAACAAATCGAATACAAGGTCACCAAATAATTAACAGTTGCGAATTCCCCCCTTACCCATTAAAATACTTCCCTGCTTATATTTCATTTTCTCTTTGCCAACGACAACATTCCCAGTTCAAAAGTGCTCATAGTGATTATGCTGAATTTAAGTTATGACGTTCAGGTTGCTATATTAAAGGAATTTGTACAAGACATCAGTCATTGAGCGTATCCAAAAATGCAAACAATTTTAAAACTTTTGATTAAATAGGAGCATTCGTAAGAATTTACCGTGAACACTAACATGAACGGTCGTGATGATGATTATACACACACACACACACACACACACACACACACATACACACACACATATATATATCTCAGGAATATCGCTCTTAGGACAAGTCCTGTACCGAAGTAACAAGATAAATACATTCCATACAAATACATTACCTCTAAGGCTTCAATCACTTTTTGGCCTCCCAAACTGACGCTAATCATGGAAAAAGAAACTTGATAGAAATTTAAATGTTACGAGATTTTTTAAAGATTATTCTAACATAATTATCCGCAGATAGAGCGTTTCTCTCTCTTTCTTTTTCTACGTGTGGGAGAGTGAAACATCCACAGCCAGCGAACGCCATCTGCGTTTTAATGAGCTACTCTAAGTGCCAGAAGTAATTTTCATACATTCAGCCAGCTCTTGTCTGATCTTGCGACCGTAACGAACTTAAATCTATTAAATTTTCCTATCTATCTTAGTTTAGGTATTTCCTGTTTTACTTTGAAGAAAAACCAAGTTATTTTACTTTTTTCAAAAAGATGAGTTGGATGGAAACTGTGTTTGATAACATCTGCAAATTGAACGAGTCTGTTTAAAAGGGACTGCGGGTTAAATTAAAGCCTTCACTGAAATTATCACTTGTTTTTATCTATTTACGTTTGTGTAAATGTTTGGATTTTTTAAATACTGCAGCGCTAGCTGTCGAAATGCAAGATTTTATATGTAGAATATATTTGAAATATTTATCTGTTTACTGGAGTTTCGATTTTAACTAAAAGAAGACACTCCCGAGATCACGGCAGTGACGAATTTTCAACACGAGACCTACTTTTAAAGAAATGTCGAGTTGAAAGAACAGAATAAAAACTATTCCCGCAATTACGAGTCACGCGGGGAGGTAGGCTGTAAAATAGTAATTACTACATAAGAACGGAAGTTCTTTCTTTTTTCCTCCTCTGGTGATGCGCCATTGGCTTAGCTAGTTCATTATGGGAGAATAGACAGTGTTTGATATGTTATGACATGAACACTCAATTAGATCACTGAGTTCAAATACTCCAATCAGGGATTCAACGCTAAGCAACCCTCGGAAGGTCCGGCGAAAGGTCACAGGCAGTGACACATCAAATCAAAATCAGAGGAGAAAGTGAGTTTAAAAAAAAACACAGTTCACAATTCACTCCTCAAACCAGAGGCTTTTGTTTACTGAGCGTATAGAAATACTGCGAAATTGACCAATACATATGATTTTCCTTAATTTAGACCAACTTTGCCGACATGGTTTCTCTTTAGGAATAAGTTTTTCAGTGTTGATTATAATTTATATTATTATTTTGTCTGCAATATTCCGTCACGATTTACCACAAGTAATCCATTTGAACCAATGTTACATAGTAACGTATTTTCCTACACAGCCGAATTACCAAATGCTGCTAATTAACCAAACATAAATAAAATACGGTTATAGCATGTGCCACTAAACTTTCTATTTTGTGTACGGTACATTTCAAATGTTGCATATAAATGATGACAGTTCCATAATTTTGTTTACACGTTTTAAAGGAAATCTCCAAAAATGGACCACATGGTTTAAGTCCGAATGTTGTAATAAATCTGTTTTTTAATTTAGTATTTCAACACCCTGTGAACCCGCTGGCACGGGCGACGCCGCGCGCAGACGCTGTTTTCAGATGGTCAGGTTGTAGAAGGCAGGTTCTGTGGCTTGGCTGCGAGGGCCAGGCAAATAATTTACTGCCTTCATTTAAAAAGCGTTTCAATTAGTGTTTTATTGCTATGCTACTTAGAGGTCAGTGCCACTCTAATACAACTTTTTACGCTTCGCAAATTTGGCCGTCGCTAAACCGTTTTCTTTCTTTCTTTCTTCATCTGATTTTAACATGTCCCCAGGGTTCAAAGTAGTCTGGATGTGACAACTAGACCTAAATGCGTCATAAAGATTGGTTAGATAACGTTCCAACATATGTCAACAAGACTAGAAAAGCGATAAGATATCTCATATCATTTATTGCATTCATATCTAAATTTACAACATGAAGACTATCATGCCAGTGATGGTTGAGAGCAAATAGATCATCAGTTTTTAACTGTACATCTAATTTCTTTAAATATAAACACAGTAAAGGGGTTAAAATGATATAAATATTTGGCACAAAGCAGTATTGCCTCGCTTTACGCTGCTCACCGAAGAACTTACTCAATGTCGTGAATGAAAAGCACATATTATTTGTCTGTAACTATTTGTTGGTGACTATCTAATGAAAGTACAAAGCGTTTTAATTGCATTAGTCATAGCTGCTAAACACTCGGTATAGCCTTCGGGATACGTTAACATTTTTGACCAACCTTTTCCTCTGTCCACAAAACTTGTTATGGTGTTGGCAGACTTTGACGACCGGAAAAAACTCGCGTTTAGCCCTAGTTTTTCAGCCGTGGAGTATGTCCTGTAAATGGAGAGCATGTAATCGTGGGGAATAATGGCGTCTTTAAAATCATCCTGTTGATGGCTTTGGCTCTGGGAGGATGCGAAGATCTCTTTCAAGAATTTGGGTGACTCCTGTCCATCATACAGGACCCTTGTTCCCTTGTTTCTCCTTGGGACGGAGGGAGTTAAAATAGCAGCTGAGTGAAAACCCGGTAAATCCCAGAAAAAGACAAAAATCAAGCAAAACGCTGCTGCTCGTGAGACATCCATAGTAGTACTGCCCCAAAAATTATATGAAGCCCTCTCCACAGTGAAACCGGTTCGATCGCTTGAATACAGGAGGCCGGCTTTCCGTCCACTAGAGAAGTGCGCTGAGAGGAGACTGTGGAGCGCTGGATGAACGCGGGCACGCCCCTCTCACATACGTACTGGTATTTATAGGAGAACCTCCCTAGTATTTCTACTGACTTGTTAAAACGGAAGACGAACACCTCAGTTGGGCGAGAAGGTTCGGATTTCGCAGGTCTCTCCAAGCGAGGGTACACCTCTATTCCAGCGGAATGACTATGGCGAACAGAAGAGTCTGCAAACTTTATATCAAATTGTGTCGTGAGCAGCTCCGAGTGTTTAAATTAAACAAAACATACCCTTTTTTTCCTTATTACGCCAATAGAATGACACGTTTTCAAAACTTTGAGAGGAAGAAAAATGTATTTTATGCCTCTAATAATAATAAAAAAGATTTGGTCTACTTAAAAAAATCTTTTTAGGAAACGAAAGAATGTAACTGTGGATGACGTATAAGTCAAAAATCATGCAGCAGCAATTCTTAATATTAACGAGCAGATGAAGGACAGAAAACCAATTCGCAGTTGTGATGATTTACTATTTTGACAACATGCGCAGACATACGTAGGACTTGTATATAACCTCGTTCAATAGGCGCACGATTTATTCATCTTCAAACCATGTAAAATGACCACCAATGTTTTGCTTTTCGTTTTATCGTTTTTTTCCCCACTCAATAGCTATATCAACGGAAGATGCTTGTACAAGTAAAAAATATCCTTCTTTATGAAATGCTCGTCATTAATAACTCTAGTTATTAATGTACAAAATAACGGGTTAAGTACGTGTTTCTTACTATCATGCTGTTTGGTTACAGCTGAATTTCTCTTAACGTTTAATTTGTAGACAAACTCTTCATTAAAATAACTAGGCCTATGTGGAAAAAAATACTAATATGGACTAATATAATTCATACTAAAACATGAAAAATTGACAATTGACGTCCAGACTATTTTCTAATCTTTGGAAACAGAATAACATTTTTTTTGTAAATCTTCGTTCGCTCATTTATCGCATCAGCATCTTTATTTGAAGGAGTTTAGTAATAAATAGTTTTGTGGACTCTATCGCCCTCTATCGGACAGATTTTGAAAAACACCCTACTAGGTTCACCTGGAATCCTACGTACATTTTTAATCAGTTGTAATTATGAGGTAGCTTATATGGGAATTTTTTTAAAACAATAATCTATAAACAACTACTATTTTGCCATTCTATTACAGAACTTCTGTACGATGTGTTCTGCTGCACACTGAATAAAATACCAAGCTTCGCGACAGGATAAAACTATCTTCTTTTCAGAAGTGTAAACGAAAACGTGTTTGGCTTCCAGATAAGATGCGTAAACACAGGATACAACAGTGACTCATTAACCAGTTGTGGTGTTTGCTGGAACCAGTGACAAGGTCTTCGGCAGCGATAAGATTAAATATTTGTAACATGAAAACAACTGAAGCGGGACAGCACCGACATACCGACTGCACACCGCAAAAGTTAATAATGACTAACAAATAGAACATAACTGTCCCAAATGAACAGAATTATTTTAACTGTAGGACTCAAAATGTGAATCATGCATGCGCTTCAAATACCAATTGCAGACACGATTTGAGTGGTTTCAATACATTATTGTCTTTTATTAATTTATCTTAGTGTTATTCTGTAATAATATTACGTTAGATACTTGCTAAGGTTGGTGTAGGTCCATCTATAGGCCTACCTTTAACATTACCAAAAATGAAAAGATCAAAATTTTATATGTATAATAAACCTAATTAGTTTGTTTAATGACTGTAGTTTTAATTAGCAAATTACTACTATCAATTACTGTTAACTTAATATGTCTTAAGTTATTCAAAATTATAATCAATAACACACTTGTAACACTTCTGCTAAAAATAAAAACTATCAGAATATACATTTACATATCCATTTTTCCTCATTTAAACGTTACTTATAGATAAAACGGGATATTTTGTGTATGGTCATTGTACAAAATCAAAAATCTTCGTTGTTTTAACCGGCTGTTACTCGGCAATGTCGCAGCTACACTGTGCGTCCAGAAAAGTTTCCTTCCACCAGGTGGCAGCCAAGGCCAGATTATGTCAATTTAAACCCAACGAAAGAGCGAGATCGAGCGACATAAGACCTTGCAATAGTTATGGATACCCAAGCTTTTCCCAGTCATTATGCTTAATATTTTCAAATAATATGCTTACATATACAATGTTTAACATATTTCTAAACTTGCATTCGGACAGCAAATAGTCATGCAGGTGGAAGATTAACAAGAATTCTACGGAATATTGTTTCGCCCAATTAAAGGTACAGGAATCATTGGCTGCCACAAAATATACATCGAGTGATTGTGTTTAAAGACAGCGATGAAGGCCATCGTGACGTCTTTATTTTTACGGTCGTTCGCGCTTAAACACCTGGGCTGCAGTCAGATGCGGATTTACAAGGGTACGTAGCACCCTGAAATTAACAATGTACAGCCTGATGTGGTCCGTGGAAGTCAATCAGTCCATGACTGCGACATTTTTGCGGGGATCGTGCACCGTCAGTAATTTTAGATGCGCCCTTAGTGATTTTGATCTGGACCAGGCACTGGCTATAGTTGCCTATGTTTACAGCACTTTTGTTGTTCATTTGACACGAAGTCACCTGCGCCATACTGACTAGCTGGCGCAGCTTAGCCTATTATAAATACGTATCATCAATAGAAGTGCATGAAATAGATTTACGGGAGAAAATGAGAACTATGGTTTTACTACTTTACAGTTGCATGTCCAGTCAAATACGGTACAGTGTCTGCTCACAAAATACTGCGTGACGCTTCAACTTAGCTACGGTGCGGGAACAGTTAAACGCCGAGGTTATATAACGCACTGATTACATGAGTCACATTGACGGTCGCTGGGATGCGGTGAGCAGCCCTTTCTCATCCGATCCCATCCCAGCACATTATTTGCTTGCTGTACCAAGGGCATCACAGCACAGACGAGAAGCTTCCAGACTCGGATTCGTCAGTATCGCTCCTCCCGTGCACTACGCATCCAAAAAAGTCATTAAAGTCCATGCGAGCTGTGTGACTGCACTTTAAAAATTGGATCCAGTGGACTGGAAAACACCGTTAAACGGGAATTTACAGCAAACAGGAAGGCAAGTCTGGGGCTTTAAAATATTCGGGCGTGTTTAGGATGTAGCAGGTATTGGGGGCGGAGTGTGGAATAAGACAATTATGGTAAATAACTTAATACCGATATTAAGGAAAGATATCAATGATAATAAGTGTATCGCATACACTGGATACAATCTGTGTGAAAAGAAGCGCATCATACATTGATCGCCCCGTAGATGCGTTGCAATAGTCGTGTGTTTTGGGTTTTCTCTTTCGGTTTTATCAATGTGTGTGGCGGGGTTTGAAAGCCGCGGGTACCTGTGACCCTTGGGAGAAGCATCAGCAACAACAAAACGCCGATAGCTTACGGATCTCCAAGTGTCTGCCTTTGAAATCACCCCGCATCTCAAACGTTTAAAAGGTATTATACGAAACACAGTAGCAAACAATTACAGTACTATCATATTTATCCACAGCGTAACAAGACGAAGGCAAGTTTCAGGGATCTTCTTCATTATTGTTTATGGTCTGCGTACGTAGGCTATAATAACCGTTGGCATTCTGCCTTTACATGCTTTGCTGTTTTCACCTGTATATTCGTCATCGTATAGTTAAAAAACAATCGAATCAAACGTGAAAATATTTATTTCACGGCTTGAACGCTTTTGATGTTTACAATAATATAGGGGCGTTCCATGGGAGTGATAAGCGATTACTGTTCCTGATGACGGTTCCCGATTTATGCCTGCGCTCCAAATCAAATTCTCACATGACAAAGCAGGACTCCAGAGATGTCACATAAATATTTTTTAATCACGATAATAACACTGTTCGCTTAGGTTATTTATCAGTTGGTATAGCGATCTTTCTTTGTGAACTTCACGCTCTGGTGTTCGTATACTTCACTGTTAGAGCTGAACCAGATCTTTCATTCCCTGTGGCACACGCTCACGTGCTATGCGTTTGTTGAACATCGTCCTGCAGACGGTTTGGTTCTGAGCTTGAATGAAGACAGATGGGGTTACATAACCGTCCATACATCCTTCAATTCCCTGGTATTAAAAACGTATGTTGTTCAGTTGGTGATGAAATATACTATGGTGTAACTAACGCTGACGAGAGGCCTCGTCAATTTTAAAGGGTAATCAAAATGTTATTATTTGAAAAGTCAAAATTGACAAATTTGATTAAAAATATGAGTACACAGCTGTCATGCAACTAAAACTGGATATGAACGGTTGAAGTTGAGGACAACTGGGGCAGTGTGGGGCAGTGTGGCACAGCGGATCAGGATGCCATGCTTGTGATAGGAATGTCATCAGTTCACAGGAAGTTTGCAGACTGGTTTCACGTTCAGCCCCTGAGCGAGGCCACTAACCCCAATTGATCCAGGGACTGGCTCACCCTGCTTTTTCAATTCTGTGTTACTAAACACCAAAGTGTCTCCTCAGTAAATACAGTGCTCAGCATACATGAGTAACACCCCAACAGACTCGTCAGAAAACCTTTAGTTTCCTTTCAGAATCAACATTTCCTATGGGATACTATACTACAAAGTTGGTATATTGTACTACAAAGTACTCCCACAGATGTGGGCAATTGATTGCAATCAAGATTTGTTAATTTGCTCACACAAAAAAAGTAAATATCCTGACAAATTCATTCAAGACCATATTGCCAAAATGAGTACACCCCATTGAAAGTCTTAGGAACAAACCTATATTTGGGGAGGAATGGTGTGCATGGGTGTCGTTCATGAAGGAAGCCTCTCCTAAAGTCCATGCACAAAATACCCATCTAGAATTTGCCAGGCCCTATGCTGAAAAAGATGAAGACTACTGAGACTCTATATTCTGGAGTGACAAGACCAAGATAAATGTTTGAACTGGTGGCTTCAAAGCTGTATGGTGTCGCAAAGGTGAGGAGTACAAAGAAGAATGCATGGTGCCTACAGTGAAACATGGTGGCGGCAGGGTCCTTATGTGAGGCTGCATGAGTGCTGCTGGTGTCAGGGAGCTGCATTTCATTGATGGTATCATGAACTCACAGATGTGCTGCTCTATATTGAAAGAGAACATGGGACCATCACTCCATGCCCTTGGTCCTCGTGCACTTTTCTGAAATGACAATGATCCAAAACACACAGCTAAGGCCACTGTTGAATTTCTGAAGAAGAACATAGTGATAGCGATTCAGTAGCCAAGTATGTCTCTTGTTCTGTACACAACTGGACATCTACGGGGAATTCTGAAGAGCGTCACTCTCCATCCAGCATCCAGGCTCTAAAAGAAGTTATTCTTGAAGACTGGAAAAAGATAGATTTTGCAATATGTCGCCAACTTGTTCATTCCATGCCTGGAAGACTTGGTGCTGTCCTTAAAAATCATGGGGGTCATACAAAATACTAGATCTAGTAGTTTTTGTTGTGGGGTGTATTCATTTTTGCGTCACCTGATTTGAGTAAAACTGAAGATTTAATAAGTTATATTATTTACCTTACTTTCATGTTCAGGAATTAAGCAAATGATCTATAAAACTAAGTCTTATCAGAATTTTGGAAATTGTTCTTGTGTTCCTTGAGATATTGATTAAAATCTTACTTTTCAAAGGGGATGTACTGAGCACTGTATATGCATCAGTCAGGCTCCTGATAGACTCACAGTGGGACAGTCTCCTGCTTGAGAAAAAGCTAAGACTCAACCAGCGCAGGCTCTTCGTTGACCAATCAGAATGAATGTGCAGCTTTCAGGAACATTGGAGCCCCCTACAGGTCGCACCTGCTCATGCCAGCCATGCAGATCTCTCTCAAAGGCACAAAAACACAGGGCTCCTGTTATGTTGAAGCTATCGGCGGCTTTTGATCTAATGTGCTTTTACTGGTGAATAAAGTGCTAAGAGCTGAATGTGGCTCGGGGGGCATATAGTGCAGCATGCAGGCTTTGGGTTTGCACCCAAAGATGACAATAACAAACATGTAAAGCTGGACAATTCACAAAAGGGGGGGGGGGGGGGGGAGCAGGGACACACACATACCCTATTATGAATGACTTTTGTTGGGCTGGGATGGACCTGTAGAGTATTTTATCCATATCTTATGTTGTCTTTGTTTCCTTCATAAATGCTGTATT
>JABFEA020000138.1:7112326-7135669 GCA_019775915.2 Cyphomyrus plagiostoma | reverse complement strand
CTGTCCCGCTCTTTTCTGGCGCCCTTCGCGCGGGCCCGCGGCGGGGGGGGCGGCGGCCGGGCCCCCCCTTTGGTTTGGTCTCCTCCTGAGAGTGATTATAAACTGTAGCACAGTGAGGGAGGGAACGAGTCCGGTGAGGGGTGTGGCCTCACTGTCCGCTCATCTCTCGTGCGCCGCCCCTGTGAAGGTCGGGTCCCACAGGGGAGCAGCTGCATGCCAGCCGCACATTAATCCTGCGTCTACTCGGCGAATTGCGTGGTTTACCTTCCGTTCCTTCCCGTGCCTGCCGAGGATGATGCAGCATCCTGGGTTGCCAGGATACCGTGGAAGCCCCTGTCGCTGTGTAGCTTTTTGTGGGTCATGGAGGGAGGGGGGAGGGGGGTCTGGTTTGCACAGAAGTGTCGTCACCCCCCTCCACCCCAAATTGGATTAGCACAGTTGAGGCTCTACTGCTAAGGGAGGGGGGGTGGGTGTTTGCCTGCTTTCAACTGACTATCCCCACAATTGTAATGGAAGACTGCGCATGTTAGTGCTGGGCAGAGAGAGACTGAGTTCCTCCCCTGAACTTGTGCTGGTTTTTTGTGTTTCTGGCCATTTTGCCCACTTTGGGCCTCGGTCCTCGTTTGTGCAGAGAGCCATGGTGCCGCTGGACCTGCCTCCTGAGAGAGGCGCTTCTCAGCTGTGGCCAGATGGCCCCGGTGACGCAGCAACCTGCCCGAGGTCTCGCACTGGCTGTTTTTATCTCTCCCTGTGGTCTCCGGAAGGCTCCATCTGCGTTGTCGTCATGCTCGTGTCCTGGAGAGTCGGAGCTGCATTCTGTGCTCCGTCGGCTGACTTGCTTGGGGATAAATGTCCTGCTTCTCGCTTCCAAGCATCAGGGCTTGTAGTGAACACAACTTTAGTTCCGTTGCTGCGTGGCTGCTGAAAGGTTCCCACCTTTAATGTGTCTGTGATTGAATAACAAAAGTCAGTTACTTAAAAATAATAATTTAAAAATGTTGTGATATCTTCAGTCGTTTGTGTGTCTTTTGAGGTTTTTATCAGTTCAGGTTAATTACCGTAATACTGACATTTGTAATGATTGCCGGTGTGAGTGATGTTTGCCTTGTGTGAATTTCAAGATTATTTTGTAGAGCGATAATATAGATTAGATTCACCTTTGTCATCACATGTATAAATACAGGGCAATGAAATACAGATTAGCATCGTATCAGACGTGCAGGATGTACAATTTGTGCAGTTAAGAGAGTGTACAGAGGTGGGAATAGTTATGTACAGATTATGTTATATAGGGTCTTTTCTTTGATGTAAAAAGATGCTGTGAGTATGCTAGAGATTTTTGTTTTTGCAGTTTAATTCCTAGAGTTGAATGAAATGATTCCATTACTCATTGTCCTGCTTCCAGTTGTGAACAATGTTTTGAAGGAATGTCAACTAAAAAAAGCTTCTCATCACGTTGTAAGGAGGCGCTACCACTCATGTGGGGACAACCATGGCATTAAGCCCCCCAGCCCTGAGCAGTACCTGACACCCCTGCAACAGAAGGTGGTCATGATCAGGCACCTGCGGAGTCAGCTGACGGAGTCGGAGATGAGATATCGCGAGAGGTCTGTCCCATTAACTTCACATTATTAGCGGGGAGTATTTTTGTATCCGGAGTGAAATTCATAGTGTCTCGGGAGGGAAACCCCATGAGGCCAAACTATCAAATCGTCATCTTCTCAGGGAGATGGAGGTGGAGGAATTGCGGGCCCAGCTCACCCGGATGCAGGAGGACTGGATTGAGGAGGAGTGTCACCGTGTGGAGGCCCAGCTGGCCCTAAAGGAGGCACGCAGGGAGATCAGGCAGCTGCGGCAGGTGGTGGAGACCATGAGGAGTAGCCTGGTAGAGAAGGACAAGGGCATCCAAAAGTATTTCATCGACATCAACATCCAGAACCGCAAGCTGGAGGAGCTGCTCCGGAGCATGGAGGTGGCTCAGAGTGGCTGTCCCCAGGAGGCGCTTGCACCCAGCGCGACTGGGCTGGCAGCACGGGAAGCTCGTGAGATAACCGACAGCGGTCTGCATACCAGTGACGAGGGGGTCGATTGGGCTGATACCCCCGGGCAAGTGGCTAGTGAGGATTTGGCTTGTGATTTGGAGGGATCGGCAGACAGGGGTAACCCTGACCCTAACCCTGACCCCGAACCCGGTCCATCTCCTGTCTTGGTGGAGAAGGCGGTGCAGACAGATCCTAACCCTGGGCCACCTGACCTCCAGGCCCTCCTGCTCCACCTTTTGAAGCTCCGGGAAGCCAGTGTGACTCTCACCCCCGAGCCTGTTCAGCTGGCACCCCTGCCCCCGGCTGATCGGCAAGCTGAAGGCCTGCCTGACACGGGGTCCCCCAGCGAGGGGCTGACAGACGCAGGGGTGCTGGTCAGCAAGCGGTATTGGAGCAGCAGCTTCCTGGTGGACCTGGCGGCCCTGGCAGTGCCCATGTTGCCCACGGTGGCCTGGCTGTACTGCACGCACCGGGCCAGCACTGAGCCCGTGTACAACATTGGGGTTCTGATCCGTGGCTGCTGCATGGTGAGCCTTCGCTCGCTACGTCACATGGGGGCTGGGGTCTGAGATGCACCACTCCGGTGATGCATACGTGCACTGTACTGGACCGTGGTGCACACTTGCTGTGTACACTGTGCTTATATGTGCGTGTCTCTATTGTAAGGATCCCCCGGCGATTTGCACTGTGTACAGAGGCGGACAGCTGAGCCGACATGATGTGGGAGGGATTTGTGTTCAGGATGTTTTTTTTTTTTTTTTTTTAACTGATCATCTAGGCAGATGGTCAGGTTGCATCTGGGAAGTCATTCTGTATATTGAGTTTTTGTTCAGTTTTCTGGCTGGGGTGAAATGTTTTATATGGACAGCTGGGAAAATTTAATTTGACTTCTGTAACCTCTTTTGATGTGTAAAAATGTCTTGTTTAGACATCGGAACAGCATTTGTCTTGTGTTGACCTGTGTTCCTGTGTTTGATTAAAGCATGAATATATTAAGTGCAAACAATCAGGACTTGTTTTATTACCATCTCTATAGAAAATCAGCCCGTTCAACCTGAAGACCCTCACTCACTGTGCCAGTTGCACCAAGTCTTTCTCCTGTATTTTTGGGCAAACACTTATAGCTGCCGTGACACATCGGCCTCCTAAGGGTATGAAGGACGTTCAGCTTGCTGTGTGCGTCATGAAGTTTATTAAGTCAAGTAGCGATTCATGTGGCTGGCAAACTGCAGCAGGTCCTGATTCTGCATGAGCTCCACTAATGACTCACATACTGTAATAACAGGCAAGTAGGTCATTGAGGCTTGAGTGATTAGTAGACACCTTAAAGATTTCTGAAGCCCGGCAAGGAGAATTGGGGAATGCTGAGCATGGAAAAAGGCCCCCAGAACCAATTTAGTATCGCAGTGTTTGAGCCGCTCTGCAGGATTCAGAACGGCGTGTCTTGCCTAATGTTCTTGATGACTCTGAAGGCAACACTAAGCATCAATGCTAATCAACCAGTGGAGCGGCATTAGAGGCCTTTAGAGGTGCTTTCCATTAACCGGTCGATGTTTCAGCAGACACTGGCTCAGCAGCGCCCCCTCCCAGCCCTGTGGGCTCACTGTATCCACAGCTTTCTGTCTCCAGCAGATCACTATGCACCCAGCTAAACTGACAGTGTCCATAACTGAATTCATTCGACTCCCCTGACTTTGAAGTTCCTGATCCCTCTCTCTCTCTCTCTCTCTCTTAAAACCTACAGTCACACATCTGTAACCAAAGACAGTGGGACGAGGTTGTTTTAGTCCTCCATACACTAAACTACAAATAAAATAATCCTGGATGTGGATGCAGGAAATTTATTTTGCGCTTGTAAATGCAGCTTTGGTTACAATGAGTTACACTTTTAATGACCCAGACATACAAGACCAGGGGCAAATATAACAAACGCAGTAGTGCAACATTATCCTGGAGATGAAATGTATTTTCTGGATCCTTTTTATGAGATTTTCCAAACCACTTATCCTGGCTAGAAGGGCAGGAGGGCTGGGGGAGCACAGGGAAGGCCATGGGGCATCCTGGATGTGATTGAAATAAATATAAATAAAAATTCTATTTCATGAACATTGAATTTCAAACTGCACCTTTAATATTAATTTAAAGTACACAGAGATGTCAAACTGGGGAAAATGTGCAAACATTTCAAGAACAACCTGAAAACCTGAGTGAAATACTGGTAATTATGAATATTTTTAGTGGTTTGTGCATAAAGCCACATTTTAATGTCCAGATCTGAGAATGCTTTTAACAGTAGCCTTCCACAATAATGACTACATCTTAAGAGATTAAGGAGTGCATCAGACCATTGTATTTGGATTTGGGATTAAATTGACCTGATCTGTGATGTTCATAGCATTGTTAGGGTATTGTGGGCTTTACATGACCCCCTCTGCTTCCTCAGACTCGATGTCAGGGCGAGTGCCGGTCCCCAGGAATCTGGAGCTGACCACAGGGGTGTCACCGAATCCCATTACCAGCTGAAGTGTAATGCCATGTGGACTAGAGCCCGAGTGGAAACGTGAACAACGATGGCACACGTGGCCCCCCCAGGGCACACGTGCATGCAATCAGGACAGAGTCTCATTCCTTTTCCACGGGAAATTAAAATGGAGTTTCAACAAAGGGATGTATGCGGTGAAAACGGTTTGTGCGTTTGAGTACGAAGGGGCACAAATACTGAATAGTGGGGGTGTGAAATCCCCTCGCTCCACCCCCACCCCGCTTTGGTGCTCTCAGATGGGGGGGGACTATCCCCTTTTAAGTAGGTCAGACTCAGAGTAGTTCTTTAACATTGCCCTTGACAGACAGAGAAAGATTTACCGAATTGAATTTCTGGTACAAAACACTGCAGCCTAAGCTCAGATTTAATATGCTGTCAGGATAACCTTGTTCACCCCTTTTTGAAACATCGTGCACATTTGTTCCATTCATGGACAGAAAAGAACCAGAAAGAACCAAAAGAATCCTTTGGGGCCCCAGCACCAGCAAACACAGAACATTACAAGCGCCGTTTATGGACTGCCCGTTTGGGCAATAGGGCATACAGATGGTGACTGAGGTTTGCAGAACGACATCATGAGTCATCTCTGCCCCAGCCCACGTTTTTGCCACCATCGCCAGTGGTGGAGCAGAAAGTCACTCAACTGCACAACCAATCATCTGTCTCACCCTGGCCTGCTCCCGCCTCTCCATGAATATCTGTACTTGTTGGCCCAGCCAATAGATGGTTTGCCTATTTTTACATTCGAATGTTTCAGCGGGGCGGTGCAGGTTAAGTTCTTGCTGAAGGGCAGGTCGGCTGGGGCACGACTGGGATCGGACACTGCTGGCTGAGGGCGTTTTAAAACCACAATTCCCAGCGAATCCTGGGTTTTACCACAGCTACCAGCACTGAGTTGCAGCATCTGACTGGTTTTGCATAATCATTCTGGCCAATGATGAATGTGCTACGCCAGTCTGGATCACTACTATGGGCGCCCGCTCCTGTGCAGAACACGTGACCAGCTATGGACTGCAAACAGTAAGCAGGAGCATCCACAGATCGCTCGTTCACAAGCTGGAAAAAAAAACAAAGACTTCTCAGTTATCAGAGAGGCCATCATCTCAAACTCCCAAGCGGATGGATTTCACAATCCTGTCATTTCCCGCTAAGCCGATTCCACAGGTTCCCAGTGAAGAGGCTTCCCAAAAAGCAGATACTTTGCGAACAAAAAGCCCAATCTTTAGTCCTTTATTTTGTATAACAGAGAAGCTTCATTCAAAAACCATTCATCTAGTATTCAGCAGTTCGTTCAACTAAAAAATAAAAAAAAGCCTTTCATTGAACCAAAATTGTGATGTTTCCATGACAACAGTCCATCTCAATCTGAGTTTTTCCCTCAGACTCCGCCCCCACCATTGAATATCTTTCAAGTGGATTCTCAGGTGAACATTCAACCAGTCCTCAACATGACAGCTGATGCTGTTTGCAGGCTGCCATTCAATTCAGCTCCCAAGGCAGACGTGACAAACGGGTTTGTGAGGTCGTCACATAACTACAGTACTTTCAGACTTTCACCTCTTTCTTAATATAATTATGAAGATGATCTGTATTTCAGAATGGCCTCCATAAATCATATATACAAATTAAAAACGTATGATTAAACTGATCATCATAATTAAAACGGTCATGAAAGAAACACTTGGTTTAAAAATCAAATGTCGTAAGGTGACCCAACACTCCGATGTCCCGTCTGACGATTGTGGCTGTTTTGGTTGACAAACACATTCGCTTTTCAGAAAAATGCCTCAGTGTCCATCTTCCCCTACCACCCACCAGCGATTATAGCATCTCCCCAAGCCTTCTAACAGACTACAGTGTGTCGGAGGTGCAGTTTCTGACATCACAGACATCTATGCGGGAAAAAATAAAACTGAAAGCATTCCAGCTAAACAACACTAACGGTTCGGCAACACCCGTGAAAGCAACCCCCCCATCCTTCTGCATTCATAAATCCAAAAAAAAAACAAAAAAAAACCCTGGGGGAAAAAAAGCAAAAAAAAACTTCCCATAGTCCCTGGGAAAGGTTGATGGCGGCCAGGAGGCATCTTCCCAAACATTAAAAAATTAAAAAAGCACTATCAGTACGAAGGTGATCTTAAAGTAGGTGACTGGAAGTGGGGGCAACGTGTTAAGAGAATGTGTGAAAAAGCAGGATTTAACAGGCGATGCGGCCTCCTCCCTGCCTCGCGCCGCCTCCCCAGCTCCCCAATCCTCACGACAGCTTGATCGCCATCTTCTGTTCTTTTTTCATCAGTCTCTGGGCTTCCTTCTCCACTTTCTTCTTCTGCTGCTCTATCGCCCGCCTCTCCCTCTCTGCCAGCTTCTGCTGCCTGTTTGAAACAGGAGAACACCCATCTGAATGCGGCCCAGCGCCTTCAAAGACGTTTCAAAGCGAGACTGCAAAGGACTGTGGGAGCTTTCCATGGAAACGGCTCGTGACGACGGTGCTGCATCTCTCCCTGGGACAATTTTAGACACGACTCACAACAGCGAGACCTTGATGTGTCACTGAAATATAAAATGTATGTAATAAAAGGCTTGGAGGATAAAATCCACAAGGGTAATGACTTTGATTTTGTTTTCGGTGTCAGATGAAAATAATTTATTTCACTTAAAAGCAGAGCAAGAGGAGCAGCGGTAGGATTTAGCATTAGCATTGAAAAAAAATAAGTAATTTTGGAAACAATTCCCACAATATGCCTCATCTACAGTGGTAGGAGCACCAATGTTTAAACAAATTCCCTGTTTGGCAAGAATAAAATGTGCACATTGGATAAATGTCAGCAAGCAGACCGTCAAGACACCAGTGGGAATTCAGTACAGCAGTGAGATAACGGCTGTCACTCATCATCAGCCACTAAACACCTGTTTTCAGAGACTGCTCACCAACACTAACAAGCTGAAGTGAATCAGTGAAGCTGATCAGAAGCTACAGGCCAGGCAAGGTCCGCCCACTCTCAGAGACGGCCAATAGCCTTGCCTCAGAGCTCACTAGGAGGCTGCGAGCGGAGAGGACTCGGTCATCAATCTGCCAGGAAACAAATTACTGATGGCTTATGCAGGACTTCCCAGAAAACACTTAACACCGGACAACCACAGCTTTTACTGAAATATGGACCTTTAATCTCATTCTGTGCACTAATTTCCATAAATATGCTAACAAAGGGCCCTAGCCAGGCACCAGAAGTGAACCACAAATGCATTAAATGAACAGTCAGCTTCATTGATGTCTTGAATCAAAGCAAATTATTCACACTTCATTACAAGCTTTTCAGATGACAGTAAGCTTATGTTTAATGTCAGGTAACACTCTTTAAAATCAAAACCTGATGCAGCCTTCAAGGAGACATGACGGTCGGAGTTAGCAGAACATGCTGGAATGTTCAACACCTTCCTCTAAAGTGCTAGAATATGTTTACCCCAAGAGCCTCTGTCCAGGGCCACAGACTGCAGTGCATCCCAGGGGGTCCCAAGGGGCCCCCAGAACAAAAGGGAGATTGAAGCCCTTAAAATTAAATGATGAAAGGATCCTTTTCAAGTACACTCTGCATAGCAAGGTTATCTGAGGACGACATGTACTCCAATCAGTTCTGATATTGTCTCAATCAGCGCCTGATACTGTTTACCAAATGTTCCAAAAAATCCACCAAAAATGAGTCCAGGGCAATAGTACCATAACAGTCATGGCATGAAGCTCTACATGCAGAACCCGTTGTTACAGCCTTAGATGATGGTCAGGAATGGACATACATTTCGGCCACTTGTATTTGCAACTTCGCGAATACAAGTGGCCGAAACAGGTTTCCACTGTAGGGTGGCTGGGCTCTCCCTTACAGATAGGGTGAGGAACTCAGTCATTCAGGAGGGACTCAATGCGGAGGAGCAGCGGCTCTACTCTGAGAAGAGCCAGATGAGGTGGCTTAGGCATCTGGTCAGGATGCGTCCTGGACGCCTCCCTGGTGAGGTGTTCGGGGCATGTCCCACTGGGAAGAGGCCCCAGGGAAGACCCAGGACACGCTGGAGGGACTATGTCTCTTGACTGGCCTGGGAACGCCACAGGATTCCCCTGGAGGAGCTGGATGAAGGGGCTGGGGAGAGGGAAGTCTGGGTTTCCCTGCTTAGGCTGCTGCCCCCGTGACCCGACGCGGAAAAGCGGTAGGAGATGGATGGAAGGACGGACATATCTGGTACGCAAGTACGCATTCACCTATAAAAATGATACCTGCAACAATTGATTGTTTGTAAAAGCGCAATGCATACTTATTTTATGTGCATTTGCACTGCTATGACAAGAAAATACCTTCCATTTTAACCTGCATACCACAAATAGAGTTAGCATATAAAAATTAAAATGCATTATATTTTGTTTTCATATCAGCACAAAATCACATAAAATAACTACGCTTTTATACCATTACCACGATCGATTATCGCATGTATAGTATTTAAAGGTGAATGCGATGCGTACTCCCGTACTATTTATCTCCATCCCTGATTATGGTCATGGAAGTCGGCTGACAGGAAAAATACATAGTGAACGGTGCAAAAATAAGTGACACAGTGCCACCTGCTGTCAAATAATGGAATAGCACTTTGACGACACAAAAGTCGCACTTATCAACCGCCCCAAAACAAAATGTTTTGAGCCTGCAGTCTGGCAGTTTCTGATACCTTGTTTAAACTTAGCCTGCAAAATGCTTTTTTCCTCTTTCTTTCAAAATAACCCTTTATGTTCTCTGCTGCCCTACTGTATGAGCCTATTCTACACTACTTTTGCAGCACTGACCTCTCAATACAATGTCTTATATTAAAAAGTAGGTCATCCATCCACCCATCCATCCATCTTTAAATCACATATGCTGCCAAGGTCCTGAAGAATCCCAAATGCTATGCCTGGCAGCACATGGCATGAGAAAGGAGCACCAATTAACCTAATTATATAATATATTTTGCTGATCATAGTTAGAAAAAGGAGGGTTCATACCTCAGCACCTCCTCAGCCTCCCAAGCAGCACTGGACTCCTCCTCCCACGCGTTGTGCTCCTCCTGCCAGGTGTCCAGGTCCCCCAGCTCCGCCTAGCAATCCCAGACATGAGAGCAGGAGTTACCCAGAACACATGTCACCTCAGCCACGCAATGCATGCTGGGGAATGGTGCCAGGCTCCCAGTGGCACTATAGGAGTTGTAACCCTTCACACTGGAGTCACACTGGGAATCTATGCTGCATTACCGTTATAGGATCCCTAACCTAAACTCCTCTGATTTATTATGTGGCTGTATATTCAGAGGCTTGACTCACCTGATAAACAAAAACAAATAAATATGACATTTCTGAACATTATAGTCAGGTACAGTACTAAAGTCAGTCCCCTTACTGTGCACAGCACATCTCCCATTTCTGTGTTGGTAACTCCTGCCCTGACCCAAGTCAATTAACCATGTCAGCTCTTGACTAATATTATGATTTTGCCAAAGTGAATTCAAGTCTGTATTTCTGATTAGAGGTTGTTAGTCACTTATGAGAGCCTTGGAAGACACTGAACATTCTATCAGAACCAAAGACAGGGGTGTCCAACCGAGTCCTATGAAGGTCACTCAGTCCACGTGGTTTATTTGCGCATCACTTTCATTCATGGCGTAGGTTCAGTTTCAACACTGGCAGGAGCCAAATTAGTTCCAAGCCCCCTACTGCCCTAAACACACATGGAACTCCCACTTTATAGGTAGGGACACGGCCCTGCTGTCCACACCCAAATCTATGTCCTTGATTACATGCCTTTTTACGAGAAAAATGGAATAGATTGTCTCTTCGGTAAAATGCCAGCCAATTTTTACCTTCTGGCCAAATTCAGCTGAGCACGGAGTTGCCAAATAAACCCACCACCATCACAGCTGATGCAATCTGGGTAGAGTTTTGACACGACACTCACCGTTGGTTGGATAAAGGACAGATCATGACTGACAGCCAGTCTGCTGGAAAACCCTATGCTTGTATCAGGAATTGTCAAGTTCAGAGGCTCCCTCTTCTTAAGGACAATCTGTAGGGAAGAAGATAAGACAATTGAAATTCGACCCTTGAGAACCTTAATTATCACATTTGCATTGTTAATATAATGAGCTCAAACAGTTAGAGCTATAATGGAAAGCATTTATTAGAAGTGAAAAATAAACACAAAAAGTCTGCTTATCAAATGTGTTATAAACTAAACGGAATGTTGGGGGGGGTGGGGGGGAGGCATACTTTCTGTGTTTTTCTGATGGTGGGCGCCATGTCCTTGAAGTAGTCCGGCTCCTTCTCCTCCTCCTCCATGTCTTTGGGCTGTGAGGGCATGTTGCCGTTCCCCCCCTCGATCTTGATGCTTGTAGGAACCTCCTCATCCCAGGAACTCCATTCCTCAATCTCTGACTGCGTGAATGAGAACATGACCTGACACCTGCCACCTTCAATGGGGCTTCACTTAAATGCTTCATTATTCCTCTGTGGCACAAACTGTAAATTTACATATTTCTCCTCAACACATAAAATAAATGGCTTGGTTAATTTTCGCCATATTCTGTAAGATTATTTGCTGACACTGGTTATAAATGGTTACATAAAAAGTAATTCCTGTTGTATGACTTGTTATTTTCAATGTTGCAATAACTTACAGGTGCCTTTACTACTAATTACTTACAGATGTCCCATTTCAGTTTCTCGGAAACAATTCTGAAGCATTCCATTTAAGGATGCATTCATTTCATTGACAATCTTAAATGTTTAATTTAAAGATCTTCATCCCAGAGCTCTTTAACAAGATCACTTACCGGCTTTGGAGCTGAAGAATGGCTCACGGTTGTTGGCAGAGTAATTTGATCACCACTTAGTTTTCGTGACCTTCCTGACCTAAAGACAAATAAGCGTGGAGAAATACTGCTCACATTTTCGCAGATAACCTAAAAACCGGGGATACAATTAAGACAAAAATTCTGGTGACAAAAGCTAAACTTTTAACGTCTGACACTAGTAACAGCACAAAATTGGTTTGTCGTTCCACGTCTTTTCACTTACTATATTCATGTGCATTTAAGTGCGCTTACCGACAAATGAGCCTTTTAAAAAATGAAAGTAACGTCACCAGGCAGGTGCAGATCTTAAAGAGGCGGAACTGGCCGACTGTCATTGTGACTTATACCTGGGTTAGGAACAATAAACAGCAGTCTGTGTTAGACTACCCACATTACACTAAATATTTAAATAAATAAATACAATTGAAATAGGCATAACTGAAAAACTCATTCACTTTATTTGTTTAAAAACGTATTTACAAAATAATATATAGATCACTGCACAGGTCTAAAAACTCGAGTGCCGTCCAGCATCTGGAACAATAAATCAATCTTATAAAAAAGCAACATTTTAACAAAACGGAAGAGATTCTTCAGGAAAAAATGAACCAGCGTTACATGTTCCTCTCTGCAATTTCCTTTGCAAATGGAAACGTGCCTGTCACAGTATAAAAAGACCGTCTGTGTAAACGAATGCCTTGTCGCACAACAAAGGTGAATATGTGCGGTACAGCAAAAAATCGTTTTTCAGTAAGATGAAACCGGGATGATTCTTAGGTGAACAGTACTTAGCTGTACAGCATGCATATGAGCTCAAATAAATTAACATGCATCATTCAGTTTCACTTCTCCAGGCCTTTTAGTTAGCTGACCATGCGTGTTTCATACGTTTTCAACTTCCCAGAATTCCAAGCCGCTCAGCTTTCTGACAAAACACTGCTCAGTTTATCTCCATATGCCAGTGCGTGCCGGGGTGACACTCACCGGGCAAACAGCACTGGTGCTTTTTTGTGCATTCGGTTACAGAGCTAAAGCAACTGCCCCGACCCGTCTTAACTCAGCGCGACGAGAATCTTATCGACATTTACTGCCTGTATTTCATAAAGATCTAAAATCCACACCGTTACATATCCATCGCATCAAATTTTGTTAAAATATCAAACTGTGCCATTCCCAATTCAGAGTTCACCACTCTCCCATTGCATTTCGGCTTCCATCTTTGTACCGACGAGGAAGTGCAACGCATCTGGCAGGACCCAGTTATAGATGTCCGAGGACATGCCTGTCTGTGCCACAGTCCAAGTTGTATAAAATATCAAACAGAAAAATAAAATAGAAATATTATACAATATAAACCAAAATTCATAAATTAATATAAATTGTTTATAATTTTGCGGCGTTTTATTTCTTATATAGAAATAGCGTTACATTTACAAAGTGAAAAAGAACAACTAAGTTATTTAGACTATAGAACACTACTCGGTAAGTATTAACTATGGGTTTTGCTAGAAGATACGTGTAGAAAGCAACCTATACATTCATTTAACAACGGTCAAAAGCATCCTTGGTAAGTTGAAATGGCATTACCGAAGACCCCTATAATGCGTGAATTAGCTTTGCACGGTTTACAGCGCGCGCCCATCTATTGGCAGCGTAGGTAGGCCCATCAGTACCAGTGTATACTTTGGATGCTAACTTGTTTTAATAAGGATCATATTTACAACAAATGTCTAACTGCAAATTTTATTCATGCTGTGTGTAGCTCCTCATTGTCACCACTGAGTATCCATATTACAACCCACAGCACTACCCGTGTTACTGATATTCTCGATAATCCAAAATAACATACATGTATCAAATACTCCAATTTTATCAAAAATAACAAAAATGAAAATATTTAAGAAGCAACACCGACAAAAACGAGAAAGCAAAAGAATTTATTGATAAACCTGCATTAGAACGTCACAAAGCAGGTGCCTGATTATGAAAAAAAAACTTTAAAAAAAGGTACCAAAAATGGTCTGAGCCATGATGATAATCTCATGCCTTGGCTAAAATGCAGCAATGTGGCATGAAAATGAAAAGTTCCCTTCATAACGCAGAATGCTGGGCTAGAAATGCCCTTATTCTCTGCAGAAGTTCCTTCTTCACACTGTCTGGCACGAGAGCTGTAAGGAAGCACAAAGACACAACCTAAAATGCAGCTGTACTTAGAAGGAGGGCAAAAGACGTCTTATCCCATATTCCATTTACAAACTTTCCTGAAACTACAGCGTGTGCAGAATGGAGGGTACAAATATGACCAAAATGCAAAGTCCAAGGATTCCGTTCTTGACATTTAAACTGTTGAGACTACCAAAAAGGCAGTTAAACAGTGAAAACAATCAGGTTTTAAGACTAATATATGTTTGCTCTACCTCTTCCCTTCGGTGTAATTTCTGCAACCAGGTCCTCCACGGTGACATGTTCAAATCCCTTTTCTCTGATGACATCTGCAATAGCACAACATTTATTTTTGGCTCTGAGAGAGGAAAATATCTATCTACCTTAAATAAAATTAACCACTGGACAAAGGGGAGAGGTGCTGGATTGATGAAATGGTTTTCCTCAATCTGTAAGACCCTTACCTTTGCAGTGTGCTTTCAGCTGGTCCTTCCATCCACATTCTATAAGTTTGGCTCGAAGTAACTCCTTCAGCCTACAGAAAACACACCACCCATTCAATGACAACTGTAACACTTTGAAGAGGCTTCCCTGGAATATTACACTCTTCAAGCTTAATTACACTGAAACTGCTGCAAAACTATTACACTGCAGTCTGGCACGAGCTGGGTGTTAATGTTTTTACCTACCTCTCCCGTTCGCCCATTTCTATTAACTTCTGATTAATAGCAGCTCTCATTTGTGACTCTTTACTCATGTTCACCCTGGAAGATTGGGGAAACAATGACTGAGCAAGCCACAGACCAAAGCACGCCAGCACTTATACAATCCACCACAACATAAGACAGTACAGTGATTTACGACAGACAATAGGTATCTCGTCGGCATTAATGTGTAACAAGCTACAGTAAAACCGCAGTGATCCTCTATCTTCGACTTATTTCTCCAAATACCACCAATTCCATAATCTAATCTATGCATAAATGGGAAGTGATCACCGCTTCATTGAATTTCCATGCATCTGATGAATGCTTAGATAGCTCGGCTGTGCTATAGCAATTTACTGCATAGCGCGGTTAAAAATTGCAGCATTTTAGTATGTAAACATATATGACGTTTGTAGACACCACGCTACCCATATGCAATCATACGACTGCTATATTTTAGCACTAATCTTGCGCATATAAACGTCGCCCGGCGTGTTTCACTCACCAAAACGCACGCGGCTGCGACCACATAAGCGTACCGTGTTACCTTACAAAGCAAGTGGTTCCTACATGCGCTGCAACTGCGTAAAATAAGCTAATTTCAACCTGCGTACGTTGTCCGCTCACTATTAAAAAAATATATAATTAGCTTAATGTTTAAATAACGATCTCTGGGTGCTTTTTTCCTATAACATTTTTTTCCCAAGATTTTTGTGGGATATTAACCAATCATAATTAACTTAGTTTTCACACAATTTTGCCGGAATATTATGTTGCACCCTGTCAGAGTTATGGAAGTGTCATCCCTGTTTAAAAGGGACATGTACGCGCTACAAGGTGCAACCGCGAAATATTACGGTCCGCCATGAGGTGGAAGCAGTGTTCACGGAATAATTTCGGTTTAGCCGCATTAGTAGGGTAGCTGATATAAGTAGTTGGTGTATAACCTAATGTGCATCCACCTAATTTTTAACTTGTCATTGAAAGTATTGCTCGTAATGTACTTGCGACATAATTCTTATATGGAAAACTAAAGTTTGCTTGATTAAAATTTTTCTTAATAATACAATTTAATTGTCAGAAACCCCATTTGTATACCTTTGCTTGTCACACTCAATTAAGGGTCTGCCAATTGTACCCTTAGATATGTAAATGTACCTTTTAAATCACAGAAATGGACTCTGATGAATATTTTTGTAACATTTGGGGTACATTAGTGTTGTTTGTACCTTGGGGAGTCCATTTCTGTACTTAAAATTAGACTAAAAGATACATTTATCTACACCTAAGGGTACAATTAGCAGACACTTAAGGATACAGCCCCAGTGACAAGCAAAGGTACAAATTGACAGTGTACACTTGTCTTCAATTAAATTTGTCCATGATGAAGATTAGTAATGTGAATGATTGCCACAGAGTGATGTACACCCTGCATGAGATGTCAGTTGATAGTAACCTGCACACATGCACGCACTGTGGAGGTATGAAGCTACTATGGTGGCATGAGTGGGCACCCTGGGGGGTCCTGCCCCCCAGTGAGAGATACAGTACAATAAAACAAGGCCTCTCAAATATGTATGTGCGTAGTTACATCAGTGAAAGGGAATGTGCTGCTGAGAGGCAAATGGATTTTTTTCTGTTTCTTCATTGGGTCTTATTACAATGTGTAGTTGACTCTGTAGTGTGATTTTGTCATCAGGTGAATTGTTAAGGCACCGGCACACTGGATTTTCTGCCAGCCCTCCGACGCTATGGCTTCGCTATTGGTGTGAAAAGACAGTGGTACCCAGTGAAGCACCATGCCACCTCTGCTATGTCTCATGTTATTTCTTTAAGCTGCCAAGCACAATTCTAGACCCATGTACTTAGATACCTGTGCCTTGATGAATTTTATTAAGCCTATTATAGTACATTAGCCATGACACTTAGTCTGTAAAAAAATAGAGCTTGGATTATAGATAAATTCTGAGGGGGGAAAAATAATGAAAGAAGAGGATTTTGTCTCTCTGGCTTTGCCTTTTCAGATTATCATGCCCTTGATAGAAATTGAGGTGCTGATTTGAATGTAGCCCTGAAAGGCTCTTGTGAGGTATTGAGAGATTATTCCTCACATGTGGAGCCGAATAAAATGCAGTGACATCATCCCAAAAGGGAATGCACTTACCTCGTATTCCACAAGTCCTAGATGTGGCGAGCTAGTGTACTGTGGCATTTATTCATAGGTCTATACATAGGGCTACCCGTTATGTGTAAATATCTGTAAAACAAAGTGAATCCAGAGAGCCGAGAGATGTATGGTTTATCCAAGTGCCTTGCTTCACCACAAATCAGATTCTGTTTTAACACAAATTTAAAATGGACCGATCACAATTTGTCCCTTATGTTGGGTACAATTGCAGCTGCTTTGAAGCTGCTATATGTTCAGTGACAATGTTGAGCAGAAGAGTCACCTTTGAGGGTTGGTGCAGCGTCGGCATCTCACTGCGGCAGGCGTGGGAACATCACTGACTGTGAGGTTGTGACTCAGTGCCCTCAGCTCTGACTGGAGTTACAGCTCTGTGCCACTGTGCCACTAGTCGTTTACTTTCTTACATTTAAGCCCTGTAGGACCGCAGGACCGCAGCCTGTGCTTTTTCCTCACAATCACGGTGCTTGAGAGAATGACGGCAGATCAGAAAAGGTTTTACACCTGCGGCACCAATTACACTAATTCAAAATGGAAGAATGATGATCTCAAATGAAATGTGTGTTTTCAGATAAGGTTTTGGAATGAGAGTGCTGTCAATAAAAGAAAATGAATATGTATTTGATAATAATTGGCGCAAAGCTGGGAACAACCCAGGATGGGGCGCCCACCCATTGCAGGTTAGCTTATTCACCTTATGTCACCTTAGCATGTTATTGGACCATGGTGGTGGTGGGGAACTGGAGCACCTGGAGGAAATCCCACAATGACACAGTGAGATCATGTAAACTCTACACACATAGAGCCATGGCAGAGACTCCAACCCTGGTCCTAGAGGTGTAAGGCAACTGTGCTAAACACTGCGACGCCACACCGCCCTCTGATGGATGGTATTCTTTCAATACAGGGAAAACACTGGATTTTATTGTGAGGTTTAACAATTTGGCCTCTTTGACTCTCTGTCCACTCGTTCTAGGACATCTGAACAAAGATTATCCCAACCTAGTGGTGGGACAACACACCAGTGTGAGACCTAGAGTCAGAGAGATACCCGTAGTGGGATGACACACCAGTGTGAGACCTAGAGTCAGAGAGATACCCGTAATGGGATGACACACCAGTGTGAGACCTAGAGTCAGAGAGATACCCGAAATGGGACAACACACCAATGTGAGACCTAGAGTCAGAGAGATACCTGCAGTGGGATGACACACCAGTGTGAGATCTAGAGTCAGAGAGATACCCGTAATGGGACAACGCACCAGTGTGAGACCTAGAGTCAGAGAGATACCCATAGTGGGATGACACACCAGTGTGAGACCTAGAGTCAGAGAGATACCCGTAATGGGACAATGCACCAGTGTGAGACCTAGAGTCAGAGAGATACCCGTAGTGGGATGACACACCAGTGTGAGACCTAGAGTCAGAGAGATACCTGTAGTGGGATGACACACCACTGTGAGACCTAGAGTCAGAGAGATACCCGTAGTGGGATGACACACCAGTGTGAGACCTAGAGTCAGAGAGATACCCGTAGTGGGATTACACACCAGTGTGAGACCTAGAGTCAGAGAGATACCCGTAATGGGACAACGCACCAATGTGAGACCTAGAGTCAGAGAGATACCCGTAGTGGGATGACACACCAGTGTGAGACCTAGAGTTAGAGAGATACCCATAGTGGGATGACACACCAGTGTGAGACCTAGAGTCAGAGAGATACCCGTAATGGGACAACGCACCAGTGTGAGACCTAGAGTCAGAGAGATACCCATAGACTTTTTGCTCCAGGAGTAATGTTGAGTATACTTAAGAGTTTTCTGCAGAGAAAACAGGAGAATGTCCTACAAATATAACATTACTCAGTATTAGGGAGTAACTAGTTACATGTAACAGCGTTATGTAATGAAATGACAAAATAAATGTAATTGTAATATGTTACAGTTCCTGAGAAACAGTATGTAATTAAATTACAGTTACCACTCAAAATATTGGTGATTGCAAAGGGTTACATCTAAATATATTCTTTATAGTAAAAAAAACAGCCTAATGTAGGAAATAACATTCATTTTGTTGCTTTGCCTCTTTTCGCTGTGCAGAAATGCCTTCTTCTGGCTTATTTCCAGACATCGCCAGTCAGCAAAGCTATTGGGACTTTTCTGCTTCATTTCCCAGTTTAAAATAATTCGTTAGAAAAGTAATCAAATGTAATAAGTTACATTACTTTGATGAAGCAATCAAAATAGTTACATTGCTTATTACATTATTAATAGGGTAACTAGTAATCAGTAACCTATTATATTTAAAAGTAACCTTCCCAACACTGGTTGCACTCTATATTCTATTTTTAGTCTATCTTGCTCTTACCATCAAATTTTTAAACCACTTAGAAATGTGTTATATAGTTGCTAATATTGCAGATTAATGTAATGTCACATCCATGTAATCCTCCATCAAACAGGGGTTTTCTCTATTCAATATTGGGCTGTTTTTTGCAGCTTCACGAGGGGAATATTGTGTGGAGGTTGTTGTCCTGTTTGCATTCTCCTGTGTTTTCATCTTGCTGTTTCCTTTTCATCTCCATCTGTACCCCAGCAGCTTCATCCTTCAGTGAGGGACTTTATGTTCTCTTTGGATTTGGTTTGATGCTGTGCATGTCAGTGTGTCCCTTTGACCTTTTGATTCTTAGCACATTACGCACAGGTCCACTTTCTGTGACATCACCTTTCGTTTGGAGGCAGTACCGATTTAGACCACAAAATCACTATTTTTGTTGGTTTCCTATATCCTGTGCTGCACATAATTACTGAAGGATCCTCCACAGTTGATCATCTGTTTGAGCGGCTTGCATGTTTCATTCTAAGCGTTTAATTTCCATATGCCCATGTACAGAATACCCTCCAAACCTGGATCTGCTGGTCTACTTGTGCAGTAGTGAGCCAGAAATCACCAACACCAAATGATCAAGAAAAAGAAAAATCTATTTTAACAGCACAGCTTCTCCAGGTGTTCTAACCACAAACACACATATCTGTCAGACACAATGGTTTTATCGTGCTGTACTGCTTGTGGTGAATGCTGAATGGGTGGGGAAAATCTCTTCTGAACGAGCCCAGGCCCCCTACCTGCCACAGTATTAGTTGTCTAAACAGGTTGGTCTATCAAGGGGTCAGTCCTATGAGATCCATGTTTGGGAATCTAGCTGAATGACTAGTGGTTTATCTCTTATGATGAGAGTTCCTCGTAGAGCTGCTAAATAAAGAAGACTTTTCAGTGTGATTAACACTGCTGATCACTTTTTGTTCCAGTTCTCTGTCACCATGGTGGTGAATTCATCTTCACTCCACTGTGATGGAACCTGATCACTTGATGTACTGGTGATTGTTTTAACATCAGTAACATGTAAGTTATTAAGGCGATTGTTTTTAAGCAATGCGTGACTTGGGATCCATTTGTCCGATCAGTGATTGCTTGTTCCTGTACCCTGAAACCGCAAATTTTTTTATTGAACTGTGTAGTGCTTCATCGTAATTAGTCCTCTAGTTTTCATGAACATACGGATGTCAATTTCACTCTCGGGGATGTTCTTCACTTCATTTCAGGTTCCACATACAGCAATGACCTAGATGAGCAAAGATCGGCAAGGTTTCAGAAGTGAATTCTACCTGAGGTGAGGTGTGATGTCTCATTAAAGCACAATACAGCAGGCAACTGCAGTGCCGAGATAACAAGAATGAAGTGAAAACTGAATTTCATTTTGCGGATTTAGAGTAGGTATAGAACTTTTGTATTGATCAGTCAAAGTATGAATATATTAAAAAATGTAAATACCAAATAGAACTAAAATGTACTAGCTAGCTGAACTTTATTTATAGTTATATCAGATATGCAGTCTTTGGGCGGATTCTTAGCTCCATCAGCCCCATAATTGAAATAGCCTTCTGCAGATGGCAAATCGTGTAGCTGCAGCCAAACACATACAACATATAGACAAGGGTCATGATGGTCAATTACCATTTGGCTAAGCATTAGATGCATGTTTTCAAATGTACCGGTTGATGCGGTTCCAGCATCTCAGGAACTTTCTCACAGATTGTCAGGCACACTTCGAGTTTATAGAATGGTGCAAAGTCAGCACTGGCAGTTCTGTAGTTGAGAATGGCTTGTTATTGAATGTAATGAGTGAGGTCAAAAGAGAAAGGGCCTGAATTGTTAAAGTCAACAGGAAGAGCTCAAGAGCAAAAGTAACGGGTCAATACAACAGTGCTGTGCAGAAAGGCTTCTCTAAACACACAAGTTCTCCATCGTCAATATGGTTTTGGAGGTGACTGCTAGACAGCTGTACCTAAATAAAATGGTCAGTGATTGAATATCCACTGAGAAAGTTTTTTTTTTCTTGAAGTAATAAAATCGGAATGGGGAACAACATGATTCAGCTATTTTGGCAGCGATTTCACTGGCTGGTTGGACCTGCCTTGGTTTTTCCTGTTTTGGGATTTAGGCTACTGTTTCACTATTGTTCAGGCCACGACATTCTTCAGAGCACGCGTCACACGAACTGGAGCTGAGCAGAGTAGGTCTGTGTCTAACGTCAGCCCTGTAACCCATCTCAGCCCAGGTTTATTAATCCATTACTGTTTCCATGGCTTCATTGTCTTTCTGTTTATCTCATGCTGTAACCCTTTCCCTGTGGTTCACTTGGCACATGAAAGCTTGAGGAGCTGTCTCCGTGTTGCCATAGGAACCACACAGAAGGATGTCCTGCAAATAGAAATTTACTAGATCCAAAAGATATGTAAACAAACAGTTTATTAATTTCTTTGCTCTCAGCATCTTACTGTTTACTAAAGTAACAGAGTATAATTTACTGGAAGCTCCCAGAAAAAGGGGCATGAAGTGTCTTCGGATTGCATGGCGGACCTGCTCTCTTCCACCTTCCGGCGACTTCCAAACTCCCTGGAGTGTTTCCTGAGTGAAGCTGATGCACAGCTTTCATCTTTGTGTAGCCTAAAAGACCAGCTTAAAGAATTAATTGTGCACTGTTTTTTAAATGTACAATAAATAACCATCAGACAAATGTTTCTAGATGACAGTCTGAAGGTCATGAGCTGGGATGTTTTAGAACTCTTAATTTGACCTGAGAAATCTGTCATTTGTGATTTAAGCTATCTTGACATTTCTGATTTTTTTTCCTCAGAATGTGTGTTTTAATGAAGACAGAAGCTATGTGTTTTTAAAAGTAAGGCCTTAAAATAAAGCCTTAGAAATAAGTGTATGTGATGGAAAGCACCCTAGAGGTCATGTGACTGGTAGTACCCACCTTCAGGGATAAACAGATACCATTTGCTTAAACATTTCACCCGTGTTTAGGGCATTCCATTAAAGCCACTCAAACAACACTTAGAATATGGTCTGAGAACAAAATCTGCAAACAGGGCCAAGACTCAACCAAGGCCAAGCATATTAACATTTTCTCCAGCTGCCTTAATAGAACCCAGAACTTACCAAAACAGGGACACATCTGGCAAGTGTTTGTGCCAAAAGATGCTGCCCTCTAGTGGGCAGGTGTGCTCCTTACAATACGTGATGCCAAATGTAACTAATATCAAAGTATTCATTAATCAATCAAAATCCACATGGCAGTGTTCTAGGAAAATAATTGTTGCGTAAATACCCCCATGAATCACACACTATTAATCAAACACCCCAGTCAGGTATCCCTTCAGTCTTTAAGTACCGCCGTATCAACCTTGCTTTTATTTGATATAGGATTTTCTCATCTTGAGCAAACTGTGTTTCTTGTCACTGCGAAGCTGAAAATGTCTGTGCGTGTGCTGGCTGTCGCATGCCCGGAGGGTAGCTCTGGGGGCTGTTGAAGTTACATCTGCTGCCAGCCTCAATGAGGTGAGAAAACAATGAACTGGTCACAATTGAGGGAGGTGTCCGTGTTTAAAGAGCCCAAGACACACAGCAGCTGCAGCTTCCCACACGCAACCCGCGGCGGCTGCTATCCCATGGCCCATTTTGACTTGTTGACTTACGTAGTCGAACAGCAAATAAGAGTGAACTGGATGTAGGGGTGATATATATCAGTAAGGTCCAGCTTACGGAGGTTTGCACAGCCTCTCTACTGTTGACTAATCCTGGTTGCCTAATGCGTAGGCCACCCGGATACACATATATAAGTTTGTTCCTTTTAATGCACAATAATGCTAGAAATAATGGAAAAGACTAGTGCCATTGTTCTTGACAGGTAAACTGTAGGTGCTGTTGAAGATGTCCTGTCAGAAGCAGGACAGGAACAGACCCTGTGACCACAATCCTCTGGGTTCAAATCCCAGGACAGGCACTGCTGTTGTAATCTTAGTCGGTCCACTAACACTGCAGGCTGGCCTGCTGAGCAGCATTGGCTGTTCTCACAAGGGGCTGTCCAGCAGACTGCCAGCCCTGGTGGGCACGTCACCCCAATGGCCTCTTCTCCTCATCCTCCCTCTGCCTTCTGCCTTTTCTTTATTCAGGTTTCCCTCACCTTCCTTTTTGTCAATCAATAATGTCGTACTTAAATCTTTTGTCAGATACTTCCGAACAGTTGCTGCATGTAAGTCATGCTTGACTACAGTGTCAGTATAGTTATCTATTCATTATTCATAAGTACGGTGGTACCTCGGTTCTTGAACTTACTAGAATTTCTTGAAAGTCGAACAAACCAGTTTGACCTAGAACTCGATCTGAAAATCATAAGTGGAACCGTGAACGCTGACTAATATAAATTGTATGCGCCAGGAAATGAGTCATACTACAATGAAATTCTTACTTGAATGCCTTCTTCACAGACTG
>JABFEA020000138.1:7082797-7099108 GCA_019775915.2 Cyphomyrus plagiostoma | reverse complement strand
CTTAAATCACCTTTCTTTCCCATTCTGACATTCAGTTTGGAGTTCAGGAGATTGTCTTGACCAGGACCACACCCCTCGATGCATTGAAGCAACTGCCATGTGATTGGTTGTTTAGATAATTGTATTAATGAGAAATTGAACAGGTGTTCCTAATAATCCTTGAGGTAAGTGTAATCCACCACTGTTTTACAAAAGTTCTTCATCTTACCATTTGGTGTACCAATGTATCTAGAACAAACAAATTAATAAAAAGTTTCAGTTTCCATCATGCTCTCACTGTTGCCACTCTTATCCAAATTCAAAGGTTGTAATCTCAATAATTAGCATTCATGCTATTGCTAATTATCAAAGACTACGCTAGACTGCCATTCAGGCATGCATGGAAGCCTTTAAATGTAATTATAAAATTAGTAATAGCGATACCATAATAATCTTAATAATCATGGAAATGCTTCACACTGAGTTGATAATGAAAATGTCAGGCATTTGCATCCACAGATACCAACACCAACCAAAGCATGTGTCTCACCTGCATAACTAAAGAGGCCTGAAGACAGCAACATATAAGTCATTTTTTTCTTTGGTAACACTTTACTTAAAACTGTCATCCAAAATGCACTATAGATATCATTATAATGCATTATGAAGGTATCATGATGCGTAATAGATGACAGGTTTAAGTGAAGTGTTTCCAATATCTCTTCCTCAGACATCTCACTTCAACAAAATTAACAATTCTTTTAAGCTAATATTTTACAAAACGAGCATCTTCTAATTGCTAATTTGCTGTCATGGTTCATCATTCATCTCCCAGCCTTCTGCATAGTTTGTACATATTCAGCAAGGCAGGTTATACCTCTAAGTAATGCTCATACTGTATGCCCAAAATTCCTGTTGGCACAAAATGTCAAAACTCGAGAACAAAAGCACAGAGGACAGTAAAAATTCCCGGGTGTTGGCTTTGCGCCACCTCATATATCAAGGATATGTCAGTTGCATCCTTGCCAAATGAGGCCAGTCCCATGATTTATTGCATCCCAAGTTCATTCTTAACAAGTTAACAAGACCAGTCTTGCCGAGAGCATAATTGCTATTTACCCAAGGTTTACACAACTGTTTTATTTTTGTGAAGAACTACAACATGTGACTGACTTTTCTGCTCATTGGAACTAGTCTGTTTGAGTTTGGGATTAGTGTCTGGAGAAGGACTGCCCACTGCCAGAAGATACTATGACCCTTGATGGACAGAGTTTGGATACATTTAACCGTATGGAGCAGTTAACACCTGTATGAAAGCTTTAAATCCCCAAAGCTTAAAGTACATGGAACTCTGGAATAATGCATAACAACATCGAGAGGGAAACCAGCTAGCTAGTCCTGTGGAGAATAGCAGATCAGCTGGGGATGGATTGTCCTATTATGGATGAGAGAGCAAGAATCATTAAGGAACCTTGGAAATACTTGGAATTCTTAAGCTGGGATGGTCAGGGAACTCCTGTGGGATTTATGCAATGGGTGGAAAATTGCACAAAAATGCAGTAGAAAACAGAAGAAGAGCAGTAATTCGTTCTCTGAGATGTGGTGCCATTTTGCAAATCATTTACTTTCTGCCTTTAGGGTTTGTATTAGCAATAGGCTTGATGAAATTTAGCCCATTTCATTCCTCCTGGGAAAAAGCCATCTGACAGATAAGAGCCTTGAAAGACCACCTGGGTCTGACTCACCAGAGCTCGGTGACGGCCTGACCCCCCCTCATGTGCTCGTCGAGGGGGGGGGGGGGGCACAGGGTTACCTACTGCTTATTGCTTCTGATTTGAATGCCGCTCTTCACAGAGAATTTCCATCATGGTGTATCTCACTTGCCCTTTTCCCATCTCTCTTTCTCACATCGACACACACACACACACACACACACACACATGCACAAACAGTCATTGTAATTTTTCCAGTATGGTGCCCATAAATAAAAATGACCTCTATGTAATTCTTTGCAGATAATAAACAAAAAAAATCAATTCACAAAACCAAATGATAGTCAATATTCATTAATCCATTCATCCATCTTCCGACTCCTTATCCTAATCAATAACATGAGATCCTGGAGCTTACCCCAGGCAGCATGAGCTATGAGGCAGTGGAACCCTCTGGATCGGATGCCAGTCCACAGCAGGACATAAGGAAGGGGGACATTTTGGTATTTCACTAATAAACTAAGGAAAACCAGCTTTGCACATCACGATTCATATGTTGAACTAATGAAACAAGAAAAGAGCACAAATAAATAACATCTGTCACCTTGAATTTTTTCATGCTTCTGCAGCTGTTCATGAGAGTTTGCTCACCAGATGCTGTTCATGAGACACTGATCATGAGATATGTTCATCAGAGGCTGTTAATGAGGATTTGTTCATGAAAGGCGTTCTGTCAGAGGCTGTTAATGAGAGGCTGCTCATGAGAGGCTATTCATGAGAGGCTGTTAATGAGAGGCTGTTCTTAAGACACCGTTCAGGAGAGGGTGTTCAACAGAGGCTGTTCATGATACAGGGTGTGAATGAGTAGGCCACATTTATCTTGTCTGTTACAAATGGGGGCTTAGTTGGACATTTGCATGCAGCTGTGAGTTGAGTAAATTTTCCAGCAGATTAACTGGAGTCTGGCATTATTCCTGACCACATCAAACTACCATAAAGCTGCGACATACCTAGTGAGGACAGCCATGGTCAGGACCAAACAGCGGTCACACGGGCTAACAGCTAGATCCCAACTCTGATTAAACATGCTGACATCTTCTGCACTGGACTGTCAGGTGTGAGGCACATGGTGAAAATGGAGTGCAACTATGCCGTCTGGCACTAATTTGGAATGTTTTTTTGGGGGGATGAGCTTGACATCTCTGACGCTAAGCAATGGTAACATCTTTTTCCACTGTGTAAATATATTTAACTCCGATTGTTAAGTTTTCTTTGAGTTTAGCAAAGCAGTCAAAAGAAGCTTAACTTTACTGAAAATCTTTAGACAGCAAGTAGATCAGCAGGTTGATCAGAACATTAGCCAGGCTAATACAACATTTAGAATAAGAGTTGCAATAATAATGCAGCGTCAGGTGGACCGAGACATTGCGGGAGCAGAGGAAGAGATGGACACTTGCGTGCTGGGGAGAACACACTCTTTATTAGTACTCCTGAAAGGGACTACAGCTGAACCAGTTATACACAGGAAACACGAGGTTATCAGATGCTCAACTGTAAGATGAATACACGGTGGGGGATTTACGTAAGCTAATTACACACGAGGATCCCATAGGGTACGCATAAGACACAGGTAAACACATGCAACAATAAGAAAATATAACCATTAACAATAACAACAACAGTAGAAGGGCTATTTACAACTTCATGCAGGGCATGCTGGGACATGCTGGGGTATGCTGGGACATGCGCCCCACATGCTACACTATAAACAATAGGAGAGCATTACCATCCTGGCCAAGACTCCAGATATTTTAGCCAATGAGAAATCTTCAGCTCAGCTGTTCACCAAATGTATGAAGTACTTTGAAAAGAGCCCTTCTGTGTACAGATCTGGTTCATGTAGGCAGTTATGAAGCCTTCTGGCCAAGGATGGGAGGACATCTGGGGGGATTGCACCTCCGCATAATCCAAGGATAAGCCTTTAATCCAGCATCCTGAAGAAAAAGCAAAGACCCTGAATCCAACACCTCTCCAAATGGCTCAAATTCATTTAGACCAGTCTTTCCCAATCCAGCCCTTGGGGACCCACAGACAGTCCATGTTTTTGCTCCCTGCACTGGCTGAAAGGGGTCCGGACTGTTTGTGCACTGTCTGGCAGGGAGCTGGGAGGGAGCAAAAGTGTAAACTGTTTGTGGATCCCCAAGGACCAGATTGGCAAACATTAATTTAGGTGATTGGCTGATGTTTCAACAATTTGGCTGGTTATTTTGCTTGGGCAATTTGTATGAAGTCGGGTACGGTTATGTTGGGGTCCTTCCTCAAATGCAGAACTAACAGCCTTCAGGATAAAGAGTGTGGTCTTGATCATTAAACTGCCAACGAACAGTGTGGTCTTGATCATTACACTGCCGATGAAGAGCGAGGTCTTGATCATTACACTGCCGATGGAGAGCGAGGTCTTGATCATTACACTGCCGATGGAGAGTGTGGTCTTGATCATTACACTGCCGATGGAGAGCGAGGTCTTGATCATTACAGTGCCGATGGAGAGCGAGGTCTTGATCATTACACTGCCGATGGAGAGCGAGGTCTTGATCATTACACTGCCGATGGAGAGCGAGGTCTTGATCATTACACTGCCTTGTAATGCCGAAAAGTCTGTTCTCCACAGGACTGCTCTCCGGCTATGAAACTGTAAAACACAACATGTTTACAAGAAAATGCTTAGGCTTTAACTCCCCTCAGATGAGGAAAAACATTTACAAAATAATTAGTGTGGAAATACAGTCTCTCACATTTTAAGATAGATGTTTTGTATTTTTATTATTAATAAAATATGATTGAATTTGTAAAGATGTGATGTCATTGCTCAAACCTAGGTGATGATTAATTATCTTCATTTATCACCCCATGGAATCTGTCTTACTATTCTGTGATATACATCAGTGTCATTGCACCGCATGTTTTAATTAGCTGCACCTGTATTCATGCTAATTACAGAAAGCGACTTTCCATCAGATTCAGTATGGTACCCTGAAACGTGCTGCTGAATTAATCACAATCCGGCGCATGTCTGACCCACAAAAATTCATCACTATGAGCAGATGTATATTATTATAAAACAGGAGCATTAGCTTCTTTTCCAGCTTTGGATGAAACGTGGCTTGAACCCTGAGGGGGAAAAAACAGGGCTGTGAAATGTCTGTTTTTGTTTTGTTTTTCTTCCCGAGTGAAACATACCCTCATGCTTAAATGGGGAGCTCTCATTACAGATAATTTGCTCTCCTAAACCTTCTTAATATGGGGGGATGAGAGCAATGCAAGGTCTCATCCTTCACATGATATGTTCACTCGCGTCAACTACATTGTATTTTTTTCATTTATAGCAGTTCCCACTATCCATGTGCTGAAGCTGCATATTTACATGTGAAGATTACTGGTCGAAGACTTACTTGTTTCTCTGGGAGGTGTTTCATGAACAGGATTAGTCAGCTGGTTGAATTAACTTAAGATAAAAATCAAGATTCTCCGACAAGAGTGTAAGTAAGGAGTATTCGTATTGGGCAAATATGACTTCTAGCCAGTGTTGGGGAAGATACTCATAAAAGTAATCCATTGCAGACAGAGGTGGAAAATTCAGGTCCAAAAAGTACAAATCCAGATTTTGTTTCAACCAACCAGTTGAGCATAAAGAGTCACAGTCACAGAGTACTCAATAGTTGGTTGAAACAAAACCTTGGTCTGGATCTGTAATTTTTGGACCTGAACTTTCCACCTCTGTCTGTAATGGATTGCTTTTGTGAGTAACCTCCCTGACACTGCTTCTAGCTTAAGTTAACCCAGAAAACTGAGAGATCCTGCTTCGTGTCTTCAATATAACCCTTAAAGCCTTAGAAAATCAATGCATCATCTTGAAATTAAAGTTGAAATTAAAAAGGTTAAGAAGAAGCACCCTGGCTGCAGAAGGTCAGGTAGCTCCACTTGTCCCCATAGAGACACTATGTGGGGGGGGCTTTTAAAATGAGTTTTCCCTTTGCTTGACTGTCAATCTCCATTAGCACTTAACTGTTACTTTGAGGGGATGGGGGGTGCAGGCAGGACTTAGCACAGCTGTCACACTCTGGCCTTTTTATTTGAGTTTTAGGCCAGCGGGGGTTGCTGTAGGGTGGGGGGTTAGTTCTGCTGTAGCGTATTTCATTTGTGGAGTGTGACCTGTTGGCACACGAAGACCCTTATCTACATGCCACCTTCCACATTGTTTGTAGCCTGTCGGCTGCATAGCCCAAGTACTTCCAGGCTGCATAGCCCAAATGCTTCCCGGCTGCATAGCCCAAATTCTTCCAGGCTGCATAGCCCGAATACTTCAAGCTGGATTTCCATTGACAGAGGACAGTATTTGAGGACTCACACATGCTGTGATATTTGCACAGCAGCCACATGTTCAGAGATGATAAAAATCCTATTTTTGGCCTTAAATGGTATGTTGCAGTTTCTTCAGAAGTAGGACCATCTTTCGTTGCAGGTTTGATGTGCTGACTGCAGTCAGGATGACTGTTGGACCCACCTTTTCTCTCGATCAACCTTCATTGTTCTTCTATTCCGCAGTATTTTTTCACTGGTTTTAGGCTGAGAGGGTAAATTGTTGTACTTTCCATGTTATGTTTGAATAGCATCCATTCAGACTCTCACCCAATGTGCAGCGTGCAATGTTAAGCGGACCTGCTAACCAGATCTGTGAGACTTTACGTCTGATGGAGTTCATTTGGGCCATCAAGTGAAAATACAGACTAAAGAATTACTGTCAGGGCTACCAATCTGCCCACAAAGCCACAAACCTTATACATCAGTGTTTCAGTTATGAACCTGTATGTTCAATTATATGAGGTTTCTTTTTGTGGTGAAGAACCATTTGGGTGTCAGGTTAAAGCACAGGCCAAACCTACAGTATTGATTTGGATTTTAAAATATAAAGGCATTTGTTAATGAGCTTGACATGATACAGATTCTATAGTTTCTCTTGTGGCGTAATTGAGAAGAGCTTGCGGGGAGGACATAAGGTCCTTCTCTTGGTAGTGACTGGGTGCTCTGGGCTTGCTCTTCATAATAATTTGTTTGTTTTTTGTGTGGAAAAAAATAACATCTGCTAATGGTAATCACAAGAGCATCCAACGGGCACAGACCAGCCAGCTGACAAGGAGGGGGTCATTCCGCAGGACGGGGGTGTCCTTTAAGATCAAGGCCCTGAGCCAGTCGCCATACCAGGAACCTTTTTAGTTATGGGCCTGCCAAGCTCTCTGGCTTTTCGAGGGAGCAGTATAATGTGCCTGGGGGTGCAGCGGGACCCGAGACTCCAACAGGAGTGCCAGGTTTGGATCCAGGTCGTCATTCCAGTGCTTGTCCGTTCCTGACAGTTTTCCAAGGGTGTCCACCTAGTCAGCTGACTGTCCCTGAACTACACACAGATTGGTGTGACAGATGGAGAACTGAGAGGTGGGGGGGTGTATAATAATTGGTACTTTATTGATCTGAATGAAATATTGATTGAATATTGAATATATATATTGAATTTGATTTTGTCTTTACACCTCCCTCAACTTGCTCTTTGTGGAGTAAGTTGTCTGCAAAGGGCAGCTACCTGTGGTTAAGAGCTGTAGGGGGTTAAGAGCCATGCCCAAGGGCCTGCAGATGTGGAGGCTGGGTTTGAACCTCTGACCACATGATTACAGGTACACAGGCTTAGCCCACTGAGCCACACATATATAAAGTTATAAAGTACTTAATGACCAAACCTGCACTTAATTTAATGGGACCACTGCCATAAATGTGCCAGTCATGGACTGAAACATCATTATGTGGAGCATGACTGTAGAGATGTTGGTTCTGTGTGAGCCATTGCATTGCCTCATTGTAAACCAGCCAATCAGAGCAGAGCTTATCAACATATTAATGAGCCCACCAAAAATGGGAAAGCGGGCTGCTTCATTCTAGGGCCATATAATAGGGCTGTAAATGGGCTTGTATAACCATTTCTGGACATTTTTTAACCACACTAAGTTCACACGCTGACAACAGAATGCAATTTAAAATACTGAAAAATGTGTTAAATGGCACATTTAAGCTATACTGTGTACAGAAGGATATTGTGCACACAAAATTAAAAAGGAAAATTGTTCATGGGTATTCGAGGGCATGGCACTGTTGGTGCTATCAAAACTGAATATACATGAGTCTTAAAATAGAACATTTTCAAAATGTAAATCCATGCTAATTATACTTGCATTGCTTACAGGTTTCGTGTACACAGCTATGTTACGTTCCTGTACACTGTTGCACATATCCAATAGCAAAACGCCAGGTTTTATTCCTGTACTTCGTTTACTGAAGACTGAAGTTAGTGAAGTACTTTATATTCAAATCGAAATGTCATCCATGCATAATCACCCATGCATTAAGCCCTGAGTCCCAGAAAAGATATTACCGGGGTTAAATAGGGCCAATATCATTTTGTAAGTGACGCTGTCCAGATCTTTTCTGTCCTCAGCCCTGGATGGCTCAACGTCATACTTATATCAAGGCTCAGATCTGAACACAGGTCAGTCATGCTGCTCTCTTCCAGTAACCATCCTCTCCAGCCCTTAAGGTTTTTGGCTTTTTCTTACTACCTATTTGTATCGCACGCCAATGGAATTATAATCAACATATGGAACTGAATTAATTAGATCAGATAGCTGCATGGTGTCGCAATGCACATTAATTCTGTAATTTAATCAATATAACACTTTAAAATCTTGGGTTTTGAGTGTTCACTTAATGGTTTACATTAGTCCTACTCATTTGTGTAGCGGGATAATAAGCCCTACACAAAAATTTCATATCCAATAAGAATGTGATTTAAAGCTGTTCTGCATTCTTAAAAAAATAGTGATCAAAGTCGAATGCTTCAGAAACTGATCAAAAACTTTGTCAAATATGGTACCTGAAAAATGGTATTTTTGTATCTTGTGTGAACAAAAAAATCAGCCAGGAATTAAAGCAATGGTCACCAGCCCTGCTCCTGAAAATAAACTTTTATTAATACCATTATGCAAAAAATGGCCACTTAATATTGTGCACTGTCCCATAATGAACTGCTTAAAGCACAATATACTTGGCATTTATTCTTATTTAGTAATAGAGTGTATTAATAATAATTATATATGGAAATACAAAATCTGAAAATCCAAGGGGTGTGCATTGTCCCCCACAGCCATCTGTTCAAAGCACACCTTACTAGGTATCTCTGTCTCATAATGTTTTAGAGTTATTATAACAGCTATTACACCCTTTGTGCTATGAATGGACACTCAGGGCACCAGACTGTAAGTGAATGTGAAGTGCATATGCCAGTATTCAAAAATCAATTCGTATTTACTGGTATAGAGATTTTGGGCCTAATGAAAGCACAAAATATTAGGCCCCCAACCCAGACCAATCCATTATATTCCAAACTTTTTAGGGCCCCAGTAACTCTGGTCGGAGGGAGTGGTGTCGCCATATGTCCCTGTTTGTGTGACATGCTGTAATTATTATGAGAGTTTGGTGAATATATCGATGTTTTCGTAATTGATCCACTGTCCTGGAGCATTGATAAATACCACAAATACAAATACAAAGTTACCAAATTTCAGCATGATGCTCCTATGTTGTCAGATTCATGATGACCAGTAACTCTGCATTCTGAGGTCTGTGATCTCTAAGTGACAAATCTGACGGCTGCTCTAACTGTGGTTCACCTTGTATGATATAGGCCTACAAACTACTTATGATAAATGTCTATGCAAAATGTATGATATAGGCCAAATGTATATACACAATGATAATTATACAGAAAATAATATCTTAACTACAGAGTCCGCAAAGTCCCAAAAATTTTATTTTTTAAATCCTTTTTATCCTCCGGAAGAATTAAATTAACACTAATGCATGCACAGATGCAATCAGGTTAGTCTTCATTTGCTATAAAATCCATCTTCTGGCAGCACAATGTAAACAACAGGAGGCTCCTTACAAACTAGCTAGTTTATTGAAGAGTATTTATGTAATACTTCCAAAAGCAAATAAATGATATCCATTTATAATGCACAAGAAACTGGCGCAAGAACATCACTTACAGCTGAATAATCTCAATATGACATCATAACCTATGACAGTCAGCCCTTAACAGACAGTAATATTTTATTTTCACAACTCAGCATTTATGCCACAATGTTTTTTTTTGTCTTCTTAAGTGTCAGGATTTTCACCATACAGTCCACAATTGACCAACACCTTGAGCAGTTTGAGCAAAACGCAAAGCAAACACTGAGATGTCAAGAGAGCCACCGGACAACAGTCAGACAGAACTGCCGCTTGTAATACACTAAACACATCTAACATCACAAATTTTAAATACAGTTTACAGTGCAAGTATACTAAGAAAAATGTCATGATCAATGTTGATATTGACTAAACAAACAATATAAAACTGATGTTGTAAAACACTACCAAATTTTTGAGGATATGTATGAAATCAACTATTAAATAGATCAACTATGCAATTAATTAACCAAAACAATTATTTGCTCAGCGAGCTTTGTTTTTAAATTATAGTAGTGGTGTAGAATAGTTTATTGTGTAATCATATGAAGGTACTTTCTTCTTAATTTAAAGTTTAAAATAGCGTTCGAGGGTGAGTATGGTCTTGGTCAGGTTTGCTTTCCTAACCATGGATGCCATTGTCAAGTGATGTGGTTTTGCGTGAAAATACTATTGTTTCTTTTCATGTGTATACAGGACACATTGAACCTGGGTTTGTAAATCACTATGGCAAAAAAATCACAGAGCATCACTTTACAAAATAAGTATGAAAGGGCACCCAAATACCCCAGACAACACTGCGAGGGATTTTGCACCCCAAGAAAGCATAACATATTGGGCCCCTGACCCAAACTGGTCCAATTTTGTTGCAAATTTTTTAGGGCCCCTGTCACTCTGGTTGGAAGTAGTGCTGTTATTATATGTTCATGTTTATGTAATGCACTGTAATTACTGAATTACTGAACTGGTGAATTTATCAATGCTTTCTTAATTGGCCAGCTGTCCTGGCGTGTTGATAAATGACACACATAGAATAACAAAGTTATTTGAATTACAGCATGATGCTACCAAGCCGTCAGATTCATGATGATCAGTAAGTCTCTCTGAAAATGTGGACACTTCTGATCACAATGTAATGCTCCATTCTGAGCACTGTGATCTCTAAGTGACCAGTTTGACGGCAGCTCTAACTACGGTTCACATTGTTAAAACAATGTGACCCTTGCTTCAGTCTGAGCACAGACACTGCATGAGGGTAACTGCTGTTGAAGGTGTGACCAATATTTTGACCTGCAATATTTTACAGACAAACTTGATATAAGTTTTTAAAATCCAGTGTCAGTGAATGACAGGATGGAGGAAGTCTGGTACTGTCAGTCAGGTTAGTGTGCATTTCCTCTCATACTGACCCACTGACGTCTTAGCGTGTGCCTGTCAGGAAGTGAACCTTCCACATGTTAGCACAGTGAATGACTGCTGAGTAAGAGTGGAACCAGAATGCTGCGAGTTCGAGTCCCAGTAATGAAACTTCTGACTTGGTCTGGGTTGCTACAGCAGCTGTCCCACTATGATAAAAGTAATACAGGAGTAGATTAATAAGTGTGGAAATCTGTCTACAAGCTTCTGCAGTATCAAATGCATAAAAACCATAAGCGGAGTTTGATGTTTGCACTGTACAGACCCATTTGCAAAAAAAATGTATCCTGCTTACCCTTCACCTTAATGCACATAGGAGCCATTATTCTGTCTATGGATACCAACAAACCACTTATGCAAAGGTGCAAACAGCCAGCATAGAACAGAAGGCAAACTCCTCCCAGTCTCCACCAATGATAAATGTAACACTCTGGAGAAGAACACATGGCTGACTCTTCCTGTACTGCCTGCTAATGCTAGCTTCAGGTTACCGTCAAAGCATGTGGGACTGCCTCATTCCAGCAGTGGGGGTTATCTTCACGATCGCCACCTTCCACCTCCAGCCAAAGTGAGTTGTGGTAACTGTCTCTTTATAGGTGGTCGTTCTCACACAGTGAATATCAAGCTTATTCTTACTGCTTTTGTGATGTTTCTCTCTGAAGCTGCACAAAGTTCCACAATGACACTCTCAAAGGGAGCCCAATTCCCACACTCAGTAGCCCCCACATACTGGCGGTAAAGAATAGGGCAAGCAAAGAGCCCCCTGTTGGAGGCAGGGTATAAACGCTATAGGAGAATAGTCTACACTGTACCACCCTGTCCCAACCAGTAGGTGTCACTACAGTGTCCATGTTGATCCTCAGAATAATAAGACAGAATACAATTATAACTAGCATCATACCCAATTAAATAAAATTTCAAGGCAGCAGTACCATTAACAAGTACTACAACATTTTCAAATTGAGACCAAAGATTAATGAAAAAATATGTATACTTATGTATATGTATATTTATGTATACTTTGTCCCAGACAGCCCAGGACACAGGGCAGGGGTACAGTTCAGACAGAATGTTAGCCAATTGCAGCCACATACACACACACATACACACACGCGCGCACACACACACACACACAATTACAAGCTAAGGGGAAGATTAGATACACCAGTTAGCCTGACTGCATGTCTTTGGGAGGAAACTGAAGCTACTGAAGAAAACCCATCCAACATGAGGAAAACGTGAAAACGTGGAGGTGGGATTCAAACCTACAACCCTACACTGTCAGAAAAAAGTACCATATGTACCTTTGTTTGTTACTGGGGCTGCACCCCCAATGGTAGATGTACCTTTTAATACACAGAAATGGAACATTTTTGTATCATTGATGGTATGTTGATGTTGTTTGTACCTTGGGGATGTTCCTCAGAATCAATTTCTGTACTATGAATTGGACTAAAGGGTACATTTACGTACAGCTAAGGGTACAATTGGCAAAACCTTGAAGGTACAGCCCCAGTGACAAGCAAAGGTGCAAATTGGTACTCTTTTTCTAACGTATAGAGGTGGGAGAATCCCTTTTAAGAAATGTATAAAAGAAATACATAGCCAATCAAAGTGCATCATGCGGTCACATTATAACAGTGACATTGGTCAACAGACAGCCAACGGTGCATCAGCGCACACGTGAGCATGCTGGTCAGGCCTGGTCAGACACGACCTCGGCAGCTCAGAAGCCACAGCCCGGATCCCTGCTGGGAAGGAAGCTGCTGCCTGCGGCCATGTCTTCCATGTCAGTGGTAAGGTGATGGGGGCTGTCGTCGTTGGAGATCTCCTTGACGACACTGTAGGTGAGAGCCATACTGCAGGCGGTGGGTCTCTCCGAGCGATGGCCAGCGGCCACAGCGTCCCCCGCGCAGCCGCACAGCCGGCGGAAGGCCGACCGGAACTTCTGCGACATGGCGTTGTAGATCACCGGGTTGATGGCGCTGTTCAGGTAGATGCAGCTTCGACAGAAGAGTAGGAACCAGGTATCCAGGTAGGCATGTTTCAGCAGGGAATTTACCACCACCAGCGTGCGGTAGGGCATCCAGAGCAGGGCGAAGACGCCCACCACTACCGCCAGCATCTTCGTCACCTGGAACACACAATGACCTTCAAGCTAATTCTACATTTAATATGATATTTATATATTAAAGGAAGGTTTAATAGCGGTTGACCGAAATACGTGATTTATTGTGAATTTCTGCCACTTAATATAATGTGTTGCTAGCAGAAACTAAAATAAATAAAACAAAAATTTGAGCTGTGGGACAAGCTAATTCTGTGCAAAAATTCTTTTGGCCTCCTCATAATTCTCGTAATTTATACGAATCCAGAAGTATGACCGTTGTGCGCCAGTTTGAACGATCATGACGATTTATAAGTGCATTTGATAATCACATCCGCTAAGCAAACAAATGCAATCAATTTAAGCGTTTACCTCCAACGAGAGCATTATTATCGTAGAGAATTTTTCCTGCCAAGTAGTGTAGCTACCATAAAACGAATCGATTTTTAATTATTGTCATTAAACACCAACAACGAACACAATTTAACTGACAAGCTGGGAATTAAAGCTGCGGCGCACCGAAGCGGTTCCTATTACAGGGCAAACAATAATTATAAGAAAACACAATATTATAAATGGGCGAAATTAAATGGGCGACGAGACGGTGAATATTTATGTTTTGATACTCCGGTTCAATTAGGCTTGTGTAAATCACATCGTTTGAAGTTGGTATTAATGCCCTAGGGGCGCGTTGGTTATCATGATGAAGACACTTCCCACATTGTGCTACACACAATTTTATGCATTCCTTCAGCTCCTCGTACTTACTCATTCAAAGGAATGATCTTGTAAGAGGTACTTGCTCAGGTACCCTACAGCGCTCACAGTTCAATCACTGTTAGTCGCTATTAATTCATACACATATTACAAAAAATATGAATAAATATTAAAGCTTACATTTTCGAATGTATAAAATAGCTTTTTTGCTGGTCAGATATATTTATGCGACTTTGGTCAACAAACAATGCATATTCCTAGCCTACAATTACAGATGTTCCAGTTATTTCTTCTGGGAATACAACTATTTCAATAACCATATTTTCCTCGGCGTTCGCTTAAGAGTTTTGTCATATAGGCCTATATCTGCATTTCAAAAGCTACCTATATGGAACGTGATTCCGTTTAATTCATCAAGCCAACACATTGCACAAATATTGTTTATTATAAACATCACTTTACCTGCCTACGGGAGGCCGCCGTATTGCTACCGGAACAGTTTGAGTTTTTCAAAGTGATCTTGTTTCTCTTGGATGGCTCTCTATTCCACTTTTTGATGTTTTCCTTGGGATCCGAAGGGAGTGGGTTTAGGAAAAGTATCCTTGCAATCAGCCCATACAAAATAGTGGCCAAAATCAAAGGAAAGACGTAAAAGACCGCATAATCGGCAAAATATATGGGCAAGTACAGGTTCCGCGGGATTTTGTACTCGCATTTAACTATGGTGACATTTCCATTAAAGTATTCTTTAGTGTCGGCCAGATAAAACCACATGACGCAGTAAAGAGAAGTAAGAGCCCAGACGACCACAGTGATCCTTTTGGCCCGTGAGAGAGTGCACAGAAACTGGGCTTTCATGGGGTGACAGATGGCAATGTATCTCTCGATCGTGAAGGCGGTAATGGAGCAGGAGGAAGCGTTGATTCCCAGGTACTGAAAATAAGTAATGCAGAGACAGCCAAGGTAGCCATACACCCAGTGCCCCCCATACAGGTTTTCAGTGATATTGGGCAGTCCGGCGGTCGTCAGCACCATAAGGTCAGCCACGGCCAGGCTCACCAGGTAGCAGTTAGTGGGAGTCCGCATGTGTTTGGTAGTGAGGACCACCAAGATCACCATGATGTTGCCTATGATGCCAACAGCACAGATCAGGGCTACCAAGAGGACGCTTACCACTTTGAATTCGGTGCTGTTCTCGGTCCAGGTCATGAGTGTCTGATTGCCTTCGGCTGCGGTGATGTTCTCCATTTCTTTCTCACGCGGTGCTTTCAGAAAAATTTCAATGAAAAATAACGTTCCATTTTCCCACGTCGTTTTTTCTTTAAAAAACATATACTTTCCAGGAAGCATTTCAAATAGAAACAAAAGTTAAAAATACGTTCGTCATACTGAGCACCCTTGGTCCCGGTTTCGCTGTGTTCAATATAGTAATAAAAAACTTCACTAAAATACTTAATACAATATATAAATCACAGTTTTAACATACGCCAATTATAATCCGCTTTTAAAAGTAAGAATGTTACTTACGTCACGTTTGACACCTTAAAAATCAACAGTGCACATCATATAAATATACCCAACTAAAAGCCGGAGTGTTGTGAGGCGGCGGATAAAGTTCGCGCAGCCTGACCCAGTGCTGCGGCAGCGCTGAATGCGCAGAGACGCTGCCAGTGGAGCTCCTCGGGGTCCCTCCTGAGCAACTGTTTGTTGCGATGGGTTGCAGCCAGCACGCAGAGGCGTGGGACATGCATCAGTAGGGATCACCCACGTCCCGAGAGAAATCACATCACGCAAAATCCCCATACATACACAGCACAGACCTACGACCGACAGTTTAACGCTACTACTAAGCTACTGCAAAGTAATTTTGCGTAAAAGAAACTGAAATTTTACTGCCGATATACTAACAATTTCCCTTAACAAATAAAAACGAGTAATTTTGCATGCATGTATTTTGAACATTGTGTAGCGGTTAAATATTTACATATAGTTTAATTAATGGAAATCGAGTGTTTGCCGTGAAGCTGTATAATCACATTAGCCCTTAGTGTACTATTTTTTCAGGTATATAAAGTGGAAAACGTGCCTGATATACAGTATGTTATTCGTTTAAATTAACATTGTTTTATTTACACTCACCTAAAGGATTATTAGGAACACCATACTAATACGGTGTTTGACACCCTTTGCCTTCAGAACTGCCTTAATTCTACGTGGCATTGATTCAACAAGGTGCTGAAAGTATTCTTTAGAAATGTTGGCCCA
>JABFEA020000138.1:7064156-7082697 GCA_019775915.2 Cyphomyrus plagiostoma | reverse complement strand
TGAAGCAACTGCCATGTGATTGGTTGATTAGATAATTGTATTAATGAGAAATTGAACAGGTGTTCCTAATAATCCTTGAGGTGAGTGTAAATGGATGGTGGATTTTTTTGCCCATTTACATGACTGGATGTATTATTGGTGCCTCAAGAAGTAAAAACACCAGAAACTGATCAGAAAGGGCTGAAGTTTATCCTGCGTCATGCACAACCACCACAGCACCTGCGAACCTATGTGGTATGAAACGTTTTGACAGACAGGACAGTGAGAAGTCAAGATTAACGGTGTGTGAGCCATTACACATACACAAAGCCAAGGGGAGGAACATCTCAGCTGGATTCTGATATTCTTCATTCCCAGATGCTGAAAATAGCACGCCTGCTTAATGCATGGCAGATTCAACAGACAGTACAAATATCCCAACTGCTAGATTTGTATGCTACGAGAATGATTTAATACAAATCTGTTTCATTACACTACACAATAATGCAGGCTGTTGCGGGTTCAGCCCCAGAAAATACTAATATTGACATAATAAGAGGACATGATCTGAAACTGATCCTCATTACCAACTTATTGCCCTTAGGAACTGACGAAGTGTTTATGCCGCGTTTATGCTTTCGAATGAAATATTTCAGAAACATCTATGGCATGATACAGCTTTGTATCTTCAAGAGCGCAATATAAAACATTTAAACGCCCTTTCCGCTGCGGATAATGTTTTGAAGTGTTTATGCTTGTATGGAAAAACAAGAGTAATGTTGTTTAACTCTGCTGCGGCGGTTTTGTTTAGGTGTCCCTGGTGGTTACATAAAATGTCTCTAGCAGATAACAGCCGTTGGTACTTGTTGAAGTTTTATAGTGTACTGTTTATCAAAGGAACGCTTGACATGATTATGCCTACGTTAAAAATAAGCTAGGTTCTCAAATACTTTCATTTGCAAGGACAATAGTAAAATGACAAATAAAAGGTGGTCCATTTCAAAAAAGGTTAATTCATTCCAAAATGATTACATACACTAATTTACATACACAGAATATACACACTAATTATTCTAATGGGGAAAACCAATGGAACTGACTTAGGTGCCAATATAAAAGATAGAAATACCAGACAGAGAAGGAAAAAGGCTTCCTGGATCAGATGGTGACACTGAGGTTACAAGAAGAACCGTGGACTGGAGATTAGCGGGAGGGTCAAGTAAAGGCACCAAAATTGAGCTGGAAATGCCATAAAAAGGCAAGTGTTTGTATGGGAGGAGACAGCAAGTGCTTCAGAATACACTGTCAGAAAAAAAGAGTACCAATTTATAATTTTGACTTGTCTCTGGGGCTGTACCCTCAAATGTCTGCGAATTGTACCCTTACTTTTAGGTAAATATACCCTTTAAGACACAGAAATGGACTCTGGGGAATATTTTTGTACCACTGGCGGTATATTAGTGTTGTTTGTACCTTGGGGATGTTCCTCCAAGTCCATTTCTGTACAGCTATGGGGTACAACTGGCAGTTTCCTAAAACTTTCAAAGAACACCAGATGAGAGCCCTTCTGCTGCATGATCATGAAGCATCAGTGTGCATGTTGCCCCTTCAGCACTCCCTGGCACTACCTCTGACATTCCACACTACAGCACAGAGATCTGGGTCCCCTGAAGGCAGCCCCCCTGGGGGTCTCAGTGTGATGCCTTAGTGTGTCTGTCTTATTAATGCTGCAGGGGAGCTGGGAACTTGCTTTGTCATCATGACAGTGGCGGGCTGAAATCCCCCCAGTTCTGCTGTCATTAGGCTGACATTACCACAGTGTCATAATGGGGAAAAAACTGTCTAACTCTGATATGTGATATGTTCCCATAATCTTTTAACTGACCAGACCTATCTATCTGAATGAAAATGCCCTACATCGGTTGTTTGCATCAGCTCATTAGATGTGTTATTTGCATTTGTCTCCTGCCAGCGGCACTGTTCATGAGAATCGCGCTCCGGCAATGAAGAGCGATGACCACCACTATAGTCTGCCTTTAACAAATAAGGGGTGTCCCGGCAGGATGGTCACAGCGGGGTCGGATAAACATACCTTGCCGCAACGTGTCGAAACAACTAGGAGATTTACATGAAACGTGGGGAGTATGGCACCAAGATAGCCCCGCTTTATTTATAGGGATCGAATTAAGATGACGTTATTGTCCAAGTTACGCATAAATGAAAACGTGGCGGCGGCCCGGGGTGCGATCGGTGACAACAGCAGCAAGAAAACTCTGAATCTAAGTTTCTTTTGTTTACCTTCGATTCGTACAAATCGAGGCAAAGAGACCGAAGACCTGCCGGAAAACTTGGTTAAGAACCATCGATCAAAATAATGACGATACATACTGTCAAGAAGTGGCACGTTCTATGTTCTGAGAATGGGCAGTATTTCAGTTAAATGCATTAAAAATGCGGATTCATTTACTTTTGAGCATTTTGTAATTTGTATTTTGCTGGACGGAAAAAAAATCAGATGTAGGCTAATTTGTAACAAAATGGATTGCGATATTGTATTCTGTGTATTTAAAATATTTAATAAAATGTCATTTTAAGAACGTTCATTTCTAGAGGCTTACAGACTTTTAAATACAGCCTATATCGCCATCCTTGGCATTATTCCAAGGAAAGAAGCTGCTTTGGTAACCGGCGTAAATTGCCCATTAGTATATGCTGTAAAATCGGCATATATTGCTGACTGAATGTCAGCAAGGTCGATTAGCAAACAGCATTGCTGTGCTCTAGAACTTGTATGAACGCGCTAACCTCCTATAAGGCTATAGTGGTATTCTAAATTAATTTCAACGTACAGTACATGCTCAGGCAGTGCAGGCATCTTGTGGTCTATCATATACGTGGAAGCCTTCATTAGCGATAAATCAGGCTAGCTATAGTTTTTTTTCTAAGGACAATGTACATTTCTATAATCTAAACGTGGGAGTTTTTAACGCCACTAGGTTTGTGGAAAAGGAAGAACAGACTGCATGGTGAACTGGACGATGCATATATCATCTGCGTCGCAGTAGCTGGTCCCCTTTGTATTTTTTTGAGTGTACATTTCTTTGAGTTTATGTTCGGCACCCTACTGTAAGACAAAGCTGGCAATTCACGCATTATTATAATTTAATAAAGCGTTACGGCGCCTCATTGCGCTTACATTTACACTTTATGGATGGTTTAACTGTGTGGTAGAATGATACGAAGAAATGCCTGTCCCATTTGCCTGAACAAAATACAGCTTTTCATAGTCCTGAGCACTCGCTATACATTTAGTTTATATGAAACTACCTTTAATAAAATAGAAAGAAATACAGGACTTGATGCATCTGTGCGACGGACGTCGCCGACATTCCCCGGTAGAATGGCTGCTACGCACAAATCGTGACGTAATACGTATCTTAACGCAAACCATTTGATAAAGAATGCATTAACTGCCATAGAATAGTAGGTAAATAATAAGTATATATAGTAAATGATAAGATTCAGCCAGGGCCGTAATAGCTTCGGGGTCCCGTAAAACCACAGAGTAAATGCTAATCTTAATTTCTATTCGTTTTATTGAAAACAACCCCACAGTTTAAGGATCTGAAATGTTCAGCCCCACACTGGATGGAATTATCGACTCTGCCTCCCCCTCACTGCGGATTTAATTACTTCATCGCCACCTAACTGCCTGATTTTTAAAAAGTATCATTTAAGCGCAGCATTACTGAGTCGGCAGGGCCGTAAGAATGTGGCCTAAACCAGCGGTAGGAATGAGGTTCCCCGAGGAGGCCGCCACAGCCGTAAGATGGCCCTGTCTGCTGTTAAAACTTTGAAAGTTTTAATGCATTCATTACTCTAGCTACGACTGAAGAGATTCTCTGTTATCGTTTTTCTGCCTTCACCTCTGGGCTCTGCTGTGCCGTTTGTGAAGCCCGGAGTTCCCGAGCCTCAGCCCCAAGTACGGGGTCATTCAAAATAAAGAATCAGAGAATTAATCGTTAAAAAGTAAATTAGATAGCCAACCATATTGAACCCCATATATCATTTCAATTGCGATATCTGTATTTTAGCAAGATTAGAAAGTCGAATTCAATTATTTAAATCAAATAACCCACAAAACCCAAGCATCCTTTAACGCTAAGGGTATTATTATTAGTTCCGTCATAGGTTTGCTGTTGTATAGGTTGCCGATCCTCAAGAACAGTTTTACTGCCCTCTTCTGGATATGGAGGCTATTGAACGGGTTAATTCATACCATTCCACAACGTTTAATAACGAATGAATTTCTATGTGTTTTAAGCCTAAAGTTTAATATATTATATCTACAGACTTTGACAAATACAAGTATTGGATCCATTGAAGTGCTGCATAACCCCCCCTAGGCCACATTCTGCTGAGCATCCCACCCCCAAAGACAAGCAATTATCACATTTTGTCAAATCATTTACATTAAAATCTTTTCATTAGCACAGGGTAACTGGCTGCTAACTAGCTAACAGCTTCTGTTTCATGAAATGCAACCAGAAGTATTTCTCTTGATTTTTCACTCAGTCTTTTGTACCCCCTTATCAAATCGTCTATGTCACCTGTTGGACGGGCCACCCCTGTTGGTGATGCACTGTGTGGGAAGGAAATACCTGGCCCTGTTTACAGCATATTGTAGCGTCTTCTGCCTTTCACCAGAAGACCCCGGGGAATAACTGGAGTCGACAACAGGAATTTGTAGGAACAATTCCCAATTGTTGGGCTCTCCTCCTTCCCATGAGCTCTGAGTGTTCTGAGCGTGTGGCTGATAAGGTGCCAAACAGTGCCAGTGGAGCACGACCACCCTGTTCCGTTCCATCAACCGCACCCTGTACACAACGTCCGACAGTTTTTCTAGGACCGTGCACGGCCCAGCCCACTGTGGCATCAGTTTCAGTGACAGTCCTTTCTTCCGAATGGGGCAGTATACCCATACATTCTCCCCCACTCCAAAATCCCTGCCACGGCTGTGCACATCGTATGCTCGTTGCTGCTTGATCCCAGCATTCGTCGTCAGAGCCCGTCGAGCCAGCTCGTGCGCACGGTGTAGTCTTTCCTGCATGTGGAAGTAATATTCCATGCCCGGCTTCTGCGGTCACTTGGCCTCAGGTGGCGGCCCAAACACAAGGTCCACTGGGGTACGGAGCTCATAGCCAAACATGAGTGCAGCAGGGCTGAGTTGCGTCGAGTTGCGTGGGCCCAAAATGTCCACTCCCACACGTTCCATGGGTGCCCCCACCCGATAGTCCTGCATGGGCGCATGTGAATGCTGTGAGGGCCCCTTTTTCGTCGTGCATGTGTCACAGCGATGGATGAACAGTTCGCTGTCCATATGACAATTCGGCCAATAAAATCGTTCACGCAGCCGGTGCTTATTGATGCCAAAATATCCACACCCCACATGTCCAGGTACCAACCCCAACACCCGCTCACGTAAGTTTTGGGGTACTAGGAGCTGTAGGATGTCCCCCCATCCACTCAGGCGTTTCCAGCGGCGGTACAACAGGCTCCCCTGGAGAGTGAGGCTGGACCACTGCGAGTGCAGCGACTTTAGCTTGGGGTTGCCAGAAATGGCTCGGTAGTCTGGCCGGGGGTCGGCCTGCACCCACACCTCCGTACCTGGGACAGGATCGAGTCGCCCTCCTGCTCTGCTTGCAGTTGCTCCTCACTCAGCTTTGGTAGCATTCTCGGGGCCCGTGTGGTCATGCCTCGACATTCCCCCGCCGCCAGTGCTCGCCCCTCAGCTCGCTGGCAATACCGGCAGTGGTTCCCGATGCACGGATGTCCACGTCCGCATTCCCATGTAGCTGCCCTGCTCTGTGTTGGATGTCTGTATTGGTAGTCCTGGATCTGTTCTAACCACAGCGTTAGCTATCCCTCGGGTTCCTTAAAGTTCAACAGCCAGGTCAACCAGGCATGATTGGTCCGAGTCAAAAACGGTCGGCCGCATAAATAGGGACGGAAATGCCGGAGAGCCGCCATGACAGCTCGTGGCGCGTGACGCAAAAGTCGGCCGGCGAGAGAAATACGCTACCACTCGCTCGCCTTGCTCCCCGCTCTGGGATAATACTGCCCCCAGTCCTACATTACTCGCATCTGTGTCTAGTATGAAAGCACGCTTTGGGTCTGGGTAATCCAGCACAGGGGCCGTGGCTAGCGAAGCCCTTAGCTGTGCAAACGCGCATTCAGAGGAAGTGTCCCACTCAAAAGTGCGGCTCTTTTTCATCACCTCGTGCAGCGGGCTAGCGATGGTAACAAAGTCCTTCACAAAGCGCCTGTAGTACGAGGCTAATCCCAGGAAACTCTGGAGCTGCTGTACATTCTCCGGCATGGGCCAGTCCTTTACCGCAGCCACTTTTGACTGGTCCATCGCAACTGCATCCTTCATATCACGTGCCCCAAGAAAGCAGTCTCACGCCGGAACAAGTGGCACTTCTTGGGGTGAAGCCACAGGTTTGCCTTACAGATCGCCAAAAACACTTCCTTAAGGTTCGCCAGAGCACTGTTAAAGTCCACCACATGCACAAGCAGATCATCCTGCGCTAATTCCACTTGCCAGTACCCGTTACGGAGATCGAGGGAGCTGAACCACCAATAGCCCATGATGTAGTCCAGGGCTTTGTCGATGCGGGGAAGCGGGTAGGAGTCCTTGCGCGTGACATTATTCAGCTGCCGGTAATCCACACAAAACCTCGCTTAGCTAACAGCAACTGCCGGGGGCGCAGACGGATCGGCAGTGCGTTTCCCATGTCGATTTGGTGCAGAACTAAGTTAGTTTGGGTGCAGTCTTGTTCTTTAGCTGCGAAAATGTCAACAAACTCCAGGAGTGCACGGAGTCTCTGTCACTGATCTCGGTCTAGCCCCTCGCAGCTGCGTGTGAACAGGTCATCCATGGCCTCGCAAATTCCCCGCTTAGCACTGTCCTCACAGGCTCGGGTGGGAAAGAGACATGGAGGCAGGGGCTGGCCTCGCCCAGCCAGACTCGCCTCCCCAAAGTTAGTGCACATCCTCCAGTTGACGATATCCACAACCGCGCCCCACTTCTCTAGTAGGTCCAGTCCAATGATGCAGGGATCTTGGATATTCCCAATGAGGAATTTGTGCGTGTTGTTGTAACCCCCCCATGGTCACCTGCACAGCCCTTTTTCCTTGCATCACCACATTTTCTCCTGTCACCGTGGAAATCCGTAACTTGCCACCAGCCACACTGGAAACACAGGTAGCATTCATTTCTGGCAGTAGACCGATGCAGATAAGGAAAATAGTAGCGCCAGTATCCACCAACGCACCGCACCGTACTGAGCCAGTGTACAGTCCACATATAGTCCATCGTGGTGGCCCACACGTCCCACCCGTAGACTGTTCCTTTCCGATGGGGAGAAGTCCTTTCGCTGTCCCTTTCACCACTGCTGTCATGACGGTCTTGCGCCTGTCACCGAGGGCCTCCCTGCACCCGACAGGCCCTTTCTCCGTCCATCTACCCGACCACCTAGTTCACCCTGTCGCTGGTCCAGGAGGATGTGCTCGCTCCCTCCAGGATTGACTCAATGCGCTCTACTTCACACACCGCCAGATCGAGCAACTGGGGCGAGACTAGTTGGACCTGCTCACGTAGCCGCTGTGGGCGCAGACCCCTCAGGAACGCCCGCAGTGCCAGCTCTTCCTGGGCCTCTGAAGGGAAATCCGGGTAGCCTCATCGCACCAGACCCCGCAGATCCGCTGCGAAGGCCCCCAGCTTCTCCCGGCTGTAACGATGCCAGTGTGAAAGCTCCTCCCAGGTGTCTTCTCGGCGTGTGTGTCGGGCAAACTGGCGCTGTAGGGCACCCTGGCCCAGTCCTGCTGTTTATCCGGCAGGAGGTCTCCAAGCACCTGGAGCGCGTTTCCCTCCAAGGAAAGCGCGACACGGATGGCCGTCTCTGCCGGCGACCAGCCCTGCGCCTTGGCCGCAAGCTGGACCTGAGCTATGTAAGCGTCAGTGCGACCTACAGGGCGTGTCCTGCTGGTATGGCCGTCGTTCACCGCAGAACAATTCCCAGAGCAACAGCTGGGAAGCTCTTTTAGTTAGTGCACTAGTTACAGGAGTAGCGTAGTTCTGAAAAAAACACGCGTGCCCATAACTAGCTAGCACACTCACACACACTCATTCCCTCTACACATGGCCGAACGGCCGGACGTGACCCAAGCGAAACAACGTCTCGGGAACGGTGTATCCACAAAACACAACTGAAACGCTCCTAACATTCCCCAAACAATACAGTACAACATGTAATAACCTTAGAACAAACTAACAAGGGTAAACACACATAATAAACACTTAAACTTAACACTAAATACACACTATGCGCCCCAGTGCACTATGGGAGACCCGCCCACACACCGGAAACGTCGGTACAATATCATGACTTGAGAACATGGTTGGCTCATCCAGGAGGGGGCAGTGTAGAGGCCCCTAAATCCTTGGTAAAATCTTTGACTCATAACTGGAGTTATGATAAGGCTGTTAAACTGTTCCAATGGTAGTTCAAATGTAATATAATAGCATTTTTCAGGATATGTTACTGCATAGGCATTGATCGTTTGGACCCCCCCACATTTAACATAAAATATTAGTTCATCCAGTGCTGTTTCTGCTGCTTTGCAAAATTATCCATTCCACTTGATCAATATGAGAATACACATACCACTGAAAGACCACTCCGGGTCTTGCAGGAAATGGCATCTAATTCATTAAAAAGATTTCTGGGGGAGTGTACCCAGACCCCCCACCAGTGTGTTTCCCCCACATTCAAAATGCTTCTGACGCCCCGTGTTACTGAGCTGAAGTTAACATGCAATGTCCTCTAGTGAACCTGGAAGCTTCATATACGCACCTTCAGCACCCAGAATATGATCACACCTGAAAGACGCATCTCACACCCTTCCACGTGCACTCTCGCTACTCAGGGACAGAACGTCATGTTGCCACGGAAACTAGTGTCTCTTGCATCTATACCAGAGTCTACCTGTAGCCATTTGCATTTCATTTGTCGGTTTTGTGCTGGTATTTTCTGCCTGTGCCAGTCTAACCCAGACCATTTTAAGTACAATGAGCGATATGAGAGTCTTCTGGATCTGTAATGCCCTGGCAGTCTGTTTATGGGATGTCCTGATTAATGAAAGTTGTAGAATGATGAATCTCTCAGGCCCCCCTAGCCCCACTCCAACTGAGCAGACAGCATACCTTGACCTTCTGACCCATCTGGAGACCTGAAGCTCATACATTCCCTGCTCACTGTTCCCCTCCTCGCTAAAGCCAGATGGGCTCTTCTTTGTTTGTACCCCTCCCCCATTTCTGGCAAACACCTTACTCCTAGTTAACTGTTTCATTTCCTCTGTGTGATCGATTTTTTCCTCACCCATACTGGAGCAAACCATACAGCTAACCAGTGTAGTCATATAGTGTTCCCACTTTATTAAAAAATAAATATAATACAGTTTTACACTAAGCAATATGTGTTATTATTATAATCATTATTGTAACTACAGAATACAGAACTAATATGTCTTCAGAAGAGAAGGCTACAGGTCGTCTTTATGCATATTCTGTTCAGTAAGTGATGCCATGAGAAATGAGCAGCATTCTGTTTTTAGAGAGGGGATGTAAAAAAGGTTGATATCACAGGTTTAAAAAAAGAGGATGCAGAGCCGGGTAGTGGGGGGGGGGGGGGGGGGTTAGGCGGTTGCCATGTTGTAATGTGGGATGAATCACCATCTAAGGACAGCTAGTGTCCATGAAGTCTTATACTGAGCATTATTCAGGTTAATGCTCATTTTCTTAATGCTTCATCATATTTTTTATATTTACAGAATTTCCTATCATCTATCTATCTGTCTGTCTGTCTGTCTGCCTGCCTGCCTGCCTGCCCATCCATTCCCTTTCATACCAGTAAGCATGTGAGCTCCAATGAGTGAACTTGCCCGACATCTGTCATAGGTCACATTAGTCTAAATTAGTCCAAGATTAAATAGTAAAAAAAATTACAGTTTGTCACATAAAACAATGTAAAACAACATTAAACTTCCTCTAGTCTTCAAGCATGCAATGTTGACCATGAAATGTAATGAAGTTCAGGTTGCCTGTGGTATGGGGAACGTGAGATTTGATTACCAAAACATAAATAAATACGATAAAGCTAGCCAGTGGTCTCCAGATGAACATGAAAACAAATACACTGGATTTTTTCTCATCTAAGACTGTTTTGCATTCAGGGGTAAGATAAGCAAAGCGGTATTTTTCCTAAAAACTCCAGACAAGTTTCTCTAAAAAAAGTTGCCCTCTGGGATTCTGAGGGCTTGGCACTGAATGAGGCTCCTGTTTCTCTATCCCAGGCCTTCACAGGACTTCCCCAAACACTACTCCAGCTTTCCAGGATTCATCCTATAAAACTATGGGGAGCCATGACAGTTGGGCGTGGCCTGAATATATTCATATCATATATAATAGTGGAGGAAAACCTGACATGCTCACTGATCACAGGGGGAACACTCAAACTCGCACACAGATTCAGAAGAACTAAACCTTTGGGGTGGAACACATACAAAAACATTATAACTATATATTTTTATTGTCCAAATGATTATGTCTTGAAATCAAAACCCAGTTTTTGAATCATCTACATGTTCTCAGTCACAGCCCTGTACAGTAATGTAGTAAAACTAAATGAAACAGTATAAGTGAACAGCTCTCTGAAATTCAACATCATGCTCACTACGATTAGACAACTGAAAACAAAATGTTATTGTTTCTGATCTTAAATAAGCTGTTCTAGCATTTGTAAGAAGGATAAAAACTTGTTAACAATTTTCCAACTCTGATTGCGACCTTTTCAGAACTTGCCATGACCCAAATTTGGTTTGTGGCCCACAGGTTGAGAATCAGGGGGTTACAGTTAAAGTGAGGAATGTTTAAGTCCCAAATCTGTTTTTGTATCAGCAGAGCTTCTGATTCTGTATGAATATTCTGAGCCTTACTTTGCGTGTTTTTACTGCAGTGATCTGGTTTCTGTCTTGGGAGGATGGAACCAAAAACCTTGAGGTCTTACTATGATTTGCCCTTTCTGCAGGGCTGGCCTCAACCTCACACTGTGCATCTGGCTGCTATTTCCTTCTGCTTCACAGTATCGGTGGGAATAAAAATGGAATATGTAAAAAATCTTTGTGATGGTAGCCTATGGGAAAAAAAGATGTTGGCAAGTGGAGTGGTTCAAAAATAAAAGAGAAAAAACACGAGCATGGGCGGGGCTTATTGAGTGATGTACTCCTCACTGACATTCTAGATAATTCTTATTGGCTGCATCAATTAAGGTTATTCAGACCTGCTGAATATTTCTAGATATTAATACATAACACAGTATCATTCATTTACTCGAAATGTATATTACAGACCATGGCGATTTCATAAAACTTGCTGTCATTTTTTTGGAGTGAAAAAAATAAAACTCATATGCAAAAATATACCCCGACAACCTGCTTATAGTATAAAAATAGTTTGGTTCAGAACAAACATGATGTTTACTTCCACATATAGTATGCGATCCTCAAATATGTCATTTTAAGAGAGATTTCATGCAATGTCAGTTCACTAACCAGTAACCAGATATTTTCACTTAGTTAAAATGAATGAACTGAAATGAATTTTTTATGTTAGGATCACTTTAGGTTATAAAATTATATCCCGGTCATTATTCGGTTTTACAGTAATAAGGCATTTTTGGTCTGGACTTTTGTGGTTAATTACTACATAATTAATAGCATAACACTATACTATTTGTGCCCCTTCAACCGTTTTGGTAAATGTGAGATGAGCATTGAAGTTTCACTTATTTAGTCACCGAGGGCCTTACATCCACCTTGCTGTTCCCCCATGAACCCCATCTGGCTGGGTTAGATGGATGTTCTTCTGCAAGCTTTGGTGACTTCCTTCGTATGATATCACTGTGCCCTTGGAGAGATTTTGGAAGGCCAGCCGCTCCTGGGAAGATAAATTACTGTTTCAAGCCATCTCCATTTGGAGATAATGGCTCACGCTGCAGCTGGATGGCATCCCAGAGCATTAGATATTGCTTTGGAACTCTTTCCACACTAATATATTTCAACAACTTCTAATATACAGTGGTACCTCGGTTCTCAAACTCACTAGAACTCAAATTCCTTGAACGTCGAACAAACCAGTTTGACCTAGAACTCGTTCTGAATATCCGAAGTCGAACGGTGAACGCTGCCCTAATATAAATCATAAACGGCAGAAAATGAGTCATACTACAATGCAATTGTTATTTGAATGCCTTCTTCACAGACTGGACGATTAACTAAATAAACCAGTGCAACGTTACAGTAAGTAACAATAAATAAACCACTAACTTACGTGTACTGTTAGAGCATTTATGTCATTTATTTAAACTTTATTTTATCAGGTAAATTGGTTGAAAACCAGTTCTCACTGCTTTATGTGATATTCGGGAGAAATAGCAGATTACGCATCAGAACTGCCTGGGATACAAACATGCGTGTAACTAAACTCTTCAGCCAATAAAGGCAAATGTGTGTCGTCACAGAGGCGGTTCCAGTTTGTGCAGCCTGGTGAGAGGTCACAATGCACCTAACCGTAATGCATTGCGTCAGGATCACAATGCGTTGCTTTAAGCCAGCGCTGTAAGCATGTTGAACGCACCCAATAACCGGACTGGGGAAACAAACTGAAACGAGGAGTTAATACAGAGGACTAATGACAACAACCAGAAACAGCTAATCACATGGGGATCCCACACGAGGTTAAAGAGGGGGCGTGGCACACGGAAGAAGCGGACGATTGAGCCGGTGTTCCGGGCAATTCAGTTTCCCTATGTTTCCCCTGTCGCTCGTTGATTTGTACACAGTTCCGCTGTTGTTTTCACGAAGCTCTTGAGGTTATCCAGCCATATATTTTAAAACATCACATGCCTTTTCCATGTTTTTTTGTTTTTACAGATAATAAATGAAAGTATTTAATTCGCTGGATAGAGATATTTCTTGATGAAAACGGTATAGTATTGCTTATTGACTATATTATGCATAACAAACTACTGTATTCATATGTAATAATGTACCTGAGTGATTTTCAGACATCTCACATACATATTTGCCTAAATATTAGGAGAAACATTAATTCCTGACATCCAGGATATTTGGTTCCCCCCTGTTAAAGCAGGTATACAGCAACTCTGGGCCTCGGTACTAATAACAATACAGTATTCAAGTGTAATAATGTACCTGAGTGATTTTCAGACATTTCACATACCTCTTTGCTTTAATATTAGTGGAAACATTATTTCCTGATAGACAGGAGAAACATAGGGAAACCGAATTGCCCAGAACACAGGGACAGGGGTGATGTTGGGATAAGATCTTTGTCGTTTTGGAAGCCATTAAGAAAAAAATGCTCTTCTTGTTTTATCCTGTTCATAGTGCTAAAAAAAACATATTTAGGTGTAATTTTGGTTGGGCGGGAACCAATGAATTGGTTTTCCATTATTTCTTATGGGAAAAATTCGATCAGAACTCGAACTTTTTAGGATTCGATCCGGAGTCCAGAACGGATTAAGTTCGAGAACCGAGGTACCACTGTAATCCCTTCTGGGATTTCCTTTGATCATGGTACAATGAGCTTGCAGAAACTTCATGGTGACTGTTTCACTCTAATGGCAAAGCTCAAATATGCATGAGGCTTAGATTCAGTCAGGCTGTGCTTTATCCGCTGAATCTAAATATCAATTAAATTTTGTTAATTGATTCATTGAGTATCTAGGAGGCAATTGCATTTACATTTATTTATTTAGCAGATGCTTTGTCCAAAACAACACAACCCTGACGGCATCAAATGCCAGCACATCCAATGAGTTAATCAATTCACACCTACACTTGCACACACAAGTATGTTTGAGTGATAGATATCATTATTATTATTATTACTGTATAGCGTATGTTAAAGATATAGGAAATTGAAATATACATGTATATATGTAGGAACACGTGTGTGTATGCTACATATATATAATACCCATTTGTAACATTATTGATTGATTGATATTGCTGTTGTTATAATTTGTGTTGTTTGATGTCCTTAAAGTAATGATTGTTATGTTTCATATGGCTGTTTGTATTCCCCTACACTTAATTTTCTCCATCCCACCTACATTATTAGCGATGTTATTTCTGTATACCTTTTTTCTCTTATCCTTTTTTTCTTTTTTTCTCTCTCTCCCCATCGTAATTAATGGCTGTAATTGTTTTTTCAATTGTTTCCCCCTCCATTTTTTTCTCTTTTCTTTTCACGATAATAGGACGGGTGAGTTCGGAGCGGCCACTCTCTTGCATGTAATGTAAAATAATGTCGTCCTCCGAAAAGGGGTGGTGGTGGTGGGCAATAAAAAAAAACAAGAAAAAAAGAAAATAAAAATAACACAGAGACGGGTCCATTCATCCATCCTTCCTTCCATTCATCCATCCATTTTCTGAAACTGCTTAATCCCAACTGGAGTAGCGGGGTGGACCGGAGCCTATCCCGGGAGCAACGGGCGCAGCCGGGAACCAACCTTGGGCAGTTGCCAATACACCGCACGGACAGAGCTGGGTCAGACAGTTATTAATTTTCCTCATGAGTAATATGGTTGTTAAATAACATTTCCCCTTAAATAAATGAAATATTATTTTGACGTCTTATGTGTCTACTCAAGTTCCCTCTAATCCCTCTACTAAATATGACGTTTTGCCTAGAGATCTGAAACCGTCTAGTGAGACAAGTATGTAATACCAGAGGAAACAAGGCAATACAGCATGGCAAAATTTTATAACAAAATGTAAACCATATGTTATTAAACTTTAGGAGTGCGTACTTAAACGTAAACACAGGCTACAGGCATGAAACTCCAGATAACATTAAAGGACTCTGAGGTGCACTGGAGATCAGCGTCTGTAGCCCAGCAGACTACATTTCCCAGAGTTCCGCCTGAGCCGCTATCTGTGGTTCCGCTCTCAGCCAGGGAGGCTGTCCCGACCCGGCTCAGATGGGACTAAAGCATCCTTCTCAGTACCTAAAGTGAGAGCGACGGCTAGTGCTGACGGGGAGGCACCGAGAGGGTATTTAATTAAACTGCTCTGCTTTTTTTTTTACTTTACAGAATCGTTTTATGATTTCATCATTCTCCTTACTCACGGATGAGTTGGTGTTGTGCTTTAAATGTAGTTTTCATTTTGTTTTAATGCTTGCTAATGAAAAGCGCGTTGAGATTTAAGAAGGGTCTCATCTGTAAGCTTCGTTTCAATTTATTATGCAGCATTTGAGCTTTAAAGGAAGCGATCACTGAAGGCGTTATTTGGAACTGGCATCTTTATACGGAAATGGTACCGGAGTCGCAGTTTTTGTGCCCTGGGGCTGTCGTGGTATCGATGCTTTAGATAAACATTTTCAAAAGAAAATTGCCATTCTTATAAAAAATTGTGAATTCGGCATTTGTTTTTCAAACGTTCTTTTTAGCAATATACCACGTGTGAGTGCGATCTAATTTTAAGAGGCCACTTAATGAAAATACTACAAAATAAAGGAGTGCTGATGCAGCGGGACAATCCGTCGTTGTTAATCTCTTTCAGTGGGTCAAGTGGGTTTTCGTTTCCTAAGGTATAATGAACTTAGTTATATTAGCAAATTATATTGTGTGAACTCTGAGCCCAAAAGAAATGAAAAACAATAATAATAAAGATTGAAGCACGTGGCCGTGCCATTGTAGTGGGCATAGACTATATCAATCAGTGTGAGGCTGCATTTTGTGAGATTGCATGTGCTTGTTTCTTAGGGAGACTAGCGATGTCCTGATACAGAAGTGGGGCAAGAAAGCAAAGACTTAGATGGCCGCACTGGAACTTCTGTACATCGGCAAAGACGGCAGGGAAGCCGGTCTCGACCGGGCTTTAGGTTCCCATTGCCATCAATCAAGTATCTCCGCCGGGGAGGCGACTACGAAGCAGCATCTGGTTAATCCGTGTGAAAGAACGGCCGTCTGGGAAGGACAATGTGATTCAGCACCAAGGACGGCTCCCCGGGACGGGGGCGGCGTGCGCAGCCAGCGGCCGCCGGAGAAGGACATCCGCCTGTGCTGCGACCAGGAGCTGGAGACTTCTTTCGCGTTCGTGGACGAAAATGTCAACCTGCAGCGCGCCAGTCCGCAACCGTCCGGGAAGAGACGGCACGGCGACAGCCGTCCGGAGCCCTTTCAGGATCTGTCGCTGATATCCGACGACGATCTCTCCGAGAGTCCGGGCAAAGTAGACTACGGGCTCATCAGCGCCGTGACTTTCCTGGTGACTGGCATGTCGCTCGTCGCCATCTCCTACGCCGTCCCCCGCGAAGTGAAGGCGAACCCGGACAGTGTGTCCGCCCGGGAGATGGAGCGGCTGGAGAAGGAGAGCGCCCGGGTCGGGGCGCACCTGGACCGGTGCGTGATCGCGGGACTCTGCCTCCTCACGCTAGGAGGCGCCGTCCTTTCCACGCTGCTCATCATCTCCATGTGGAAAGGCGAGATGTACAGCAGAAAGGTCCTGGCTTATTCCAAGCAGTCGGCGAAAGTGTACGGCTCAGTCAATTTTAGGATGAAATCTAGCCCCGATCATACCTCCTCACCCCTTCCCGTGGATGAAGATAACACTGAATGTATCGATTGAAATGCGAGCTGAGGAGCACAATTTTATCTCTTCACTTACTAAAAGTAAACCGTAATGAGTAAAAATGCTTCATAACTGCATTAGTGATGCCCAGCGTGCAATTAACCTATTTTAAGTTATTTGTATCTCATATAAAAGCTCGTTAAATAAAACAGCGTCAATAAAAGGTTACATAGACGGCTGGGGTGAAGTTCAGTTTCATTTTACTCGACTTTTATTCAGTCAGTTGAAGTCAAAACGTGAGTTTAATTAATGTGCTGGCCTGCGTGCAAGGATTTTAAAAACGCTATTAAAAACTTGTGTTTGCAGTTCATCCTGTGCTGTCCTGACCTGTAGTTAGGTGAATTGTTATTTCTAAAATAGAATAGAATTAATTTAATCCTCCCCCTGTCTTGTTCTAAGTGCTCCCTTGCACAAGCTGCAGGCCCCCTCGAATAAGACACACACACACACACACACGTATATCTGTTTGTCTCCAGAGACATTTCAAGCCAAAAAGTCCAAATAGACATAGAGTGAGACATCACATCATGTTAGATTTGGAAACAAAATTTCATTGTCTTCTCAAGAAAATATTCTGAAGTCTTCAATATAATTTATAATAATTTTAAATTGAAAAGTCATGTTCCGCGGATGTCCTGGGAATGTGACCGTGCTGTTCAGGAAGTGTGTGACCCCAAACACACACACTGCAAACTTGAGATGCTCTTGGGGGGAGCAGTCCTAGCAGGTATTAGCTATCACTCATTTCCCATTAGCTAAAACCACAGCACAAGGAGGAAACTTACATTTCTATCTTAACTGGCAGAGAAATGACTTCTCCAGTTAATGATCTGCTTTTTTCAGGGAACAGTTAATGATTTATTGACACCAAGGCTATCCCAGTTGTGTACATATTTCATGTTGTTGGCTTTTTACATCAAATGGGAGGATGTCATAAGGCATATGGTTAGTATAGCTGAACCCTAGTGGCCTTTGATTGCAGGGGCATGCTGACGTCCCCATTGGGTGTAATTCAAGTCATTCACTTGGGCTCATCCAATCAACATTGTCGCTCTAGGATCTTGGCGGGGGAGGGGTGTGCCTGGACTTCTGCAGGCTGAAGGGCTCCCTCGGGATTCACCTCTGAATATGCTTTGGGGTGGGAGGACTGTTAGTGCTGCTTCAGATTGCAGGGAACACCATCCCAGGACACAGTCCCGGGGGTAGGGGGAGGGGGGGTCTGGAAGGAGGCCCAAATGTCTGACAGAGACATTCCTACTCCAAAAGTTGCCCAATTGCACCTAGTTTAGCTAATTTTAATTGGCAACCAACTTCCCTAAATGGGTGTTACTCTCCTCAGTTTGGGAAGTACGCAAATAGCCACAAGGAAAAATGAATATCTCCCTCACTGGAATGGAGATATTAAGATCCCATATTCATAATATCAAAATTAATTCACCCGATTTTGAAAAATAAATTCAACAGCAAGCATCTGTAAGTTATGAAGGAACTTCAGGCCCTAAGACAACGCAGGTCATATGACAAAGAAATCTGTTCCTTTGGCAGACGCCTCGATTTCCTAATAGGTGACATTTTATCTACACACACCAAGCACTTTGCATCCCAAACTCCTGAGAAGTAATTTTTCTGAAGGTACTTTTCAAATGAAATTGAAGATCCTGTTTAATGGCTAAATCAATAACTGGATGTCTTGTCCCTGGGTTTCTGTTGCATAGCAACATCTGAGGAGGGTGTTGAATATGTTTCCAAGGCTACAGAAGGGGTGGTGGTGGTGGTGGTG
>JABFEA020000138.1:7011482-7052997 GCA_019775915.2 Cyphomyrus plagiostoma | reverse complement strand
GTGGCGGGGGTCCTAAACAAATCTCTGTCCTACAGGACATCCTCTCATCTGGGTTTGTCTGGGGGGGTGGGGGGATGACGATGACGTGATCCCCTTTATTCAAGCCAATAAAGAAAATGGCAGTCGAAGCTCGGACTCCGTGCCTGCTGTCAAATTCAATAAGGTATCCTTTAATGTTTTCTTTTAATCAACCAAATTGCATTATACAATGCCACACGGCTCACGAGGTAGCAGGGTGGGGGCACGATGAGGGACTTCTTGGGCATTTATGATATTAGGTGAAATGGGTAAATGGTTCTGGGGGAGGCAGCCGGCCGGTGACTCATCCCACCCCCCCCAGCGCCGGGGCAGACAGGCAGGCTGGATGAACCTCGCGGCTGTGACGCGTCCCTCTTCCTGCCATTGACTTTGAGATGCAGGGCCGCCGTTGCTCGCCCGGGCCTCTCCAAACTCCCGTCTCGTGGCCGCACGCTTCTGCCTCCGTCCAAGCCGTCATCACACACAGCGCGATGCCGCCGTGCACTGCCAGCGCGGCTCCTACCTCGGTCGCTCCCGCGGTGGGCGAGCAGACGGCGCCCAAGGACATCATTAAAGTCCCTCCATTTCGACAGATGAGGACACGGCGTACAGCTGAGGGATCGACTTTCTCTGCCCCATAATTGCTGCTGAGCCTCATGGCTCATATACAGTTACTGGTGTTATTAGAGTTGCTGTGGTTTTTCACCTTGAACCACCGGATTCCCTCTCAGCTTAGAGTCTGTGCTCTTTTCTGGGCCAGAGGGAGTGCAAAATCCTTCCTGACACGGGACTCGAGACAGGAAAAAGAGGCCTGATTGAACACATTTCCCTTCTCCTCCACATCCTGTGATGAAAAACAGCTTTGAACGCGCATCTTGTGGTCCATCAAGCACTCCTTGCTTTGTGTCACGGGGAGGGCGTGGCATAATTCATGGCCTGTGGAGGATGGTGTGGAGTTTGTAGGCTGGCATGGAGTATGCAGGCCGGCACAGAGTATGGAGGTCAGCATGGAGTATAGAGGCTGATGCGGAGTATGCAGGATGTTAGCATAGAGGCTAGCATAGAGAATGCAGGCTGGTTCAGACCTTGGAGGCCGCTGTAGAGTATGCAGACCGGTATGGAGTATGGAGGCTGCCGTGCAATATGTAGACTGATGTAGAGTACGCAGACCACCATGGAGTATATAGGTCAGCATGGAGTATGGAGGCTGCGATGGAGTATGGAGGTTGTCGTGGTGGATGCAGGCAAGCATGGAGTATGGATACTGGTGTGGAGTATGCAGGATGCAGGATGGGTATGGAGGCTGTTGTAGCAGATGCAGGCCAGCCAGAGAATTCAGGCTGGCACGGAGTATACAGGCCGCCACGGAGTATGGCAGTATGCAGGGAACAATAGGCTGAAGACCGGACCCAGAGCAACGACTGTGGCCACAAAGTCACTTTGACACGATAAATCAGGCATCGGATAACGGCAGGGGGCTTCATTAGGTGATTTCAGGCGCACTGGCAGGCAGCCACACGCACCGGCCTCTCAAATGGACATTGATTTTTCAATAAAGCCAGAGCCACAAGCCAGTTTCAATGTAGTGGAGAGGACCCGTCCTGGGACCCACCCTGTGTGCCGCCCTGGGACCCCCCCGTGCCCCCCCTCCCCTGGGCATTTCTCTTAGACTCACTCTTGGCATGCACTTCTCCCCTTTTTTGGGTCATGCCATCCACCCCTGACCTCCAAACTATACTCTCAGCTTCAGTTCAGCTTCAGTTCAGCTTCAGTAAATTAAACTTGCAGTTTAATTTAAAGTTTAAATTTAAAGTTGCAGTTCAGCTTCTGTAGACATTATTCTCAGTTATAGTTTAGCTTTAGTACATGTTCTCCCTCAGGTGCAGTTTGGCTTCGTTAGACATTAATCTCAGCTTCAGTTCAGCTTCAGTAAATTAAACTTAGTTGCAGTTCAGCTTCTGTAGACATTATTCTCAACTATAGTTTAGCTTCAGTACATGTTCTCCCTCAGTTGCAGTTTGGCTTCGTTAGACATTATGCTCAGCTTTAGTTCAGCTTCAGTATATGTACTCCCTTAGTTGCAGTTCAACTTCTGTAGAAATTACTCTCAGTTACTGTTCATCTATTCTGGAACATGCATCCCATGATGCTTCTGCCCTCTTCTTAAACAATCACACTGAAGAGAGACAGAGACAGTTTCTGTGGGACTGTGCCATAGACACGTGCTTTTGATGACAGATGTGCACAGCTCACAATGAAGAACAGCATCGTGCCACCAGTTCAGTTATGAACACATTTACACTCATATGCAAGCCGACTATATATTCATTTTGCAATATAGAGCTTGCAATCTATATTCAGCACACCTCTAACTGGCACAGTAATCAATTACTGTAAGAGCTGCTTCTTATTTATGCAGAGGATGAGACAGAAGGCATCCCGAGCGCAATAAAATTTCGCTAATGCTTAGTGAGGACTCATTAGTAATGAAAGGTCACTGGTCGACAGCTATGAGGTCATCTTAACTAAAAATGAAATTATCGAACTATAAAATGAGCATGTGGGCTGGCGATCAGCAGGGGGAGGTGATTGAGCCGGCCAGGGCGGAGTGTTCCAGAAGGTTTCCGTGTCCCCTTCAGAAACCCAATAAAAGCAAAAGGGGATTTTAAAAGCCCCAGGTAAAAAAGAAATACTGAATGCCACAATTAGTTTTCGTTGCTTTCAACGTTAGCCCTGGCCCCCAACACACATACACACTCCATTTACCAAGATTTTAAAACATAAATAAAGATAAACCCAAAGTACATCAAATATGACGAAATGTACCTCTCATGTCGGTCCCCAACACACCATAAATCTGTCACCCGGGGCTGATTCGTCCAGGTTAAACATGGCTTCCTCCTGAGGTCAAAGGGTCTTTCTGTCAGCAATTCAGCGGCAGTAAAAGCCCACTCTGGCTGACTGCATTCACCTGCCGTATGTGTTAGCGCTTAATTCTCTCCCTGGCATGAGCCAAACTCTACACTCCCTTTTATTTGAATTTGATTTGCCAAGATATGATTAATGTCATTAATCATTTTTACGTGCTGCACAATAAACTAAACTGAATGAAAATGATATGTTATTATGTAACATTTTTTACTAAGTTGAAAACGAGAATGAGCTCCATGACACAAATGCATTGGAAAAAAAATAAGAGGAAATTCAAATAAAGTCATATTTTGACGCTCAGAGTTGAACCTTGTGTTCTGCTGCTTGGGATTTCCCATTCATGCAGTATTCCAGCACTACAAACATGAACTCATTTTAAATTTACAGGAGGTGAAAACGACAGCTACGTGGACATTTTAATTGTTTTTCATAGGGTTCTGGAAGCCTCACCTCTCCTCACATGATGTATGGCAGTGTCCATTACCGCAGCCTAATCCTTCCTCTGGATAATGACTTCCTTGTTCGTCAGAAACACACATGCAGCCGTGCTGCCAAGAATTATTGCCCGGTCATGCCCCAACAAGGGGGTGCAATGGTCTGGTCAGCCACCCAGGTTGTCGGCTGAAACACAAGAGGTCAGCGGCTGCCACATTTGACTGCGGCTCACCCGCTGATTAATCCCAGTGCATTTTTGTCCTCAAGCATCTTGATGTCCACACCAAATAAAGCATTTGTTTTGTTCCCCTGCCAGTCTCCCTCCCTCTTCTCTTTGGCTGAAGAACTTGCCGTGTTGTTTAAGTTAAACTGACGCCTCTGAGGCCAGAAGTGACACGTTCAATCAGTGAAGGCAACAAAGATTTGAGAACCACAGAGAAGGGATTATTAGGAGCTCGGGGGGGGGGGCAAAAGCTCACAGCGGAACCAAGCACCACACACAGCCTGCTGCCCCAGCGGGGCGGGGGCTGAAACTGGGTACCAGGAAGGTGCAGAGGACGGGTGACGTGCCGGCGCATCTAGAGGACAACCGAGGACATGGCAGACAGGAAAAATCACGTGTTAAAGCACTGGGACATCCTCGTTTAACATAGCAAACTCTCAGTTCTCTGTAAGGCAGCATGATTTTTGAACAGAAGTATTCACGATGCCTCTCTGCAATAAAGAAGCAGCAACAGGAAATTACATCGCTCTGGGCGACATTTTCAAGAAAGGGGCGGGGCCGATCCTGTCCTGACAGGTGCCCTCAAGCAGGTTAGCGTGAGCCACTGAGCGCCTGCCCTTCTCTGTCAGAGCCGGTCCGCAAGGGCACTGGGGAAAGGAGAGCAGTGTAGATGAGGTGTGTGCCCCCAAAGCAGGGAGGGGCTCATATTTCCTCAACCTGTGTAAACTGATGCTGCTCAACTTTATCAAAACGACTGACTGGCTGCGAATCATGTACCAAGGTTTAATATTGAGACCTGGGAAGCCTAAAACTATAATTTTATTTTGGACGTGCAAGAATCAGAATCTTGGCAAGTGTGACGTGAATGACATCATCAGACAGTGACATTTGACTGGTTTTGAAGGCTACTAATATCTTTTTGGATGTAAAATCAAATAAAATGCAGAATTTAAGTTTATTGAAGACTATTGCACATAATTAGAATGGGAAGTCCTAAAACTAATCCCATGTTACAGGAAATGGGAGCTTATTCAAGTTATTGAGTCCTTATTTATCAATTTCTGTAGAATGTACCAAAGGGAAAAAGACATAAAAGTGATATAGAGTGTAAAGCAATTTGATGATGAATGGCTGAACACTACTCACCGCTAACTGTTTCCATATCAGCTTCAAGTCAATAAGGGTCATAACAAAAGGCCACTCAAATTGAATCTTAATGTTTGGATAAAGTTTCACTTTCTCATGGGAAAGGTTTGCACTTGAAAAATTGAAACCTCTTGAACTCAACGCCTGAATGCAAATGGAGCGATGTCAGAATGAGAGGCCCTTTTTAGCCGGCCCGTGGGAGTGTGCCGGGGGCCTGCTGGAGTGTATCTGTGGCTGGGGCTGGTGCGATTTGCCATGGGGCTCCGCGCATCAGAAAGGTCGCGTGTGATCGCAATTGAAATTGGATGAAATGTAATTCTGGGAGCGGCTCAGATGTAACTAAATACCCATCTGTTTAGCAGAAAATGCATGAAAGACCATTTCAGCATCTCTCCGCTGCCCAGTCCGGACTTGCACAAATGTGTCTAGGATTTACTTGCTCTTTAATGAGACTCAGTAGTCCGATATTTTATATAGTACGTAGATTAATTTTTCATATACAATCCAAAATGCAGTAATATGACATTCCAATAATAGAAATGTCAAGTGAAAATAAAAATGATAGACTTACTTAAAACATTACAAACTTTTCAGCAAAGAGAAAGATCTGACAGACTCTTTTTGATTCTGTGTTCCCGTTCAGGAATTATGACCACCAAAAAATTCTATCCCAGCATCTGCTTCAGCCTGGTGCCACTAAACAGTGATTCTTCAATCAACCTGGAATTGATGTATCCCAACACAGCCACGTAACGCACCTTACACCGATTCTGTTGTAAAAGATGCTATATATATATATATATATATATATACATTTTTTAAAATTGAATTTAACTTACCTGCAAAGAGGAGGCCATGAAATCATTCGTTACATGCATTGTATTTGAAATCAGTTTTTTAAAAAAATATCTGTACATTACCTACTTTAAAGGCTTTATTTGAGAATTCCAGCTCTAACTCTAGGCATGTTGAAACAACTTACTATTACCATCCATCATCCATCCATCCGTCTATCCTTCCATCCATCTCAATCCCCCCCCCCCCCTTTATGGCATGGAGATGTTAGCATAATGTCCTGGGATGTTAATCACAGGCTCATACTGTGGTCCCATCTCAAATGAGCCTCCTGGAATTAGGGCCTGTGAATTCAGAACTAACCCCACTGTTATTGTTGGCATGTTCTCAAGGACGTATCAGCCAATACGCGAGAACAGTGCGAACGGAAGACTCTACCATCACGTTAGACTAGGGATGACCAGCTTTGGGTTTGATGTGACCGGCACCTGACTTGTTTTTCAGGATTTCTTTTTTCAGCTTTCGCCCACGGAGGCCAACTTTCTCCACGCGCACCTTGGCTGTACCACTGGCTTGACCTCCCGCTTCCACGCAGAGTGTTAAATGAGTCTCGGCATAGTACAACAAAGACATTTCTAAGGTATCATTGCTGTCGGACCAAGTGCAATTATCATGTCAGGCCACTGGAGTTAAAACACACCGTGAGTATGAGTACCCACAGAGCACTGAAACGACCTTCCGTTACCGGCAGTAAAGTCAGCAAGATGTAGATCTGTCCGTTCCATAGCCTGCTTCCCATCTTACTGTTTTATTACATGTTTGACTGATTCATTTGTGCTCTTGGAAAGCATGTCTGAGAATGTGCGTTTCCCATTCCAGCACGACCATTAACAAGCTCCAGGCACAAACCAAGGAGTCTTTTGTCTTCTGAAGCTTGAGGGACCGAGCTCGGGATCGTCAGCTGTGCCATCTGAGGGCTCCTTGACAATCTAAGCATATATTCCCCTCTTCAAAGCGACGTGAGGCCTTCCAATCGCTCTTGTGTTTTCGTGAAAAGTCATTTGTAAGCATGTTCTTGACTGATTATCGTTAATGTGACTATTCAAAATGCGTTAAACACATTTCCCACTACTACCTGGCCAACACAGGGTGGGAACCAGTCTGTCGTCCATACCAGAGGGTGTGCAGGATGGAAAGTCAATCAATCTCGCTGCAGGAGGAAACCCCCACTAACTAACTACCTAATGTGGACAAGCAAACCCCAAACACACAATAACAGGGGCAAAGGTTTGAATCTGAAAATGTACTGCTACAGTGAACCCACAGAGCCACCATTATCTAGCTAAAGTCCCATAATTGATATTATCACAGGTGTTTAATGACAACTAACACAAGCCATGCAGCAAGCCACAGGCTAATCTGGGTAAAAAAAACAACTGCTGCTAACCTCAAAGTGCATTGTGGGAAATAAGAGTCCTGGCCCCTCTCTTGCAGGTATCCTGAAAATGCCTGAACTCAAGAGCCATTTTACTTCATTATTAAGCAAAGTACCCCCCTCCAATACTTCCCAAGGTGAAGGCAAGCTGTGGTGACTCACTGCCACACTGCAATTAAACGTTTTCCTCATTTTTTCATGCAAGCCGTGACATTACCTCTCAGAGGTCGGAGCAGATTTTATCACTGTGATTTATATTAGAAAAATGTGCCTCAATTTCTAATTGCCCCTCAGAAAAGTTCTATAATGTCTTTCAGTCTTCTGAAGAATAATATATTTATGCAGATATCTCAAGGGTGTTAACACACTGCTAAATAAAATGACTTTGTGCATGTGTGTGCATGGGTGCATCAGTGAGAGAGTAAGTATGTGTCATCACAAGGTCTCAAGCTTTTTTGAAATGAACAATTTCCCCAATGGATGTTCGTCTTCCAAAGGAACACACACGTAACAATGTCTCCCTAATTAAGAGACCCAGTGACGTAAAGCCTGGACCTCCTTCTGAATCCTCCTGGCCCATTATGGGATTAGAAAGCTGCCCTAATGAATGAATTTTTGCCGTCGTTTTTCTGAATTAGAACTTGGATGCTGCCAGTGAGCTCAGTAACTCTTCTTCCGATTTCTCCCTAAGTAAACTAGTCAGTGATGACAGAGCTGCTGCCGTTCAGAGCCAAGATCCTTACAATCATTGCTTGCAGCCTTCCTGACCTGAAGCAGTGTCTCGTAATGACTGGGAGTTCAAGAAAGGTGGTAAGGATGGACTGGCTCTGTGCCAGGTGTGCAGAGACCCGGTAGGGATCTGACAAAATTCGTAGACAAAATTAAGTTAGGCTCACACACATTGGTAAAAGTGGAGGAGCTTCCAGTTATGAGATCATGTTAGTAATCGTTAAGCTACATGTCGTTTGTCACGCTTCGGTGTCGGTGGTGTGGCAAAATCATCAATAGTCCAAGCCGGGAGTACGGGAAACGGGGTTTATTACAGGGAAGCATCCCAATGCAGGAAACATTCACCAACACAAACTAACATTAGCTAACATCAATGCCAAGTCTGCCGGACCTATGCTGACGCAGACTTGAAATACAAAACACAGGCAGACCGAAACAAGAGACAGGTGAAAACAATCAGGGAAAAACACTGGGTAATGAGGTGGGCGTGGCACACACGAGGATCGTTCGAAGCGGGGCGTGACACCGTTCAAGTTTGTTTTCCAGTTGTAGAGGGTTACTCAAGTTCTGGGAAGGCCAATGCCCTTCAAAATTCACAGAGTTTCAAAGATCTAAGAGATTCTGACTGAAGGTCTTCATTTTCGATTTTTGAAATATTATTTTTATAGTGAAGGAAAATTATGATGTAACTGGTACAATGGCCTGATAGGTACACATGAATCTAGTTCTAGCTTTTTAATGCAGTTCACCCTGTTTGCAACCATCCATTTCATAAGAAACCATGAGATTACTAGGAGTTTCTGTGCTCAAGGTGAATGGTACAATTTTTGACAACCTAAGCATAAAATACATAATGCAAGTGAAAGATGAATTTTAAGCTGCCTATGAATACATGGAAGTCATATGCAGGAAGTCGCAGAGGCCTGGAAGACCATCCTTATTGGTATTCCTGAGGTAGAATAAAATAAGCTCATCTTACTTGACGTAGTGAGGTCAAAAGATGAATGGCTACTTCTGGAGAACAGGTCAGGGGATGACATCATAAAAATCATAATGCAAAGACAGCAGCCCACTTGGAGATATGATATAGAAATAAAAGAAAACGTGGCTATGATGCAGAAATCTACAAATGTCTAACCCCTTCAACTCAATCACACCTGACTTTTTCAGTATTTTATTTTTTCTATATCGATTTTAACACTTTGTTTTCCATCTGCTTTTTCTTAAGCTGCCCCCCCCCCAGTTTGTTATGGATTTCACCATAGTCTCCTAATGCTTTAATCATTCTCTTAAGACATACATTGGAAAGCATGTGAAATTCTGAGTATTTTTCCTCAGTTTCTCAGCATTTGAGGTCACTCATAAGGATAACTGAAGACCCCACTGCCTGACAATGAGACGACCTGATTGTGTGAGACAGCCAAGGAGTTCAATCAGAACCAGACTACGACTGGCCTCTGATCTTTCACACAGGCCTGCAGATTCACACGACTCCAATCATAAGGTCTCGCTCGGTCCAGCCTGGCTAGTGCTGCTCTCTGATCCGGGGTCACAAAAACATACCAGTAAAACAGGTCAATACCAACGATTACAGTCAAGTTTATGCCATAATTGGATATTTTGTGGTTTGACTATAAGGTTTTATACAGCAACATTTTACAAGACCATAAAGCTTTCACAGAGGTAGGATTGACTTTCCATAAATGTAAGGTGTAAAGGAAAGACTTCACTACAGGAAATGGGAGACACCAAGAGGCTTTTAGGAAAATTCCTGTCTACAATTTAATATAAATTTACAGGTTCTTTACTTACAGTGTTTATTTCAGAAAAGCTCATGGTGCATGGAGGCCCAGAAGCTCAGACCTTGTTAAGAGGATCTAAATGAGGAAGCAAAAAAACGATTACTGCCAAAACTGAAATATAAAACCGTGCTATAAAATCCAGGCAGTACATCGCAGAACAGGGCAAAGGCGACCAAATCCAAGTCGTAATCATCAAATCTGTATTCAAAACACACAGAGTAGTCCGTAGGTCCGATCAGTGCAATACAGAGAATGTTATCGAACTTGAGACAAGAGACTGAAAATGAAGAGACAAAGAGGCCAAAGTCACACACAAAAAATAGGTAGCCAGTGTAGTGAGAACAAGCAGTACCTTGTAAAGAAGCAACTAAAAACAAGGTTCTAACCTTACCTCCCTAGGAAATGAGTTCATTAACTACAGGTGCCCTAAGACTGGTGACGCAGAATGTGCCCAGGCTAAGTGTGGCTGACCAGTTGGGCAACCACGAGGGAGAGGGGGGAAAAGTTCCGGATGAGAATGAGGGAAATTGACAATAAGCAAAATATCCTAGGCATTACAGCCAAGGACTCATGACTGTTCCTCAGGACCACAGACTTCCCAGTCCACCAGGTATTGTAACTGCCCCATACAGCACCTATGGTCCAATGTGGAACAACAACAAGGGGGAAGTTCAGATGAATTCAAAAAGGCCAATACTGTATGTCTGAGACTGAACTTCTTGGACTGCAGATTAGAGAAATAATTTTTCTCTATATAAATAAATTTTTAAAGAATAAAAAACCTGACCTATTGTCTGTTGGGGTGGCGGGTCATGGTCAGCAAATATTTTTGGGTCCGAATAGCCCTCTTCCTATGGGAATAGATGAGATAGGTAACATAGAAGAAACTGGTTCCAGTCGATCTGTTTGCATGCGCAATACTGAGTTATTGTCCGATCTTCTAGTTCAGCCATTCAGTTAATGAATGATAGATGACAGACTACTAACATGAAAGCACACACAGTATGCATTTAAAATTCCTGCATCATAGTTACGGTGTGTATGGGAAAGCTTTTAACAATAAAATGCACAGGAAAATGCCTCAGAGCAGGGGTGTGGAACCTGTTCCATGGTGGGCCAGTGTGGGTGCAGGTTTTTGGGATGACCTCTCAATCAGCAGTGGTTCCAGTGGTTCAAACTCCAGTCCTGGAGACCCACTTTTATCTCAAAAAGTCACACCCACACCAGCCCTCTATGGAACAGGTTTCCCCACCCCTGCCTTAGAGGGTGCACCATAATGTTTGGAAAGAATGGGTCCCACGCCTACCACCAAAGCATGAACCTCAATGACAAATGTGGGGGCAGAGTCAAACAGCTTCTCCAGTGACCAGAGAGCAGTGCAAGTTGAATCATTCCATTTGTTCCTTTTGCTTTGCAAGTAAGGGAATTTACTGGTGCAGCAACGGTACTAAAATTTCAAATAACCCTTCAATAGAACTTCACAAAGCCCAGGAAACATTGTTGATCCTTGACCATTCTTGGCTCAAGCTGCTTTCATGCAGTAGCTGCTCCCTAGAACATTGCCTAGCAAGGTGATGGTCGTCTTATGGACCTTGCACTTCTTTGAATTTGCCTTGGATTAGAGAATGTTTTCACTGAACCTCTGGAGTACCTAGTGCAGGGTTGTCAAACTTCAGTCCTGGGGGGCCGAAGCCCTACAAATTTTTCAATTTCCCCTGATTAAACACACCTAATTCAACCCCTTGCACCTCTTTGTGCTAATTACAACACAGCATTTTAGGTAAATCATTTGCGATGAAAAAGGGAAAGAACTAAGCTAGACAGGGCTCCGGCCCTCCAGGACTGAAGTTTGACACCTCTGACATAGTGGGTTAAACTGGGCCCTGCTCTACTTAATACAGGAATAAATGCTATTAAATATACCTCTAGCATTCCTCCCACGTTAAGAGTGCTCTTCCCAATTGAATGGAGTCAGGATCAGGTGACAAAGAGGTTAGTTACATTCAGTAGTGGCTAAAATTGTGGAAACACCTAGCATTTTTGGCATTACGCTTTAAAAATTAGACATGAATATTTGTGCTAATGTTTATGAACAATCAAAGTTACAAATATCACACATTGGATGATTAAATAAGTAACTGGAGTAATGGGGACAGATACTGTACGGGTCTGTTTTGGTACTTGGTGGTGTCCTGAATTATACAATGGATATAAATATCTCAGCAAATGATTGTAGATTGTTCACATAATCCAAGCAAACCAACTCTGCTTGTGGGTCCAAATTTGACCCAGAACCACACACGTTCTCCTGCCCTTCTCTCCCTAGTGTGGCTCTAGAGATCCACACCTGTTGCTTGCTTTGTCTTGCCTCTTGTTTCAGCCCTCGTGTGGATCACTCCAGCTGCCTCTCGTTTGCTCCCTCGTCAATCCTGCATAAGAGTACCCCCTTGGCCTGTCATTGAAGTCATTCCCTATGTGTACTCCAGTGTTTATCGTGTCTTAGCTTGGCTGTTTGACCCATTGTGGTCTACTTTGTTTTGCCCTGTTTCAGTGCCCTTTCAAATAAAGCCCCTTTTCATTTCCATGACTCCTGCCTTGAACTCTGTATGTTCGGAACATGACAACATGGTGAGCAAAGCAGGCTCACTCAATTTTCTTCCTACTGCCAGTATCTGAAATTCGACTATGATTCATCTGGCGTATTTCCCATAACTGAATTCCTATATCCAGGCCAGTAGGAGCATGATTAAATTTAAAAAGTGTGTAGGATTGTGTCTCTGAGTTCAGTGTCGTGCCATTGTAATTTCATAGCATGGTCGCCGACTCTCAAGCTTTTCCTGTTAATTAAGATAAGATGGATCTTTTCCCTCCCTGTGCAGAACATCTCAGAATGGTTGTCGATGTAAATAGAACATTGCACAAAGAAGCCCGTACATTTACTGAGATTATCATCATGTCTTTCTGGGGTAGCAATAAACATAATAGCAGCAGGCAACAAACTGGGAACTGTGGTCCCCATTACCAAAGACTGGACGAGATTGAGATTTTTTTATCTTTCCGCGACGTTCATAGAAGGCAAGACACTTGGAGAGAAACTAAGCCAGGGAGAGTTAGTGGCTGGCTCTGAGCAGGGCTCACTGGGTACACCCTCGACACTCCTGCACTGCCCGCTGGGATATTTACACGGCATCTCCCACATCACATGTCCTTTCCTCACATTCTGGAAGACGAGGGCTGCTCTCCTCCACTAAATGTTTTTTCTGCGTGTCTCTGTGAGGTGAACTCATACAGCCCCTGGGTTTACACTCCCTCCTGTCTTTGGAGATGGATATTTTAACTGAATTCAGGTGATGCCTCATGGGAAACGATTGCTCTCAACTCCAGTTACTTTGATTACAGACCACCGATGGTGGAGTAGTGGGTTGGATTTAGATGGTCCTTACTTACGGATATGAGGGTTATGGTTAGGTTTGGTCAATGTGTTGTGTTTAGGTTTGGTTAGTTTAAGTAAGTGGGTTAAATTACTTGGGGTTGAGCAAGAGGTTAGGTTGAAACTGTTAAAATGAATTTATTAAATGGAGCACTTCATCCTTAAAGTGACTTCAAGGTATGATGCGGCATGAAACAACGATCAAACAAAGCAGAAATGCATAAATCAGTGGTAGCCAATGCATAGACCACAGAACAGTTATTAGAAATCAAATGTCTTTTTAAATTATTTTTTGTATGTCACATACATACAAGTATTTGCATTAGACAAGAGTGCCCCCCCATCTGTAGCTCCTCATTTTCTTTGTAAAAGTAGCTCAAGCTCTCTAAATTGACGTAAAACTCTTGCATAGATGTGCCAGCGCAGTAAAATTAACACAATTTTTTAAAGCACATAAACGCAGCACAAAGAGAACAACGCAGCCTGCAAAGCCGGCCTGCTCGCTGACAAAAAGTCACCGTCTGGTGAGACGGCTCCCTGGGACAGATCACCCAGGAGGTCCCCGAGCAGAACGGCATGGGGGGGGACGGCCTTTCACTCTGAGCCGACGCACAGCTCCGGCAACCAGCACTCAGAAACACATGTGAGTGACTGTGGCCCAGTTCCAGAGGACGCCCTCTGATGCCGATTCCTGAAGGTGGCCCACAGCTTCTCAAAGTGCAACAAAGGAACCTGTGCTGTTGAAAGTAAACAACATAATAGCTGGTTTTTCTTCCACCACAGCTCTCTCTCCCAAAGCTCTCTCTCCCGGTCGGGACCCTTTTCCACCTCCCTTGAAAACATGTGGTCTGTGTTTGAAGCAACATCTATGAATTCTAAGGAACTTGGTTAAAAGCCCTTAAAATGAATGGAATTCCACAGTCCAAAGGTCACTTGGATGTGAATTTGCAAAACTGCTTTAAGGTCCTTCTCAAAACTGGAAGCGATTTTCTGATTTTCTGCCTCTGCAGAACACAGCTCTTTTTGTCTTGATGTAAAACAATGAAGTTAACTGTTTGCTTTCAAATATGACTGTTTCTTTAAAAAATAAATAAATAAATGATGTATTATTCATGTATTGCGTATTTTAAAATAGGCAAATGTGCACTTTGTGTTCATCCTAGTCTGCAAATCATGATGGTTTATCACGTATCAATATTGCTTTGGAAATTAATTTCTTTAAATGATTATTTATTTACTTTTAATTGTACTGACCAAAAAAGCAAAAGTCTGTTTAATAATGGCTATTAAAACCATTATTGAAGTTATGTAATAGCATTTCACTTTACCAGGACCACCCATGTTTGTAGGGTTTTGATGTCCATTTCATTGCTCATGCATACAAGAGATAGGGAGGGGACAGACCTCAGCACACAGACATCCCCCAACATTACCACGCTTCTTTGAGAGATAAATCTATTTATGGTGATATTCTCACAATCATTGGACAACAGCGGTTAGCATTAATGAGATTTTCATTAAAAAAAAAACATATACAGTACCAGTGATACATCTACACACACCTACTGAAAATCATTTTCAACAAGATAATGACATCAAGCCACCTCAAGGTCATGCAAGTACTTGTGAAGAAGGAAAGAGAGGGAGGCTGTGACAGATGACCTGGACCCCATAATCCCCCAACCTGAACCCTACAGAGCTGGTTTGGAATGAGTTTTATTAAAGAGTAAGTGCAAGGTAGCCAACTTGCGCCCAAAACTTGTGCATACTCCAATACCTTCAATAGTGTGGAGTGTTGGAGAAGCATTCCAGGTGGCTACATCTGGAAGCCAGCTGAAAGAATGCCAAGAGTCTGCAGTGCTGTCATTGAAGCAATAGGAGGTTATGTTGAAGAGTTGAAAACTTGAGAAAATTGTGAGATGTTGAACACTTCTCTTGGCCATTGACATACATGATATATACTAGTTCAATACCTCAAGGCCCATTGCTATAAGGTGAATAACGTATAAAGATGCTCCTCTACTTACGAACTTTCAACTTACGAACTTTCAGACATACAAACGAAGAGTACTTTAAGTCAAAATTGTGTTCATTGGGCTCCCGTTTCCGGTCCGCAAAATCTTTTTTTTTTCCTGCGTACCAATTCTGCGTAATACGACTTCTGGCCGCTACTCCCACCACGCAGCAGCGTAGTGTGCATACTCCAAGCATCCTAGTTTTAAGGACTTGCATATACCCTTAAAATGATGTTGAATAACGACTTACGAACATTTTAAGTTACGAACGGCCGTTCAGAATGTATCTCATTCTTAAGTAGAGGAGCATCTGTATAAAACAAATACATTAAGAGTGTTACGTCCTGCCACGCCCACCTAGTTTATCTCCTGTGATTACCTAGTGTTTCCACCTGTGTGGCACCACCGCATGCCAGTCTTGTGCTTTGTCTCATGTATTTAGGTCTGCGTCTGCATCTTTTCCGGCAGACGCGGCATAAAAGTTGTTTATGTCGTGGTGTGGAAATAAACCCTCGTTTTCCCGTCCGTCCGTCCGCCTGCCTGGCTCTCCCTCTGTTCGCCCGGCACTCACTCGCGATCACAACAAAGAGCAGGTGTCTGCTGATTTTGGACTGTACTGTACTTTTGCAATAATAAGTCAAATTGAGCTCTGAACATCTGAAGTCTGAGGTTTTCATTCTATGCATTTTTATGTTGATTCAATGGTGGTTTTCCATTACAGAACAAATAACTAACCAGCTGCAGCCTGGAACCAGGAAGAGGGAATATCCTTTTCAGGAAGTTTAGACCATTCTCTATCTGTCAATTTCTAGTCATTTCCAGCCCCTCTTTTTAAAAATGGTAGATGTTTTGGTTTTCTGTTCCCATATACATGACAACAAACAAATACGTTAAAATGTGTGTAAATAAAACCAGGAAGGGATAGTATGCAAAGGAGGGGAAAATGAAACAATTCGACATGTTTGCTGTTGTCTACGTGAGTCATAGCCAAAGTGAATTCTTCTGGCCAGTGATTTCGAGTCTCATTCGGGAATGTCTCAGTCATTTCAGAGATGAATATGAGACTCTCCCATCCACTGAGTCATCCCATTTAGCGTCTAACCTTGCACACAACGTCATTCGTTAATCATGTCAGCTTGGTGGATTTTTTCCCACTTATGACCGACCAAAGAACTGCAGAGGAAATCTGGAACTGAGAAGGATCAGGCAGCATGACTCACACTGACTGTTATGCATCAAATCCTTAGCCTGTCATAAAGACAGGTCAAAATTTTTTGAGCAGGCTGGGAAAGGTGAGGACGGCATCAGGGAAGCAACAGTTAATGCCGAATGGACTCCCCTAAAACGATTCAGGTGTATGCTTAAATTTAATGTTGGCACAGAAGACCTGGTGTGAGCTCCAATCAGCATTGAGGTCATCACACCAGCCCCACAGCCTCGAAGGTTGTCCACGATTTGCTAGGAGTACTGCGAGTAGGTGTGCAGACAACTCCTGGCTAGTGCTGTGCTACCATCATGAGAGAAAACATCCTCCATCCTCCAACTCGAAATTGGCAGATTTTTTTAGTAATGCCTAAAGACAGGGACTCAGTAAGGGCAGGAACACCTAGGCATATTCTGGGATCTTAAGAATTATTTGCAAAATTGGGGCAGGGAGTCCATCATGGAGCCTCTGCCTGAATGTACCAAGTCTTTAAGGGGGGGATGGGGGTCCAAAGACCTGCGCCAATAATCTCTTTCATTGGTTCCTAACCCAAAGATCAGCATGCTTTCTGATTCATGGACGGGGGCCTCTTTTATACTGGAAATGACTCGCTCAGCAATTTGGCATCCCACAACTCTCCAGTGTCCTCCTGCCCATGTGTAGCAGACTTCAGCTACAGATACAGCATGGTGCACTCCAAGATTCTGCTCGTTTTGCTTTCTGCTGTTATTTAGGCAGGAGAGCAAGGCAACGTATTCCTGGAGTTGGATCCTAGGAACGCGTGGCAAAGTGGCTCCTCGGTGCGGGATCTTGATGCCGTTGATGTGACCACTGTGGAATGTGTGTGAAAGAAGAAGTGTGAAAGGTAGACGTTCGTCTGTAATGTGATGGACCTGTTTGTGAATTAATCCCAGTCTTTGAGAATATAAACATTCTACTGGCAAAATAAGCAGCTATGAGTGGGGTTGGGGATGAGGTCAATCTCCATTGTGGGAGGTAGAGAAAGTTGTCCACCACAATCTCAGTGTTGTACCTGTCACTCATTTCTGAGATTTTGTTTTGTTTGCCCATAAACCTGGACCAGAATTAACAGACCACAAAACCAGATCAATGACGCCTTTGCATGTGTCACGACTGCCCCCACCCACCCACCAACGCTAAACATCAGGTTCATATTAGTTCAGCCTCTTCTGTTGTGCCACCTCCACTTTAAAGGGAATATGCAAACTTTGCTGAGCCTGGTGGTTTTGGTCACTAGAGCACGGAAATGCTCGTGCGAGCACCGTATCCTCTCCGGCTGGGAGTCACACCTGGCTATCCGGACGAGGCTGTAGATGCCCCATGAGAACACCATAAAGTGAGGAATAGGGCCTGAAATAGGGTGGGAGCAGGGCACCGCAAACAGCTGACGCACACTGAAATGGTCGGGTTTATTAGTTACATGCGGGAGGTCTAGAAGCTTCCGAACACCTCCTGAAGCTGAGTTAAAGAGACACTGCTGCGTGGCTAAGTAAACGTGCTCCAGTCTGTTGCCACCCGGGCCCTCAGACCAGATTTAATGTGGGCTTTTTTCTGAAATCTGCCCACTTTGAGGCTGGAGAAAAAGCTTAGATTTGGTGCTGGCACTCAGACTGAAGAGTGGAGCCCTGATCTCGCTATATGGAAAAATTGTACCTTCCATACATGTCGCTGTTCTAACCACACCAAACACAAGAGCAGAGAAGCACCTCACGCACGTCTGTGACACGACAAAGAAAAAAAATAAATCATGGCACTATGGGCCAAAATAAGAGAGCAGAACGATAATGAACATTAAAAAATTAAAGGAGTTAATTTTTTTTTTTTAAGTAGAGGAAACACGGAAATAAAGGCACAATGCTGTTTACATTTTTCATTTTTTTAATTGATATAATTTTTTATAGGTGTTTTGAAATGCAACCTTCTGTTTTTAATTATCGATTACACTGTGCGCCTGACGCCCACTTCTCAGGTGACATTGGTACACTATGAAATGTGCCGAGCGGCCTGCATCCTATTCGTGTAACTATATCTGCAGCCAGTGTCTGAACGCTACGCGTAAGAATGACCTTGAGTTTTAATTTTATGTAATTCAAAAGAATTTATTTTTATCATGCATAAAAGAGCAGAGCCAGAAATACCTGAGACAAAATCAAATATTGAAGTGATGCAGTAGTTTGACAGCTCTACCAAAGGTCCAGAGAGTCGATGGTGACTTTGTCTTTCGGATTGAAGGGGGTCATCCCCCCCACCAGGCTCCGTAACATGCTCCTCTCATGACCTCCTGTTCTTGATTTCTAGATAGTGCACATTACAGATTTTCAGTACAAATACTAAATCTGCCATGTTTATGGACATCCAGTTATCATTGTGGTTAGATAATGACACTGGGAGTGGTATTACGGGCCGTAATTAAGGGTGATACTTATTGGTAGTTAGAGACCTGTTGAGTTTTATGTGGAATGTGTTTATTGTGACACCTATATGTCCTAATTTGTCAATATTACACGTCTTAGTTTACGTCAGTGATCATTGGAAACGCCCGCAGACAGTCCACATTTCTGCATCCTCCCAGTGCCCACCGCACCTGTACTTGGTATCCAGTGTTTTTGATTGGCTGGGAGCTGGAGCAAAAAATGTGCACTGCCTGGGTGTCCTGAGACCTGGAATGAGAACCACTACCCTAAATGACTTTGAGTACCCCTGGAGTTACAGGTCTGTGACCTTACCTCATCTATACCTACCCTGAAGTGAATATTAATGACATCAGTAAAAATGCCCCCCACCCTGTCAATAAACATATCAGCATTTTCTGCATAGCGGGGCCTCTGACAGAGACTGAGCGGAAACCCTTAAGCACCCGCTTGGGCCCTCAAAGGGTGCACGCAGTCTCCCCCCCCGTGAGCAGATGGCCATGTCTGCCCACCGCCAAGTATTTATTGCGAACGGCCGTGGCATGAACGGCGGCCTGGCCTTGTGATTAATCTCTTTCACGCAGCCGAGCGGCAAGGAAACCTGGCTCTCTTCACGAAAACTCATTACTCTAAAGCGGCGCGATACAAAGAATTTTTAAACACTGTGCATTTTCGAGAAATATGGGTTACCTTCCGCTGTCCAGCTAGTCTGTGCAAGCTTGTAAGAGTCAGAGAGACCAACAAACACACACACACACATTATGTTTAGCTGCTTTGCAGATGCATTTATCCATAACCATTTGGAGTGAATCCGTTTCCTGAGGAACAGCAGGGGTCCCCCCCGTGCAATTTACACCAGAAACCTTTAGGTTACTAAATCCACACCCTCCACCGCCACACCACCTGCTGTTCCTTTGCCTATGGAGCACAACACAGGGATCAGCACAAAGCCTTTTCATGCCATCCCATAATGAAACCCAGACACCTGAGGTTGCTGACTGTGTCGAATGGGCCAGTGAGAAGAGCACAGGGTAGATTTATTTGATGGACGTTCACTCTTCTGTTCTTCCCTCAGACAGCAGGGTTAGAGCCGCCCCATCTCAGCTTTCAGTGCCTGTCCGGCTTCTGCAGCCAGCCCCCTGGTGCCTGTCAGAGACAGTTGCGCGCCGCTTGACTGAAAGCTCACACAGCATAATGACGCACCACAAACAGACGCAGTGTGCAGCTTCCTGTGGTTAATGAGCTGTAATTTGACAGCCTTGTGAATCTCCGATTATTTATAATGCACAGAGACCATGCTTATCGTTTCCTCAATGTAAAACATTATTTTTTGGACTCAAAAAATCTGGAAAAATAAAATCCAGAATTGTGGCTCTCAAAGCAGCCAATAAATCAAATTCCTATTTTATGTATTCAATATATTAGAAGCAGATCACAAACCGCAGTGTTGCAACTTACAACTGTTTCAGTAAGGAACTAAATTCCCAACAGTATTGTGTACAGAATTCTGATCTATCTCAAAAAGTTACCATGTGTCTATAATGGATACAACGGCTCACAAGTGCTGTCCAAATGTGTTGCTGGAGACAGCACAGGGCACTAAATCTCTGCTGGTTGCTGATGTTCTACAGGGTGGGTTTTGTGAGAGGGACACATTGGGTATCGGGGTGCCATGCTAAAAGTAGATCTAGCAGAATCTTCACTTTAGATTATGCTTTGTCGTCATGTGACTGCATCTTGGGTAAGAGCCTCAGGCTATAGTGACACGATCTGTCCACTTCTCCATCCAAGAAACCATACTCAACCTGCTGGAAGCAGGACAGAAAATATTTTGTTTCAACCAACCAGCTGAGTGCTCTGTGACTGTGACTCTTTATATTCAACTGGGTGGTTGAAACAAAATCCTGGTCTGGATTTTTACTTTCTGGACCTGGATCCTCCACTGCCTGCAGAAATAACTAGTCAAACTGTCAAAATTGAAGTGGGTGCATAATTTACATCAAAAGGGGTGCCTACACTATTTAAATTATATCTTTTTGGGTTCCTTAAACCATTCCACATTTCCAAATGATTGTTTTATAATGAGCTATTGTAAATGACTCCACATGAAGTAGAAACCCTCAAGTTCAACAGCTCTAGATGTGCCTCGCATAGGAATCACTTCAGAAGTGTCCACAAGGCACATGTGAATGCCATCAGCCATGCATGTGTTGGTTTAAGATAAGACTAAAATAATTATATGTAAGAATAAAATTGTTAAAAAAAAAACACCTGGGGTTGAGTTTCCACTCCAAGCCTCTGGCAGTGTTTTCGCAAATCCCCTCGAGCACTCGGGTAACGGTCTGGCTGAAAAGGGGCTTTGTGTGACTGGCATCATCACGCCAGAGTCAGACAGTGTTCTGAGGTCGTATTAATGTGGAGGGGAAAAGTACAGCACAGCACGTGTGGGATCCAAATACGGGAGCAAAGAAGAGATGGTTGTCAAAGCGGGAGGAAATGCACGTCTAGGAAGGGACCGAAAAGTTAATTAATAACGAAGGAAATTCTGGTTCGGCGTCAACTGTGAGTTCGAAGTTCCTGTGTCTGCTCACTGAAAGAGAACATTTTTGAGGATAAAAAAAGAATGAAACATGCATCTATAAATGCTACTATGTAAACCACGGTGACAAACACAGTGTCTGAAACACAAAACACAAAATAGCAGGCGGCCGACAGGAAAGGAGAAACTCAAGCTGGAGGTAGCAGGCCGCAGCGAGGTGCCAGAGGGAGGTGCCACAGCGCGGCCCTCTGTCTCATAACCTGCTCTGCGCATATAATATCCTCCTGCGGTTGCCAAGAGTGTTCACCCAGGAAGCTTTATAAGTAGCCGGCCCCAACTTTGTCTTTCTAATTAGGTCTTGAGACACGCGTGGAGCAAGCCACACGGCTCCTGGCTGCTACGGCGACCCGTGAGGGGGCTCTGTGGTCTCCGCTAACCAGCCTGGAAAGAACAACTGTCTGCAGAAGTAAGCGATGTGCCCTCCTCTGCTCCCGCTGCCCCCGTCTTCTGACATGTGCCACGTCCCGACTGCAGTGGCGCACAGGATACTGGCCCTCCGCTGAACCCGCTGCCAAGGACGCGTGGCCCCCACGGGTTCTTCGTCCCATAATTCCCCGAAGCTCCCCCTTCACCCCAAGGGCAGCAGAGAATCATGGGAAACGGCTGCTCGATGGTGCTGTTATTGCTGCCAGATGGTCTTAAACGAGGTGTGTATGAGCACATTAATGCCATCCGCTCCCATACTCACACACACACACACACACACACATGCACCCGGCACTTTCTTTTCAGCTCCACAGTTTAGCTCTTTTTTAACACCAGAGAGACTTCAGGTCTAAATATCTGGCCAGGGAAGATGTTTAAATCATCAAACAATCATGTTTTTAGTGGCCTTCAGTCTGTACAGAGGCTCCTCATTAGGGTAACCCCGTTGGACTGTTCCAACGTCGCATTTCATTTGAATGAAAGAAGGGAGGAAAAAAACAAGACAATGAGTTATTGTTTAAGAGTTCAGCTAAAGTTAAAAAAAAGCGAGAAAAAGGAGAGGAGGAGAAAAAATAGGAAAATGCTTATTAAACGTCAGAATAGTTTTTTTTTTTTTTTTGGGGGGGGGGGGGCTGTACTAATTGCACTTATTTTTCTAAAGTAAAAAAAACCTGAGTCTCTGACTGCATGTAATTCACTCCAAAAAAGAAGCCCAGTGTATCCTGTTAGGCTGTTCATCTACAGGAGGCTGTAGTAAAAAAGATTTGTGTACTTTTGTTATTATAGTACTGACTCAGGAATGCTTCAGCAAATAAAGTGAAGTCTTAGTTCCTATATATGTACAAATGAGCACGAGAACGATGCATTGAACTGCCTGTATTGACTCAGTGATCTCATGCCCAGCTATGATAAGAATGCGAGGCAGTCTCGTAAAAGCTTCAGAAAACTGAAATGCTGTGAGATCACATTTTACCGACTGATTTGATTAACGTTCAACTGCTTCAGTTCACCCTGCGTGAGCACAGCAAGGTTCCCTTCCTCTGTGATTCGTGGGAATATGAGAATTTCTCGTATTTGATTTGAAGACCTGAGTCACACCAAGGAATTATGAATTTACGATGCTGGATAGGTGCTGGTCTTGGTTAGAACCCCATCGAGCCTACTTGGGATAGATTCACTCATGTGCCACTACGAGTAATTGTTTGCCTGTTCTGGTCCCAGAAGCACCAAGCTGAAGCCCAGAATGTTCCAGAATCCCCGCCTCCCATTCCTTTACCTGTCATATAACTCCCTTCTAAGTCAGAGGATCCCTCCACACTCTGTTTCTCTAGAATACAGAGGGTCCAATCTGCAAGGTGGACCATTCTTTTAATAGCACGTCCCCCTACACCTAAGGAGGGCTAGCAGGAATCAACATCGGGCCTCATCCACCTCACGGTCTCTGGTGGGGGGGACACGTGAGCTCGGTGGCGCATTTCTTCTACCTTGAGTGACCTTCTCTTCTTGTCTACTTGAGCTGCAGAAGTCCTTCTCCTGAGAATTTGGTAGACTACTAAGGCTCCTTCAGGATTTTCCCCTCTTCATCCAACTTAATGATGAAGATGATGATTATACCATGCACCCCAGTGTGAATGCCACAAACACTCTGTAAAATGCTTCTGAATGACTCCGTTGTGCTAACTTTAACGGTTCTTGGATGGACAGCATTTTACGTGATTAATTACACCTTTTCTTTGCCTTCCTTTCCTTCAACGACAGAGGTAAACGCCAAGGTATTTGTGCTGTGTTTTGCAGCACTTGTTTAATTTCCTCAGTCACCGGGGGAACCTGGTTTTGAATTGAGTCGACAGACATAAGACCGTGTCACATGGCAGGAGATAACCTTCTGGGGGAATCACAGATTACAGGCAACACTAATAGCTAATCCACTACACTGTTTTTGACTCCAACTACAGCCAACAGCTTAAAGCAATTTTTTCCCGTCATTCACATAAGCCCTCACTTTCACTGGCATGTGTGGATGCAGACGCCACAACCTATTAAACAAGTAGTTTATCCTGGTGTCTGTGGACTTAAGTCCCCGATTAGTCTTCTTGGCTATGTGACAGCTGCTAGCACGTCTAACAGATACAAATAGCAGCACATTTATCTTCAGCACAGAAACTTAATGCAGAAAATTTGAAGAGCTTGTATTCATATGTTATATATCAGAAAGTTCATATTATGATTTTTTTACTTGAATGATGTTAAAAAAAGAATCTTATACCTAATTAATCAAATAGCTAATCACCAGTCTGCTAATGGAACTGCATTTTGCTTTATCTTTAAGAGAAGAAAGTTCCAGAAACGGTACTCTCCTTTGGTCTATTTTATCATTATTTCAAAATTTCTGTTCATACAAGTTGGAGAAAAGTTATGTATCTACTTGGTAGGTCCAAGACATGAGAGTTCACGTATTTTACAAACACGGTTTTCAAGAGGATGGATGGATGGAGAAAGCAAACAGCACACAAATATTTCTGGAGTTTGACCGACTTCATAAAAGCCATGTGGTATCATGATGACTTCATACAGAGCCTGTAACAGTACGAGAGCAGTCAGCAGAAATGATGCAATTCTGCTAAGCAGTGTCCAAATCCACCCTGCAGCCATACATGTTTATAACACACACCTCTGGCTGCTCTTCCCAACTGAATGGCCTCAGGACTGTAGATGCAGGCGAGCTAAGCAAAGGATCCAGGATGACTACAGGTGCATGAAGACGGAAATCAGCTGTACGGATTGTGCTCCTGGGCCATGAGTTGTGACTTGTTCACAGTGAAAGATGCAACAGGGACATGGTTAATAGTTCGGCGCTAACGCTGAGGTCAGTCCTTCCTCTGGCCAGCAGATGGCACTATTGCACAAGGTGAGACTCCGGCAGCCTTACGTTATACATTAAGCGATCAATGTATTTTTAAAAGCATTTACAGCTGCTTAATGAACTTTTACAAACAGCTCTGTCCCCCACCAATAACCAACACTTACAGTCAGTACCCTGGCCTGCCAGGGACAATCATATGCTTGCCAGAACGTTAAAAGGCCCCAAAAAAAAAGTCACTGTTTTTTTTTTTATTTTTTAAATGTTCTGCCCTTTACAGCCATTCACATCCCCGACAAAAGGGCCTCAGACTCAAGTTTTCCGCTGATCTGTAACTGAAATTATGGGACAATTACAGAGACGTAATAAACAAAAAAGGTGTTGGAAGTAACAGCTGATTTTTCATGGGTGAATAAGGACGGTTAATTAGTCTAAGACTAACCAATCCAACTCTTACAAGGAAACGCAGTAGGAAGGAAGACCTTTCACAGGGGTTAACTTTACTTAACTGTTACCAGATTTATGTTTTGTTTTTTTTTTGCTTTAATTACTGGCAATGTGCTACAAATTTCTCCCTGAACTCAAATTACAGACTCTTTGCGAAGCTTGTCAAAGGAGCTGCGATAGTGTTCTTTAAGTGAGGGAGGAGCCCACAGCGGGATGCTAACATGCTGGCTGCACATTGCTTCCCATGCAACGTCCAGTGTCGCATGTGTGCTGCAAACACTCCAGCTTGCAAGATGTACACTGAGCCACTGCACTGAAACAATGATGCAAATGACATACATTTAGTTCGGGGCAAAAACTACAAAAAATGGTTTTTAATTCCCTTCCTTCAAACTGAGGGAGCCACTCAGTTAAGCTGAACAAGCCAGTTTTGCAAACAGCTGAACAGTTTATTATGATAAACAGTGGAGTCCAGTTTAATGGCTGTTCTGAAGAGAAGCGTTGTGATTTGATGTGAGGTCCCAGCACTGCGATGGGGTCTTTAAAGTCCGCCGTCTACCTTAAAGGTTACAGACTGTGTCTGTATAGCATACGACACACAGGTACAAACCCTCCTTTGTCTAGACCATGACTCATCGGACGGGGGAGGGGGAAGTTGGGGTGCGATGCCAGGATGAGGAAAGGGGCGGAGCTGCTGTCATGGTTGAGTGACTGGAAGGGGGCGGAGACTCAGGATATGGTGATCTGCAGGGACTCCAGCATCTCCTCCACGGCCTTGACGGAGCACTTAGTCCCCTTCGTTCCCCGACCTGCCAGCTGCCACAGGAGAGGGACGACATGTCAGCTCGTCACCCATTCCAGCATCACAGAGGCATCATTTAGCAAGACACATCCACAGCTTTTCTGTAGTGATCCATCAGATGCTTAATTGCCATTTCATGGAAACAAAACTGTACTCGTCTTCCTTGAAACATCTGCCATGCATAACCCTGAATATTTTACAGGAAGAAGACAGCACGACAGCTAATGTATTTGACCCCAGCCTACTCATCGGAATAACGGTCAATATGAAACATAATAGCTTGTATTATGAAAATAGGCACCAATTAAACACGATCGGTAACGAAGAAGAGAATGGCATGGATGCGGCCGGAACGCGATGATGCACGGAGGATGTTGGTCCGATTTGAGAATTGGCTCTTTCTGACTCGGTGCTACTGGCACCCCATGGCACACGACCCTAAAAGGTTGGGTTGAGTCATGCAGAAGTGCGGCACAAAATGGCTGTAGCACCGTGTCAGCGTGGAAGTGCGGCATCCTCCCCGTGAGTCACAATACAGCATCACGGCAAGACCAGACGTGCCAGAGAGCTCCATAACAGGCAAGCCGATTCACCAAAGGGCCTGGGTCACTAACATCCCCGCAACTGGCAATAAAAATGGACTTTGTTTCAATGGCAACTTCTCCGCAAAATCATTTAAAAACCGCTGCAGTCAGATGTTTCATGAAGAACGGGTGAAGTGTGACTCGTTCTGGTGCATCCCAGCACCGGCTCGGGAACATGGTGACCTGGAGTGGTTAAGCACAGTTGGAAACTCATGGGTGGGAAAAACTTTAAAGGCCATCATTGACCATAAAAGCAACACCCCTGCTACAAATCAACGCTGTTCTCTTTCTTTGATCAATTCCAAAATATTTCTGAGATTCAGTTCATCTAACCTCCACCAACATGAGCCCAGCTGCACAAATGTTAGATGGTGATGTAACATAAATGCTGGTGGCCAGACTCCCCCACCCCCATGGCACAGATCATGTGCTCCTTGACCTGAACTACCTCCAGGGCTCCTTCTCCAAACCAGAGCAGAGGCATTTTTTTTAATCCTGTAGCCATCAATTCCTTCTTCTGCTACCTTTTCAGAGGGAGGTGCGGAAGTTCCCAGCACACAAGGCAGAGCAGCCAGGACCAAAGGTAACTGATTATTTCCCTCCACTGCCCGATAAAGCTGCTGGTATCTGTGACCAAACACTGGGCCTTTTCTTGCAAGTCCACCCCCTCTCCTCAGTGTCGCCAGGAGCAGCTTTGATGCAGAGCGTGAGTGCGACAGCTTAAATTCCACCCCAGGCCTTGGGAACGTGCAGATACACATCACTGAGGCTTTACCAGTGAGGGTCAGGAGTACCTCCTTCATAAAGGGAGAGGAAGATCTGTCTTCTAAAAACCTGTGTAATGAACTCAAAACTTAAAGAATTTTCCTTTTTTTTTTTAATACCCTGCTTTGTTTTTGTTATTTTTCATTAAGTTTCATTAAGTCCAGATTTTTAATACTTTGGGACCACCCAAGTGGCTCAGATGAAAACGCAAGAGTAGCGTGGGTTTCGCAGAAGTTTAGCATGACTTTGGTATGGCTCCCTACACATTGAGAGACAAACCCCAAAATACAGGAATTCTTTCAGCCTCACACTGTTAGTCTACCTTATGCAGATACTTGCTCCTCCATAGTCATATTATGTGAAGGCACTGGGGTCTGTTCTGACAAAAAACTGACAGCTGAGTTGACCAGAATTCTAACCAAACATAAGGAAAAGGGGAAAGAATGCAAGAAGGGAAAAGATGCCTAATGGCATCAGCTTCAAGTCAGGATCAAAAATCAGATAAAACACTCAATATCAAGTATATGGGGATATGAATGTACGGTGTGTGAAAAATAAAGTTCAGCCTTTTTCAGTTCCATAGTTTTATGTACCGGGACATAACTAAAAATTATATGGTCCTTACCAGGTCCTAAAATTAGGTAATTCTAATCTCAGTTGATGAGGAACACATGAGGGATTCTGCCATAATTTAACAAAGAAATGAGCCACCATGCAGGAACCGTGTGTGAGAGAACAAATACATGCACGGCGGAGTAGCTTGATGCTGAGGTCATCATGCAGTGTTCTCCACAGCTCCCACCACAGCACCTTAATGGGGCTGAACTACAGACCTTGACTTGGCCGTTCAAGAACCTCGAGTCCTCTCTTTTCCATTCACTTGTAGATCTGCTGGGTGCCTGGGATCACTGTATGGTTGTATGACCTAATTCTGGCCCAGCTTTAGCTGCCGGACAGATGGTCTCACATTTGCCTCTAGAACACTCTGGTATATAAAGAGGAATTCATGGTTGAGGAGATGACTGCAAGGTGTCCTGGACCTTCAGGATTCATAACCCATTCACTCCCATGCCTGACAACTGCTATGCAGTGCCTGTTTATTTGGTTTGCGCTAAATGTTATGCTGTGCAGCTGGACCAAACATCTCAAATTCAGGTCTCAACCGCCAAAGGACGCTTCCAGAAAACTCAGTTTATTCAGATACAACTTTGCAAACCTAGGCTGTGCTGTCAAATTCTTTTTGGAGGAAAGGCTTTATGCCGACTACCGATCCACAGAAGCCACACTTGTTCAGCGTTTTTCCTCACAGTAGTTATGAACTTAACATGTAACATGCTAACTAAGGCCTGTAGATCCCTGGATGTAGCTCTTCGGTTCTTTGCAAATTCTCTGCCATTGGTAAATAATCCCTTTCACTCCAGAATGATAGATTTCTAACAATAAGAATGGCCTTGTAACTCTTCCCAGAAAGCAATTGCGTCTCTGAGATCATTGCTGATGTCTTTTCTCCTTGGCATGGTGTTAAAGTAAACCTGAACACTCCAGACCGATGAGCTGCCAAAACTCCTGCTTTTATAGAGGCGGTCACACATTCTGATGATAGACTAATCAAATACATTTGATTAGTAGTGTCTGGCTGCTAATTAACTTCTTAATTTCTATGGAAGCAGCAAGAGTTAATGCACATATTCCCACAGAACCACTCCTGTTCAGTTTGCCTCTAGTCGTAGTCTTGGAATGGGATCGTTGATGATAATGCGCCAACGGGTAAAAGTCATATTAGCCTACTCTTTTCACATGACTCCATGAGGGCACTTTAAAACGCAAAACAGTAACCTGAAAGCCCTCAAATGCACGTTCACCTAGCAGCTGTCTCAGTCACATCAGCGTGATCAGATAATTACAGACAACGTTTATAATTAAACACTACAAAAGAAAGTGGGTGATGACCAGTGACTGGATGGAGAGCTCCACGATTTGGCAACAAACACAAGAGCACAAGCTGGTCTCCGAGTCCATTCTGATGAGCCCAGATGCGCAGCTGGGCCCTTGCTGGCAGTCAGAGACACATTAAACACTAGTTTATGCTCAGCACACCACAGGGGAAGCGCTGACTCTGTGACGAGCACAGACAGAAAATATCTGCAGAGTCCACATTATTCAATGTAAACCACAGAAAGCCACGCCCAGCCATGGATAGGGGTGGGGGACTGGCACATTCTCTCACCTGATAGGCTCTGTTGATCTGACTGGCGGCCCAGGCCGCGTACCTCACGTTGTCCTTCCTCACCTTAGCGCTCACTTTCGGACTGGCAGCAATGTGGCTTGCAGACTGGAGAGGGAAGTGGGAGGGGGTGGGGGGGGGGGCATTAGGACTGTCCAAACTGCAGCAGTAAAAGACCACAAGCATTGAGGTCTCCAAGAACTGGCACGGAAACTGCTGGGTGACACATTTATGGAGGAGAGCATTACAGAGGGAATGCGGCGTAGACCCCCCTCACCCCCGCCCGTTCCAGGCTGGGAAAAAAATTATAAATTAAGAAAATTTAATCAGAGCTGGCTTCCCTAGTCACTCCGTCGTCGACGGCCGTGCTGACAGGCCATGCGGCGAGCAGAGTGACATGTGAATCATGCTCTCCAGCCACGAACGAGCTGCTGAGGCAGCCACAGGCCCGGCGCCGAAGGTCCGCGCTCGGGGGACATGAAAGGCACCCCGCTAAAGCCTTAAACACAGTGCCGACAGAGCGCCTTGCCACAGGCCCGGCTGGGCCGCGCGTGTCCCAGTGCTTTTCACCGGCTACCACTCCCTGAAGGTGCAGGAACACTGAAATAACACGGCCACACGTTTGTACTTATACCTAATAACATAATTATAACGCACATTCAGATTGACGCTCAAAGATGAGCTGTCCCACAAACATCTACGTTAGACATTATTCCTGTCAGATTTCCCCTCCATACCATTCAGGACACCTGACAGCTACAAAAAATTCATACTAGTATACTAAATACACACATTAAATGAAAATTTTCATACATTTTCAATGTTATCTTAGCGCTGAGGTTGTAGCTTACTGAATTTTTTCTGGCCAAGTCTGTTTTTCTAAAACCACCTGCATTATAACTACTTCCCTTATCGCAAATAGGAAGCGCTTCACCTGAAACGAATGCAAAAGCCGTCAGTGAAACTAGCCGTGACCCAACACAGAGGACCGAGCCAATGCGAGGACCCCGGGGCCGCTAACCCGCTGACAGTGACCTAGCACGGGGGCCCGCGTCCGAGCCAATGTGGGGACCCCGGGGCCGCTAACCCGCTGACAGTGACCTAACACGGGGGCCCGCGTCCGAACAAATGCGGGGACCCCGGGGCCGCTAACCTGCTGAAAGTGACCTAACACGGGGGCCCACGTCCGAGCCAATGTGGGGACCCCGGGGCCGCTAACCCGCTGACAGTGACCTAACACGGGGGCCCGCATCCGAGCCAATGCGGGAACCCCGGGGTGCCACCTGACCCTCCGACGTCAGGGAACCGCAGTGCGCTTCTGCATCCCATCTTTGCCCGTTACCCTCCTGGTGCGCTCTGACGTCGACTTCAGCGTAACCCACGCTGGTGGACGGTTTAAATAAACAGAGGCGAAAGGAATACTGACATAAGCAGACCCATACCCGAGAAACGAGGGCCCGACCCAAGGGCAGTTTGCTCACACACTGATTTATTTAGCTTAGCCATAAACATGAAAGGACACCATAAAGCCAGCATATAAGGAAGAAAGGCTTTTACCAAGAGTGAGCTGTGAGTCAGCGGTGACTAATCCTTTCTGCAAACAATCACTACAGACAAACTCCGCATCAGTGCATGGAGCCGCGACGTGGTTCTCGCCTCACCATGTAGAACCCAAACAGAGCTCTCATGTTCCTGTTGTTGAGCTTCAGAGCCTGCGCAAAGTACTTCCGGGACATCTCCAGGTTGTCGAGTCCGCCCTGAGTGTACTTCACCTGCGAGGGTCAGAACCGAAACGTTGTAACGGATGGACCCAAAAATGGCGCGAGGCGGCAGGACGGCTTGCTCAGCGGCGCCGGGCCGGGCCGGGCCGGGCCGGGCAACACCTACCTCAGCATACTGCTCACAGTACAAGTGATTGTGGGGATTCGTCATCATCAGCTCTTCCAAGCAAAAAGCAGCCTTGCCGTAGCTGGGGGTGGGGGGGGGGGCACAGAGAGAACAGGGCACCATGAGCCTGAATGTACTTTACGCTTTGCTGTGCTGGACAAACAGACGCAGGCCGTCACACAGCCAGCCACGCCGACAGCAGTGCACACCAGCAACCAGATTTTCCCCTTTGTGTCAGTGACGACGAGGGAAGCCCTGCAGAACCCAAATGTTTCCTAGACCCCATGCTGCTGGTTCTTTTTATTTTCCCTCAGGGGTGGAGGCTTCAACACTTCCTCCTTCAGACTCCAGCTCAAACTGTCCTCCGGGGCTCTGAGATGAGATCACTCTAAGCAGAGCCACTGACCTCATGTAAAATCGGCCCCGATTCGCTGCCTGATGCACTGGGCAGGAAAGCCCCTGGTCACGGAGAGAGGATTGCCCGGCCGCCCGACGTCTCCTAAGCACGTCTGACGCGCAAATGTGCAGCATGGAGCTATAAAACCAGAACGAGCGACGAGTGAGTCGGGGGCAACTGCGCTAAATGGTCGTTAAAAAAAAACAAAAAAAACCTAACGCAAACATACACGGGAGCGTGCATAATGAGCCACATGAGCTGTGTTTTCAGAGGACGGATATTAAAACGGGTTTTCAGCTTGTGGCCCCCTGCTGCTTACAGATGCCTCATGTGACCGCAGCTTTACGGCTGCCGTCTGTGAAGTATGCTCCCTCGGGCCTCACGAGGCACAGTCGCCCACACACCAGAGACTCCACACTAGGTGTTAAGGCTAAGGGCAAAATGCTAACGGCTAAATGCTTCACAGTAAAGGCTGAATGCTATGTGCTACAGGCTAAGCGCTAAGTTCAGCATGCTAAGGCCTGAAGGCCGATTGGCAATATTTAGGTCATAAAGCAAACAGAAAATGTGCCCAAGCACCACCTCCTGGGGGTGACATATCACCATGGGCCTGGGAAAGTGGGGGACAGGGGGGCCACACGTCACCCCGGACCGCCTCTCGCCCGCTGCCTGCGTCACGGTGTCACTGGAGACGAGTGGGCTATCTGTGCGAGCGGAGCCTGTGCAGCCCGCTTCAAAGGGGGGCTCAGGGCTGCTCCCTCTCACCACTTCCGCTCCTTAAAGACTTTCAGATGTGCCTTATCTGAGCGCGCGGAACCAGGGCTCCGCCCATGCCATCAAGGGGCTGAGCAGAAAGCACCCCCCCCCCCCCACCGCACTGCCATGCCGTGGCCGGCAGGGCTGAGGGGGCGACACCGAATCACATGGGGCCTCCGATTCGGCCTCTGCTCACCAAAACACATCCAACCTCCAGGCACAAAGATGACAGCAGCCAATAAACGCCAAAGGCGCTTTGTGTCTTTAACAGCCTGGGCTCCCTTATTTCCCCTCTTTTTTTCTGGCTTGGGGAGTTACCACCACCTTCTCCCGGGAATCAAGCTGGAACAGCTTCTCTCCGTGGAAACCAGAGGCGATAATGCCTCACCGTCCGGGGGCGCGCGGGGGGTACATCTATAGATACAGGCTGGGGATGAATGGCACAATATTAGAAAACTTGAGCTAAGCTCCGGGATAATCCCCTCGCCCTGGGATTTCCTCTGACCAGAGCAGCAATAAAATCTGTGACAAAAACATTAAATATCCAATAATAAACCTCTTACTGGTGTGGGCATTCCTGGTGCCCCCCCCACCTTACCGAGGCAACAGCGAGGCAGTCTCCCAAGGCCGGACACCGACTCCAAGCCCCACACCGTTATGAGGGATTAAAAGTGACACAAACAAAATGATTTTCTTACCACGCTCTTGTTCAGCAGACAATTCACCCTGGCAACTGAGATGTCAGCATGAGAAGCGGAGGGCACTTTCCCGTCCTGCCTGCGCACGGGGCTTTGAAAGAAAGCCCATTATACCCTGATCCCGTGTGACAGACGCACACAATGTCCGTCACGGTCCCCGTGGGGGTCTAGCACCCCGCCCCCCCCCAAACCACTAAGCCTCAGTCTGGCTCCAAGACAACCTGGGTGGGGTGGTGACTTACAGCCACGCCTAACCGACCAGTGCGGGCATCTCCCGAACCGGGAGGGTCACTCCAATAAATGGATAAGCCTGTCAGAGACATGTGACATTGGCCATAGAGGTGGAAACCCGACCGCAGCGAGTCCAGAGCTAAGGGGAGGGCGAGTGCGGCTCCTTTTACTTATGAAAGTTCATCAGGAGACTGAGGCGACTCCCCAAAACCCAGAGAACTGAGAGTCGGCCCACAAGCCCACTGCTACCGCCCGTCACACGGCGCCCGTCACACGGCGCCCGTCACACAGCGTGTCGCGCCCAGTCGGGGGCCCCCGCAGGCTAGGGGGTTTAAAATCAGAAATAAACTCACTCATGCTCGTTGATGTAGAGTTCTGAGAGCTCATGCCAGGCCTCCTGGTCGCCGACAAACCTGCGAGGGAGGCAGAGACAGACAGACAGGCAGGCAGGCAGGTCGGGCTCATGCTGGGGGCGGAGTTGGATCAGCTCAATGACATGCAAAACCTCTTTTAATTAAAAAGCACCGGGAGAGAAGAAAAGGGCCGCAAGACACTGACTGCTCCAGATACTCGTTGAGGTCCCGGATGGCATCGGAGGCCTTTCCCTGAGCCTTCAGCATGGCCATCTTGCGCTTCCTCGCAGCCTGTGGATTGACATTAATAGAGGATTAAGGTCTCAGCATTTCAAGTGTTTGTTAAGGGGGGGAGGGTGACAGACAGGCTGCGCAAAATATCTCAGTGGTCTCTACACCAGGGGGGTCTCATCCATCCATCCATCCATCCTCCCTCTCCGAATTCAGACTACACACAATGCTAGCCAGAGCTTCGATGTGGGGGCAAATGGCAACATCGCACACACGAATAAGCCACAAAGCTTGACACCACATCGTCAGCACCGCCGATTCCCTTCTAAACCCGTATAACCTGCCATTTACTCAACAAGGCACAACCCCAAAGCTCCATCAACATGCCAGATAGCACCGTGGTAACCTCAAGGAGAGACAGAAGGCAGGAAAGTGCAACAAAACTGTGCTGCATCCTTCAGCAAGTGAAGGAACGAGGCCGTTTGCCGAGCAGAAGCGGGCGGCAGTGTCGCTAGCGCTGTCCCAGAGTATGAGCCCTAACAGCCCCCGCCGCTGACCCAAACACGGCCAGGCTGAGCTGCCGCCTCCCTCGGGGCACGTGAAAGAGGACGCGAGCCGAGTGCATTCTCTGTGGGACCCCCCACCCCTAAAGTCATGCCAGCGTCCAAACGGGGCGGGAAGCTGTTTAGATCACTTTGGTCTCTGCTCAAGGGAAATATTCTTGGGGATATTCACGAGGGGGGTGGCCGGGAACACCTGAGGCCAGGTCAGTTTTTAAGGCAATTAAAGCAGCCCCCAGCTTCTGACCTTGCAGTCAGCGGCTTACCGAATACCTGGAATATGGGGGATCTGGGCAGACTGAGCACATTCCCAACATCATAAATGACATTGGATAATATTTCAATATTATTTATGTGTAAACCTGACACAGGAATCAGGCAGTCCTCCACCCAATAATGGCAGCCAGTAGTGAGCTGGCGGGGGTCAGGGTGGGGGTCAGATTTAAGCTCGGGATACTTTGAAGAGGTTCCACTGAAAGATCCAGCAAATATCAGGCTTTTTATGACTCTTGGACAATGAAGGGCAGCCATCTGTGGAGACGCTGCTTCCTCGTCTGGCTTCCCTTCCACGGGGGTGAAGCAGCCTAATCCCTTCTGGATTAGGAACAGGATTATTTCACAGGATCCCCTGTTTTAATAACACCAGTACATCATTAATGTGACTACAGGTACAAGCAGATGCCGACGGAGGAACATTTTCCAAAAAGACTGTTTGTACAAAGGCAAAGCCCGCCCGTACATCCCCCACAGTAAGACACGCCAGTCTTCAATCATTCAACACGGGCCATATCCTCCTGACTTCTGAAACTATTTTCACCGCGCTCCAAATTGTGAACATGTGGATTTTTCCCCTTGTGTGCCGAAGAACAGGACAGCACACACACTTCCACTGCAGGTCCTGCACTTGCCCCCGCTCCCCCCCCGCCAAATCCCTAAAAGAATCCCTCGAGGCACGGACAAACATATGGAAGTAGGCAGTTCGGATCATCCCACGGCACTTTATTAAAAGCGGACTTGTTCCAAACCGCTTCTTTTTAAACTAATGATCCAAACGCTGGCAAGAGCACCGGTCCCCCCTCAAGTCCCCCTGATTCTTTTTTAATTACCATTTGAGGGCGGGGGGTGGATGGGTGGGAGAGGGGACCCGGCTTCTCGTGCCCTACTACCCCCGGCTCCTCGTGCCCCAGGGCCCAGCCTTGCGCTGGCCGTTTCCGTGGACACGGACGTCACGTGCCCGCTCACCACACTGGGTGTGTGTGCGGCCAGCTCACAGAGACACGCGGCTCTCCTGTGGAGAGGCGTATGGTGATGCCGTCACCCACATTTCAGTTTAGGGTGGTTTACAGCGTGCATGTTGTTAGGTCCGATAAGTATTTTAACTATGCCCCCAGTATTTTTGCCCCAATACCAGTCTTCCTCCAAAAAAAATTAGAGTATCAGGCCCCCAGGTAAACTTGACTTCATTTTTTCAATAGCTAGAAACGCCCCTGGTTCACAGCTTACTCACTGACCATGCCCGTTAGCCAAAATGGATAACCACTAACAGGCACACTCAGTGGCGTGCCCAATCAGCCGTCAGGGGCTCCAATCAGGAAGCTACAAGCACAGCATCTGAACCTGGCAGATGTCTGGAGGTGCCATGTGGCTGAATGCAGCCTCTTTCCAGGCAGCACAGGTGACTGCTGGGTGATGGTTTAACATGGAAAAAGCACAGGAGAAACCTCGTGGTGCCACTTTCAGGACATGCTGGCCACACTGACGTTAGCATGCAAATAAAAGTCTCTGCTGAGAGCCACTGAAAGGCGTATAACAGGCACGTGGACCATCAAATCGTCCTCATTCACCTTCCTGATTTTCAGAAAGTACACAGGTACTGACACTCAATAAAAAAAGTGTCAGAAAACAGTTACTATCCCTCCAGTTTATGGTACAGATATTTTTGAGGCCTTGCAAAGTGCTTAAAAACTACAAAAAAAAAAATAATTTGTAAGCATCCTGTTACGTCCCACTCCGTCCGCTCCTCCTGTGTGCCACGCCCACCTCGTTACCTCCTGTGATTGCTCATTGTTTTCACCTGTGTGGCGTTGCCGCACGCCTGTCCTGTGCCTAACATATTTAGGACAACGTCAGCGTCTCTTCCGGCAGACGCGGCATTGACGTTGTCCTATGTTGGTGCAATAAACCTTCGTTTGCCCTCGTTCCTGCTTGGATCTCCCTCCTTCTTCGCCCTGCACTACCCGTGCACGCAACACATCCACTACAAGGACCCTCGAAGAGCACGAATCCAGAAGTTACGGCAATGAGCAAGCGTAAATGAGCCTGTGGATCATCATCGCCACTGGGTGGCTTAATGACACGCGCCGTTTCTACGGATATCCTGTCCTACAAAGTAACTATGCTACGAATCCGACACAATTAAAACAACAGGTCACAATGTGTGCACTTGTGCAGATAGAGAGACACAGGAAAACAAACAGAAAAAACCCTCGACATCATCAGAATAGGTACTGGATCTTCGACGCTGGAGGCCGAAGGGTTCGAACATTTTTGGACGTCGCCGCAGCAAAAAAACCTTGAACAATTTCTGTTGATTCAACAATTTTGGTTAATAGGTCCCACACACATTCCCGCAGCCTGTAATTAGAACAGCTCAGTTTCGGGTCTCCGGCAAGTATGGCAGGCTGAGCCCCGCAAGCCGTCCGTCAGCTCGCCAACTTTCCATCAGCCGCCTCCCCCGATTCCCCTATGGGACATTTCTTTCCAGGACCTATAAAAGCCTTGTTGAAGGAGGATGACTGCTACTTAATGCCCCCCTTTAAGACAGGTGGCCTGGTGATGTCAGTGGTGAAGATTTGGGGGGGTTCCCGTCCTGCCCGCTGCACTCGCTGTGAAGGACGACCCCGGGGATGATGGCTGGCAAATCCCCCCTTACAGTCCCAACCCTTCCCTGAAGCACGCCAGAGTACCTCCACCCGACAAAACAAGTAAAACAAGTAAAAATATCTTTCCCGCACGGGTTAGTGGAGGGAACCCCCATATTCCCATAAGAGGGAAGGGGTTTGTTTCTGTTAAAAAAAAAGAGCAAGGCTACTCTGGCTTCTCCATCAAGTCTTATGCAATCTACCATTTTTAAATCCACAAACTTTCTCGCCGGAAGGAAATCCTGCAGAAAGTCATTACACTCCATCCCGTAACGTTAATGACATGGAAGGGGCCCACCTGGCATTGTTCTGCGACCTTGTGCTTCTGAGACCTTAAAAATTATTTCTGCCCCTTAGTTTTCATAAGGACATTTTTGCATAATGGCGAATTATGTCCGTATTTAGCTTGGAAGGCCGCTGAATGCAGAAAGCGAGGCTCCCGAGGGCAGCTATCGTTTCCATGCCTCAAACCAGCCTTTGTGAGTCTTAAGAGATTCCAGGGAGGCGCGATTACCAGGCTTCCAAAATAATTTGACCGCACCGCTGAAGACATCCATTTGTGCGCACCCCCCCCCCCATTTACACTAGGGCAATGTGCTTGCAATTTAGCTCTGCTCACAGGAAATGGTAGCATTTCTCAGCTGAGACACATGGAAAACAAACAGAGCAGACCTCTCATCTTCTGCAGCCAAACACTGGCAGCTTCAAACTACCTTTCACTTGTCAAAAAAGATGTACGTTCAAAAAATAGAGGTGGCGCCACCACCTGTCACGTGACCGTTAGTGATAAATAACCCAGAGGACGACTGGCGGCCATGTTTCACTCCGGGAACAAGGCCACAAGGAGGGCAGAGAAGGTCCCGCAGTCGTCAGAACCAGTCAGTCAACTCTGCCGGTCATTTGTCCAAAACGGGGCTTTTGGTGCCATGCGGAATTCGCATGGGGCCACGCGGGAGAAAGACGCTGGCCTCCGCAGACCATCAACTGCGCCCCAGCAGATCCTTGAGTCCGCGCAACCCAAGAAGCCGCCGGACGCCCTCGGGGCGCCAAAACAAACAAGGCCGCGGCTTCTTCTGAAAACACCTTTAGACGTTTATTTTCCTGCACAGCCACATGTCCTTATGGAAGCGATTAACAGCAGGTATGGAGTATTTCTTGGGGTGGGGGGGGGGCTGGCGAGAGGCTGAATAAATACGAATACCACTGTGTTTTTACATCGAACCTCGCTGGACGAGAGACACGAAATTGATAGCCTGCAAAAATGAAACAACAGAACGAAGAGACTGAGAGGGGCCAACGCTTGGCCAGGAGAGACCCTAGGCTGCCTCTACAAATGGGCCTTCAGCTGATCAACCGACTCCATCTAGACCAGCTTCTCAACTGACAGGGATGAGGACAGCTGTACTTCTCTGCTCCTCAGCTGCTGTCAGACAGTAAAGTAAATCAAGGTTCCAGTGTAAAATATTTACTTTTTCTCCAGCGCTTGTGGACACGCAGGACAGTCCACGAGGCGATAAATCTCTCGTCCTCTGAACACTGAGACAGATGTGTGCGTATACCGGTTGGTCAGCAGTTTGGGTTAAGACCTCAGGGAAAATAAAGTTGAATCCAAAAAAAATATAAAAAAAAAAAAACCCACTAATTCGTGATCAGCTGCAGATGTAAAGAAGTGTAAAAAGGCCCTTTCAGTACAGTGAAACCTCACCAAAAACAGAATGTGGTGAAGGCGGCTTTTACCGTGTTAGTTGGGTCATCTTGTAATATGGAATCATACAGCTTGGTGGCATCTTCATACCTTAAACAGAGAATAAATGAAAGTTAGAACCTCCAACATTTCAGCAATCAATGCACACAGTGATCACATGGTGAAGTGAATGATCTGAGAAGGATGACTTGCAGACAACTAGGTACACATGCAGTGAGAAGCAACAGAAACAGATACACCGACTGCTGCATTAAAACTATTTGTTTCTGAAGAAAAACTCATTTTCCCCGGAGATTGCAGTCTTAGAACTTCATCTCTGAATTAAAAAATGTCATGAAATCTTGCAGGGGGTCACATTCACGTATACGTCGAATGTTTTCTCCCCGCACGGGGGCGGGCCCAGACAACCCCAAACCCACTCCCAAATAAAAGGGAGCACAAACCGCTTTCTCCCTGGGGGAGGCGGGGGAATCCCCAAACGCAGATGGGAAAGGACAGCAAGGAGGGCCTGACCTGATGGTTCCCCCCGTCAGTGGGGAACAGTGCGATCCAAAACAAACAGGCCAAGCATCTGCTTACCATGGTGTCACCCCGCCCCCCCCCCGTGCGGTTAAGCCGGCGGCTACCGGAGAAGGCGGAAGGCGGCAGGCAGAGGACGAGGAGGGAGAAGAGAAAGTTACCTTTCCAAGGCCTCCAGCCTCATACCAGCCAGACGTTTCACTCTGTGGCTACCTGGAAACTGCCTCTTCAGCTCCTGTAGACAGATCTGCAAGGGGAGGTAGAGGACGACAGCTGGCATGCTCCACAAGTAATTCCTCTCCTCCTCAGTCATGCCACATTTTATATGGGGGGGAAATTTATTTTTGCTAAACGCACACATATTTGAAACAGGCAAGGCAGTGTTTTAATAACCTCTGAGGAGAAAAGTACAGCGTTCCAGCACTTTCCAGCGGTTTTTAATCTAGTAACCGTCCTGGGACTGTGCTTCCTGACATCATACCGTAAATATTTCCCCCTCCTCAATTGCGCCGGTGTGTGCGTTGCCCCCACTTGATTACTCGTTATTCTCTATACTACCTGCACAGCCTGACATATTCAGTGCTGACTCCAAACAGGCAGCCTCTGTATCCCACTTAACATAGACTGTCAATAAAGCTTCCTTTACGTGACCTATTAATCTCTCCAAGCAGAGGCCGGGGGACAGCGGCTCCACTGAGGCCCACACCAAGAGCGGTGACTTTCCACGCTTTTCTGTGGGTACCCACAGCTATTCAGGCTCCCAGAAAACCCCCCCAATACCATAAGCTGCCTCGTCACGTCCCACCCTAACGTGAACCGTCCGATGGGAAAGCCTTGCCGAGCGGGAGATCCGCCCCCTTCTGGGGACGACGTGGAGCGCGCCCGTCCCATCAGAGATTACGGCTTCCACAACTTGGAAAATATTTCCGTCAGCTACGATAAGACCCTTCAGATGACGTCTTTGTGGTATAATTTCAACCACACAAGAGCAAACCGGTCTGCGGAAATGGACACAACTTGATGAATCTCTTAATATCTCTGGAACCCTAGGCCAAACACGGACATTATATACACACGCACACACACATACATACATACACACACAGTGCAGAAATTGGCCAAATTTCTCATATAACTCAACAATGATGAAGCCGCATGGCGCAGACCGCTTGGAAACGCAGACTACGAAGCTCCAGTGTCTACAAGAAAGGGGCGGGGCCAACTCACCACTGCCAGGTCATCCCGACTGCAGTCCAGCGCAGCAATCATCACCTGCTCATAAATAATCCAAACTGGGCAAGGAACATAAAAGAGAGAAGATACACATTAAACATGCTCTTTCAGCGTTTCCAATGGTAATGTTGCACGAAAAATGACAAGCTTCTTAAATGCCTTCGAACCTAGCTTCAGCATAAAGAAGCATCTGGAAGAGGTGTACAGGACACTGGAAAAGGTGTCATCCTTGACTATTTTTGATGACCCAGGCAGATGGGAAAGGGGGCTGCGACTGACCTGCCAGTATCCGAGGTGGGAATGCCACCACACTAAGTGTGCCACCTTGCTGCCAACAGACAGTACTGCAGTCACTCTTGCCACGTACATAGTTCAGTGAATGCAACATTGCACAAGCCTGGTGCTCTACAGGGCTGCACCTGACATGAAATATTGAGAATCTCTGATAAACTGGCCACCCTCTTGATTTACAAGTCTTCATTAAAAAGCAGCATTCCCAAATCTGGGTGCTGCATGGACTTAGTATCTCACAGCCTGCCAAGGTGACCTCAATTCCCCACAAAAGTTCAATAGAGACATTTACAGATGCTTTGCCATGAGTAATGGCTGCCCGGCTCTCACTTGGGAAAATTGCTTGGCTTAGCGTTGGGCCTGCACCTCCACAAGCAGTAAGCACTTAGCGTTGGGCCTGCACCTCCACAAGCATTAAGCACTTAGCGTTG
>JABFEA020000138.1:6995368-7011382 GCA_019775915.2 Cyphomyrus plagiostoma | reverse complement strand
GGCCTGCACCTCCACAAGCAGTAAGCACTTAGCGTTGGGCCTGCACCTCCACAAGCAGTAAGCACTTAGCGTTGGGCCTGCACCTCCACAAGCAGTAAGCACTTAGCGTTGGGCATGTACCGCCACAAGCAGTAAGCACTTGACATATAGAGCGATTACTATTCGCTTGGTTCCTGCAGCCTCACTGCTGGTGCTAAAATTTACTTCAATAACACAATACTCACAATAACTCAAATGCTAATAGATTTCATATAGCACATTTCATCCAAATAATCCCCTATGAAAGAGGTTTTGGTTTTAACATACTCATTTCACACTGCTGTGAAGCAGAAAATCAGAATTAATCAGATAGGCTAATTAATCCAATGGTTGGGATTATCTTAAGTCTCAGAAATGTGCTTGACTACAGCTGCCAGACCAAGCTGATGAAAAGCTTAGAGCTGTTAATTGAGAAAGAACAATAAAACCTCTCAAACATGAAAACTAATACAGGCAAACAAAACAGCCAGAGTTTTTCTCGCCAGTTTTATGACTCCGGCCCAGCTTTGATAATTGCTATCTCATTTCACAGCCAATTTAGGAGCTGGTTTCAATAAAAGGCGGCTGAGCAAAGCAACTGCCCTTCTGCTTCAAAGGCAGCTCTCCTCCCGGCTACAATGCAGCAAAGCAAAACATACCTTTTGCATTCTTCGGGGAAGCTTCTAGAAATGTTCCCACATTAATATGGTAATCTTGCCAAATCAGTGTGGACATATACTTAATGCTAGAAATGCTGGGGAACTTGTTTACGGTCTTAAATAACTCCTTTAAGCATATCCTTAATGCCCATTATGTTTAATGGAAACCCCCTGAGTTTACAGAGCATCGCTGGATGGAAATCACATAGATTCCAAAATGAAAAGAAATGACAAGTGAATGAAAGATCTGGTGCCCTTGGAATGAAATGCAATGAAATGAAATTTCACTGACAGTCTGCAGTCATGCTGGTTGTTGACACAGATACTTGCGGTGCATAAAGCGCACATACTACGTGCACATCCTTTGCAGAGGCAAGGGACCCTCCCTCATCCTAGAATCAGCTCGAGCAGTGAGGGCTCTCTCTTACTTTTGACATGGTTACAATGGGGCTTTTAAAAGGCAATGTCCATTCTATGCAATTCCATTTTTTGTCTACAGTCTTTAAAAGAAATATTTTACTTTCTTTAAAAAAAATATTGTAGTGGGAAAAATAAAAAACATTTGCTTCTTTTTCCCCTGAGGTAAACACTGTAACAATCAGAAGACATTCACTTTCAGACTGAACGGTTCACCCGAAGTATGTGGATTTTGCCTATTTGTCTGCTGCTGCCCATATTAATTAACTGACTAACAGGAAAAAACAAGCAAGGATTCAAATGCATGTTGAGTGAAAGGAGATTACCATGAGCTGTCAATCACTGCCAAATTCAACCAAATGGAAAGTACTAAAGAGACCCACAAGTAGCTGGCTCATCCCGTCAGTGACTGACAGCACTAAGGCACAGAACACCCCTTATCTAGGATAGATTATAACCAAGCGCTGATATATCACTCGAAAGCTTTTGCAAACATGAAGGATGATACATTCTCTTACGCTCCACACTTACTGTCATCACCAAGCTTAGAGGCATGTTCATTTATCAACTCCTCCCCGACATCCACAATTTGTTCACTGTTTCTGTAATTCTCATCTCTCCATTTTCTCAGCTTGTCTCGCATTTCTGTCAAAACAGAGAATTTTTACAGAATTTAAGACACCAGTGTGGCAATTTTTAAATACAGATCTATACGATGAACACTCACAGGGCAGAATGGCCTGACCTGTGAACGAATAATCATAAGGAAAATGTTTGGTCGGACAAGGCAAATACTGATGAATCAAAAGGGCCAAGCACATCACACAGTTTCAGTGCATTGTACCTTTTCTTCATAGTTCTTGACCAGTTGATTTAACTTCAACCTCGTGTCCCTTATAAGCCAGCTGTGGGCCACTAAGCAGTACAAACGGTGCAATAATATTTCCATCATTAAAAGCATTTAAATCACCTTTATGGTGTCACACACACACACTAGACTAAATACTAACGGAAGCCATTTGGATAATACCACTTTGTGTAATAAAGGTGAAATGATTTAAAAATTGCAATAGATAAGAGACTGATAAACATAGTTCAGCCAATGTGACGTACAACATCTGCATCCTGATCCCAATGGTAAGTAAATAACAATATCAGTCACATTTCGCACTGATATATTAGTTCAATAGAGACATTTACAGATGCTTTGCCATGAGTAATGGCAAACGTACTGTATCAAAAGAAAGAAGATTACAGTTTGTATTTTAGCTGCCGCCTACATTTGGCTGAATACCAAAGATTTCACTTTTAAATGCGGATAAGATGTGTTTATTAGTCTGCATTTCTGCTGTTGTCCAACCAGAACAAATTACATCTGGGCAGTTTTCTCGCAAAGCGAACATTTAACTAGATAGTGGGTATTATTTTAACCACACGCTCATCCGGAAGAAGTGGCGTATCTCAGAAGTCACGGTTAGTGCAACATATACGGTGGAAAATGGCTAAACAAACTAATACTAAATATGTTGATAATAATATCTAATACAAGTAAATAGTGGCCTGTTAACACTGAAACGTGATGGATAAGCCGTTGCTCCCCACTGAAGTGTAAAAGATGCATCGGAGGTAGCTAGCTTAGCACGCCTGCGGCAGTTCGATAATCAGAAGAATTTCGTGACCCACACAGTCTGGTGTCAGCTGAACCGTCTGCTTCCGAACCTTAACCGCCGATAAAGACTCGCCCAAAAATGTATTTTGCATCGCGAGCATTGAATATCGCATTTACCTTCCCAGGTGACATCGTACAGCTCTGACACCGACGCCATTTTTGCTTCAAACGCGAGCCGACGTCACTGGCTTCCCGGAAATCACGTGGTGTGGGCCGGCTATGGGTGTGGGCCGGCTATGGGTGTGGGCACATTCGCAATATCTGGCCTCCCGATTAACAACTGTCTAGGGATTTTCGGGTATGTGATGTGATGAAGCGTCGTAACTGTAGTAATGCTCGGGAAGCTCGTATAAGTTAACACCAAAATAAAACTACTTTGTAAAATGTAACATAATCATTGCATTATTATACCTAGCTGACAGAGGTCGGAGATTGCCAAAAAACTTGTGTACAGTACTCCCCAGAAGATATGTGCATTAATACATAATACATATTGATACAAACGTGGCTACAGGTGAATTTAACTGAATTAAGTATTTAAATAATAGAAAGATCAGCATTGTACATTATTAAAACGCTTAAGAGAAATATGGTGTAAACACCCAAGAAGACACTGAACTCCCTCTTTAAGCAAACATTTTAAATAGCAGTAATAATGAGTTGAATGTCAGACTTTATTCAGCTTTGTACTGGAGATGCAAATGAAAGATGGATGGACTGAGATCAAACTTAGCTAAAACCAGCCAAAAACTTGAATCTGTGTTATTCCCAGTCCATCGAAATTCTAAAAAGATGAATGTATATTTCCAGCTTATAGAATTCACCTGAAGCTTGAATAATGTTGAATGATCTCAGTCACAAATAATTCTAATTAAGTGTAATTTACTTTGGAACAACATAATCTGATTATAACAGTAAAAAAAAAAAACATCAGTTTAGACTGAAACACATGTGCTATCAATGTACAAATAAATATGTCTTCAAGGTAACAGCTCTGTCGTTTAAAACACCCTGAGGTTAAATGTCCGGGGGGAAACAAATTATTATTCTTGAATGTACCCCGAAGGTTTGCTTTTCCCAACTCTGTCAATTACCATATCATCTACCAGCACCCCCAGTGTCTCTGTACAAAGTAGTTATTCACAAGTTCCCAGCAAATGAGGGCTGGGATTTAAGGAATGAGCTGGTTAGTGCAAGAAATATGACAGGCCTGGACATGGCCGTACGCAAAATTATGCTCTGTCTGTAACCCCCCCACCCCCAACTGGAGCATTATATCTGACAGGCCTCATCAACTTTCCCCTCCCCGTTATTATTCCTGCAAGTACGCCTAAAATGACCTCAAACCTGACTCCCAAATGTGGTCTGGGTTGCAACCCTAACCCCTCTGGAGACGAGGGCCTCTTGGCTTTGCACTACGTAATTTATATTTAGGTTACACCTAGCAGGCTTGAAGTGAGGCTGGATGTGCGGTTGGGGGGCATTAAGGTGGGGGGGAGGGGTTAAAGGTCACAGAAAAACAGTCGGATCTTTCTTTACAAATTGAAGGGGAGTCGTGCAGATGGGGGTCGGGTAATTGGGTGTCACCTAGAGTGACAATGAATGGAGATGACAGCATATGTGGTCTTGGTCTCCATCCCTGCTGCTTAGCTACTGGAGGAACTCTTGCCCCCTCCCACACACAGACACACACACAGCTCCATGACTTCGTCATTTCCAGATCTGCTCAAGTCAGCGCCATGGTGCTATTACAGGAAGCCATTGCTATTCTCAAGCACGCTGTGCAGTGCCCTGCTTAGTGTAACGCTGACACAAAGACAACCCCGTAGCTGTGGGCAGACAGGGCATGGACTGCACCGAGCAAGCATAAACTTACAGGGTACCCATGAAGTTCCAAACTGGGGAAAGTAGAAGAATGGGCCCTAGTAACTGTATGGCGATTGCCTGGAACCTAACTTGTTGGGTGTCGCCTCCAGGCTCGATATTTGCCAGCTTTTATCTTGTGTCAGGGCACCACATGGCCGCACACCAGAGTTGTGAAACTACATGTTTACTCTGTGCACTCTCCTAGCCTGAAATGTCACGGTGGGGGGCTACGACCGCCCATTTTGAATAAGAACAAAATTAATTTAGCGTTGCATTCTGAAGCTGGCTGAGAACAATGAAGATAAGCGATCTCACAGTCAACAGTGTTCGACGCTGCAGCTCCAGGATGTGAACCGTTGATTCCTTTTCCGGCTTTCACTAAAACAAGGTTGCCTTAATTGCAGATATGAGACTTGCCAATGAAGGTTTTGGTTTGCGCCGCTGCAAGCTTGCACTGCCTCTTTGCGTTGAGAGGTGATTACGAGTCCCAGGCGTCCAAATTACCTTGCCGGTGGATGGATGACTTCATGTAGGCGACTGTAGCCTGCGATATCCATGGCCCCCTGACCTCCTCATATCCTGGGAGGACAGGGGGCAAGAAGGGGAAATGATGGCATGTCCCAATCTACCCACCCCCCCCATGTTGTTTTAGCCAAAATTCCAAGAACAACATTAGACTGGAGGCTAGTCCCTGCGTGCCCATAAGCATTGAACAGGGACGGAGGGGGTCTGGGCTGCCCCCTCAGCACCCAGCGTGACGGCCGGCCACTCCTCTCGGAGCCCCTTGGCCATGTGCAATGCATTATGTGTGGTGGGGCTGTGTTAAATGGCTGCCGTTCCTTCTCATTAAATTCCATTCAAACAAGAGGCTTAACATCACGGAACACAGGACGAACCTCACGACTCAGGCCCGTTACGTTCACTCTCCAAATAATCACCCCGGTCTAAAATAAACGGGACTTAAGTACACACACTCGCACACGCACACAATCATAAACCACAGGTACCATAGCACTTGGAAGACCCAATAATATTGGGGGTTGCCAGGGCAACCATATTCCCGGTTATTTCTCTTTCCGCCGTCCCATGCTGAAAATAAAAATGCACTAACTCTAAGGGAGACAATATCTTTTCATTAAGGTATGCTGCCTCAGCAAGATTTAATCACTGGTTTTTGTGCGCACTGTAAATTTCCCTCGGTCTGGTAAAGACGTGAGCCATATGTCAGAGCTCCTATATTAAATCTGACAGTCTGAAAATCTTTCTCACTTTCCCAGCACCGCAAATGGTCATATTTGTTCACCAGGACCTGATTTTGGTGTCTGCGCACCACCAACTGAGCACGAAAACCCCAATATGTGGGGGAGCAGCTGAACTTGTTAAACGTTAAGTATATGCAGAACATTGCCAAAGTTGGAGAATTTACATTCTTTGTATTAGTAATTTATGAGGTTTCAGCAGCATGGACAAGTCTCAGATGTTGAAATTTTCCCCTGATAGAGACCTGCTCACTAGCTGGGATATCTGAGCCTATAAGCCCCTCCAGACAGGAAATCCTGTGTGAGCAAAAAAATCTGATCCGATCCAATCTGATCAGTGACCCCCAGCCTGTGGCATCTCTTGACTTCCTTCAGAAGGTTGTCTTGAACAGAAAAGTCCAGGTCATAGTTCAGCTTCTATAACCAATTTCATGCCTTTGATTCTGAAACACTTGTACAGACTGCCTGTATGCTACAAAATGAACACGGTAAGTATTACAAATGAGAGTCGGCAATTTACCATAACTCACCCATCTGGAAATTTTTGGGTGCGTTTTTTTTTCCTAGGGCTGGCTTAAATGAATAATGTGCAGAAACAGGCAGGCAGTCCCCATTCTCCCACATCCCCACTCTGAATTTAAAGATTTGTTTTATTGGTTCTCTTTTAAACTGTTCCCCTGCTACTTTCCAAATGTGTAGAAATGTAACATAAATACTGGCTAACTGAAATCACTCCCAAATCTTGAAAAAAAAACAAGAGGGAATTAAAATAAATCACATTTCTCTTCCAAAATGAAGGGTTTTTTGGAAGGATTTCCTAGTTTACTTTAACAGAAAGAATATTTTGAAGCTTTTATCATATAAAATGGAATACAATATAAGTAAAGTCAATCTGACAGACACTGTCATCCAGGCAATCACAGAGGCAATGTTAGAATCAGTTAGCGTAATCAGCTCCTGCTCATGGCTGGTAGTGTGACATTTATTTAGCAGGGACATCAGACACAAGAAGGAGAATAAAAGCTGATGGGAGTTTTACTTACACAAAAATGTTGTGAGGGCAGAAGGAAAAATGATTGGATCAGAGAGATAACCAATCAGATTGTATAGGAGGTGGATCCAAGCGACTAGAGGAGGTGGGACCGACCAATCAGATGTCTTGTTCCTGAATTTTTATTTCTGCCCTCACAACATTTTTGTGTAAGTAAAACACCCACGAGCAGAATAAAAATACAAACAATACACAGAAGAGACTTGACAGTAATCAAAGGAATATTTCTTTCCTCTAATCTTGTGATGTGTTCCCATGTGGCCAAGCACTATAAAAGATTTTAAACTGGCATGATGAGAAAAATTCAGCAGGACAGTTTTATAAACAGGACTTCCTTCTCAGTGAGCTTTGGTTTGTACGTCTAATAATCTATCAATGGTTTGAAGCATTTGTGAGAGTAATTTTATCTAAGAAAGCTGTGAAGCAGCAAGTGAATTAGACCACCACCACCCCCCGCCACAAAAATGTTTATATAATAAAAGAAATGAGCCCTTCTTTCCAACAGGCTTCCTCAGATGTGTGCACACCTTGGAGGGTCTCTGAGGTGAGACGGTGTTTACGTGTCACCTTCAGTATACGGCCCTAACATGTGGCGTGCAGATGCCTGCTGTCTATAGGACAAGTTCGGCTCTGTTTCAGGGCCCCATCGGTGACCGCTGGCTTCAGCCTCGGGTTGGTGATTTGTGTGGGAGCATGGTGGTAGTGAGACCATGCGTGCCTCAACTCCAATCCATTGAAGTCTCGTGAGTTTGGACCTGGCTGGTCGACTTCTCCAGGCCGGATATGAGAATGATGGACTGGCTTTTGGCAGAGTTCTCCTGCCCCTCTACACCGTCTGTACATCTGGTCACAAAGATTGATGGAGAGCTGAGCTTCTCAGAATCCTCGCTAAGTTTGGATCAAGCCTGTCATGTTTACCTGTAACTTCGTCACTTTTGTTTTTGCATGCAAGCGCATGTATGTATCATAGGAAACTTGACAAGGAACAGTAAAAGTAACATAGCCTTACTTTGTAATTGTTAAAATAGCCCCTTGTCCCCTTTCAGACAGAGCTATGACAGAGCTTCCTGTATATGGCCATAAAGCTGGCTGGGGAGATGCCTGTCAGCTACCTCTTACAACCCTCCTGCTTCCTAAAGCGGGCTATCAACCCATTTTAAGGGGCCAAAAATACTTTATTTACGATGGCGAATGCTGGACTGCGTTTTATGAGCTCCCACTCTGTACCACTTTGTCCATTAGCATGCTTTTGTGATGTTTCTGGTAGTGCCCACTCCAGGGTGGGAGGGATCTCCCTCACCCCTGCAAGCCACCAACACCCCCTACACAGCGCAAGCCAGCACTTAGCACCAGGAGGCCGCTGAGGTGATGAGATGCCCCCCCAGATTCCATCTTACGTTGTGCCACTTGGCTGGCATCCCTCGTCAGGTAGGGGGCCCTGTGTGGCACTCCTCAGCTCCATGCTCAACAATAACACCCCCACGGTCACGGCAGGGTCCGCAGAGCCATGTAACATGTGGCCAGGGCCCGAACGGGTGCCAGGTACGGCAGCTGGTAATGTTGCCCAGAGTACCCTCTCCCACGGTCTGATACGGTCTGCCACGTGGAGACTGGCCCTGGGGCCTCACTTTTCCGCTCTTTTCTGTTCCGTGCAAAAACAATTAATAAACAAAAAAACAAATAAATAAACATAAACAAAGAGGCTTAGAAAAGACACAAAAAAAAGCAAAAAGGAGAACAACTTTGAATATTCTGCCTGGAAGGACCCTGTTGGGCTACTTTTTGATTACAAGGTAATAATCTATACGTGTGGTGTGTGTGTGGGGGGGGGGGGGCTGTTTTTCATTTGGTCGGTGAATGACCCGGCTGGCTTCTTGCTACGCCATGCAGCAGGGCGCCGTGGTCTGTGGCCGGGGCAATTGGAGCACTTGCACAAGTGGGCCAGATCTCTTGTTTCCCATGCAAATATGCATCACGCTCTCTGTTTTCTTTGCGGGATCCCGAGCATGCATACAACCCATCACTAGGTGTTTCTGTTTTGCAACAGGATACTTTAATTGTGACGGCTCATTCCCCCCATCCCTACACCCCCCTCGAGAGTGCGGGAAGAGGGAATGGCGTGGGAGATGGATTCACTGCATCACGTCGCTTACAGCCAGATGGCTGGCTTTCCGGGTGAAATCATAAAGAGAGGGGTCAGAGGGGCAGCGCGGCCACACTGAAGTACGACATGTGGTGCATGTTCACAGGACATTTATTTAAAAATATCGCTATTCGGGGTCACAACCAATTAGAAAAGGTTATGAGGCAAGCAGACGAGATGTTTGTGTGCCGCTAAACTATGTTTACAGTGGCAGTGAAATCGTCACACTGATTCTGTTACAACCACAGATACCTCAACTGTAACTGGCAGTTCTTTGTAAACAAATGTCCTTCAGCATATCCAGACATGCTTTTATGATGCTTTTGGTGTTGATTCATACAGAAATGCTTCCATTTCCTTGTGAACAGAGCTTACTTTGAATCAAGGTTATTGCTTTTTAACATTTCACCTTGACTGACCACAGACTCATCGGCTGGGAGAGATTCTGACATTTGCTCTGAAATTAGGAGACAACTGGAAACTGTCTGGGTGGGTCAGCATGTGCCCACGGCAGAGGGGCTATTCACTGACCAGTGTTTAACCACCATGACGAAACATTTAGCTAACGGCCACTGGAACTAAAACAAATTACTTAACCTCAGTGACTTACAACAGTATAAAATACTTCATTAGTTTAGTCCAGTCCCGCCACTGATGTTGATTCATTGCTGAATGCTTAAACAAAGAAGGTGTCCCTTAATGTGAAACACAGCAAGAGTTTGTTTGCCACAACTGCAGTCTTAAAACTGTGATGAGTCATAAGCAGACATGAGTTACATCCAGTCAAAATTACAAAACTACAATTTACAATATACACAATTCAGAAAATGATATTAGATCAAAAGTGAAAACATCAAAGGCCCTACAAGCTGTTATGTGTTAAGGACAGCTCTCTATGTGGGATTTCTCCCAAACTCAAGGCCTCCCTAATTAAAGATGATTAGCTGGTTGTAATGGGAGAAACCAAGCAATTTAGCATTGAAATTAAACCTGGTAATTCAAGATTCTGTGTCAAATACAATCACAATATTTAATCTACAACGGTAATGTATGCATTGGCTGTTTTGTGTAAGACATCAGTATGACAAAATGGTATTGTATTTTATTTCCGTTATTTTTTTAGTCATACAATAATATTTAAAAGCAAACCCTATTGTAAAAAGAGATGATATTAAAATGTATGTATTGTACAATATGATGACGCAAACTAATTGCAATTTTATTTTCCAAAAGCAGTGGAAAATCAGTTTCGACCTTTTAAAAAACCTAATAAATCATGATAAATGGACAAACTATAACAAAAGAAAGCCCAAAAAATCCCAAGAAAATCCCCTTCTTAGTCTTTGTGGTTGGTGCCTCTTTATTCAGCATAACCTCTCCGCTTCCGTCCAGTCGGCCCTTTATAACCTAAACAAAGTCTTGATTGGATGACTGGACAGTGCACTCGTGTATTACATATTACCATCTTTTAAATAAAAATGAATTATTTTTAAACAAAAAAGATCCACAATTTACTAAATGGAATACATTTGATGTAGAATAAACTAAACTGCTTTACAGTAATAATTTCAAACTTCCTTATATTTAGCCAAGAAAATTTAATGTCAATGTCCAACTCCCAGTATCATGAAAGCCAAATATTTAGATACTCATTCAAAATGCAAAATAAGAAATATTAAGTCACGGAATGGCCTGTTTATGGTATATCGTTCAGGAGAGTGGCGAAATTTGGCACTTAATGTATTTAAAAACTTGGATTCTATGTTTAATTTAAATTAAATGCTGTTTTTATAGTGCACAAGTCTGAAAACGGCAAGATTCGACGGAACCTGGAGCAATCGCATCGACGCGGCTTCAGAATCCCCCGCTCAGCTAGGATGACTGCTTCGCTGCTTCATTATAATGCCGACTGTCAAACCTGGCAGAGCACACAGTAAAGTGAATATGAAATTACAATGGTCGAAATTCTAGGTTTAAAGTTTTCAAGGAAAGAAGGTGGTCCGGTTTCAGTCAACCCTCAGATAATCATTTCTGATAAGGCAAGTGGGGATACTATTACAGTTCGTATCAAAATAAAATCCCTGGGAATATGAATAAACGCCAAGTAAATTACTAAATAAGGCTAAACGTGTTCCGTGATGTTAAAGCGTTCTCTCTCACTCACCCCTTACAGTTAAACTGAGCACAGCGGGAGGAATAACAAAAGACTTAAGTCTTGCATGCTGTGCCCGTGTTTTTCCTGAGCTCTGACCGTGTTTGACCAGCCAGCGCCGAGAGCCGCCGCTGCGACGGACATCACCATGGCGAGGCGGCCGCGCCCGTGACTCACTCCTACCTGACAGCTGCACTGGCGGCCTCGACCGGCGGGGACAAAGGGGCGGTTTGTGTGCGCGGACAGGACGCGGCGGCGTGTGCCCGCCAGCCCAACGAGCGGCCAGTGGAACCCGTCAGAAATGGACCATTTGGTGGATGTTATTGGCTCTGGGCTGCTGGGTATGGTCAGCACATGGGCATCTGTCACCAACAGCACCAGTTTGCACTCCGTGTTTAGCCTGGTTGTCAGAATGTGAACTACTAAACAGACGATATGAAAAGACCATGTTTTGAAATAATAGCTATCTTTATTACTCTTGCCAAGCACCTTCTTGTGTTCTTTTTTATCACTTTGTCTTCAGCCATTACTGTCAGCCTCTGACAGCATTTGAAGAAGGGGTCACGTCTGTGTGAAATTCAGCAGACCCTGGACACATTCCAGTGTTTTAAAATTATAAATGTTAACTGGCCAAATGGCTCTCTGTATAAATTAAATGTGTCATTGTGTCAACACCACTGTAAAACTGCGGCAGTCCCGAAGACTTTTACTGCGTAACTGCAATTCCTAACGAAGAAGAGAAATTTTCCGTCTCCACGCACGAACATAAGAATAATATAAAGATTTATTAAAACTGTGGCGCACAAGATTGTGATCGCTGGGCAGTTCTACGGACATGAAAGGAGCTGGCAGTAAATGTTGGATAAAATAAACGTGCACGGATCTCAGCTTCACAATCCGACTTTACTGCGAGCAGAAGGTGCCGCAGGACGTGCGTGGGGTGGGGGGGGACTCTGCTGTCAAACTTAACTGTGACTTGCTCCAGTAAAATATCCAGCTGTGGAAACTGGTATAAACTGTCACTTTTGATTAGGAAAAGCAGCAAAAAAGAAACTGAATGAAGATACCCCCTCCCCCATTTTCTTCACAATGACCTTTCAGTACTGAAAACCGTTTAGTACATGTCAGTTCTTATTTATCAAACCGTAATAATCGAAATAATTCAGTCATCGTTACGGTATTCTCCGGCACACTGGAGACTCCGTTAAATATGGGGGAAAGAACGTAGCGTTCAGACTGAGGGTTCCGGAGCACGCGCACCGGCACCACAGCCGCACGTTGCTGTGTCTGTCTCTGTTCGGCACTAATAAAGTTTCTCGTGTTTGAATCTCCTTCCTTTCGTTCAGCAAGATGGCGGAATACGACCTCACCGCCAAAATCGCCCACTTTTTGGACCGTCACCTCGTTTTCCCTTTGCTGGAATTCCTTTCTGTCAAAGAGGTATCATTTCGTAAATCTCGTTTAACTTCCGGATCCCATTTCCTGGACGTTGAAAGCCGCATTATACGTCCCTAAAGCAATTTTAAAAGGCACCGACTAGGCCGCAGCCCTTATTCCCCTCACCGGCGCTGCCTCATTCCATGTCGATAGGCGGCATGCTCGTTTAAAAGCGATTAAAAACATTTAGATCGTAACTATGATTTGACACACATTAGTAACATGACATCTTTTAATATATGTCTGCACGATTTGCACGTTTATTTAATTGAACGGCTGTGTCAGATTGGAGTCTGTAGGTTGTCGCTAAAACGATTATTGTGCTAGTCAACTGTACTATATCGAATAGTAAAAGTATGAACGAAAACTTTCAGTGTAGTATTGATTTTAATCCGTTAACTAGCTCTGTCTCGATGCTGAGGGTCTCTTTTATTTTAAGCGGCGATTTGATACCGGCGTGCGGGTGTGCGTCTGTCAGTAAATGGTCACTGTTACACTGTAGAAGTGTCTGGGAAAAGGTGGTGAAGAAGAGTGTCAGGCGGACCGCCGAGAAATGTTGGTGAAAGCTTCTCGAGTTCACCCTTTACCCAATGCATCTAAAATGTCAGTATCTGATTTAAACTGATCTTGACAGTTAGCTATTTAATTCTCGGTTCTTTTCCCATGATTTATATATACACCCTGCAGTTCCGGCAGAATTTGAATGAGAACCTGGAGAAAGTCTCACCTTCCATAAATTCAATATCTGCGTTTTTTTAAATATTTTCAGAATTTCATAAATGTACCTGTTTCTTCTAGATATTGCACCACTTATCCAAATGGTGAGGGGCATTAGCTGGCGGTAGACTAACCCTCTGCTGGTTCATGACCCAAGGCCTTTTTCGTTCCTTAGTTGTAATCTAGAGAAATGCCGCTCAGATCTGTTGGAAACCCTAGTGTGTTAATTTCATGGTTTTAAATTCCCAAGTACTGAGCGAATGTTTGTTTGTCTGTCTGGATGTCTGCTTATGAACCAATATTCCTTTTGGGATATACCCAATCTCAGACCCTGTTTTCTATACAGATGGATATGCAACCGGCTAAGTTTTTCTTTTTCTTTCAGATATACAATGAGAAAGAGCTCCTTCATGGTAAACTGGACCTCCTCAGTGACACCAACATGGTGGACTTTGCCATGGATGTGTACAAAAACCTGTTTCCTGACAAGGAGATTCCAAACTGTGAGTCTGCTTTTTAAACGTATGTTATGTTACTATTTGTACTGTATACAAGTCTCCCTGGCATTCATCCCCAAAAAGCATGACACCCAGAACTTGCTTTTGGCACAAACACTCTGCACAATGTTCTAAACTGCATGCTGAGTCACCCTAATGTCATGTTCACATACTGTTCACTTAAGTTGATCTTACTGTAGAAATGGTTTGGATTTAATTTACAGCTTGGATTCTGTGTTTTCCCAGCATTGGATGGCAGCAAGAACATTTCAGTTTCTTGATGAAATGTTTTTTTAAGAATATTGATATTTTTAAAAATTTGCTGTCTGAGCGCAGGGTGTTAAAAAGACACATTTATATGTGGAATATCTTGTAATGTAAACGTCTCATGGTAAATTTGCAATGTCCTGCAGTTAGTTCTCAGAAATCAACATTTTCATTTCAGGCTGTTGACATGCACTTTACACTGAATTTCCAGTATAAAACTAAATAGTAAAAAACCTGATGCAGCGCTAAAGGGGATAAATGGTTTCCTGAGTCCTTCAAAGTGGTGATTGAGCAAAGGTCCTGGAAAATGTTTAAGCGCCTGGTGGGGGTGTGATCATTATGACATGGCTCTCTTTCTCTGCATGTAGCCCTGCGAGAGAAGAGGACCGAAGTTGTGGCTCAGCTGAAGCAGCTTCAGGCGGAGACTGAGCCTATTGTTAAGATGTTTGAGGATCCGGAGACGACCAGGCAGATGCAGTCCACTCGGTATGTAGCGATGCCAACTCCCCCACCCCCATCTTCTGTTCAGTGTAGCGGGGCTGGGCTTAGACTTTTTTCTTTTCATCTAAAAGATGTGAGTGTTCAAATCCCATGTTTCACGTTTGCATAACGTTCAGGTGAAACGTCTCGCTCAAGCACTCCAGCCGGCAGCTTTCCCTCATACGGCTCTCTAGCTTTTTGAATTTGTCTTTATTTACACTCAGCCTTTAGTTGGTTTATGCTGCAACCAGAATGTTTATAAATGTAATTTTGTTTTTGTCTAGATTTTTTTTGTTGAATTTAGTCTCTCACTGTTAATTGTCCATTGAGTTGTTAATTCTCTGGGATCTTTGTTCACTGAGAAATTCCTCCCATTTTCCTGTGCCCTTCCCTTGTTTAACTGAAGCTTTTCAGTCAAAGTGCCCCTAGAAACAAAGCGATTTTCATTTTAGCTCATAGCCAGCTTGCAATTGCAGCAATTCGTACTGTTTTCTGAAGGATGTATCTGTTATTGTGTTGTTTTGCAAGGTTTAATTTTCTGGTGCTTAATCTCCCAGACAATGCTGGGCTTTTTGTGGTTTATAGAAACACTTGAACTTAAAAACCACGATGAAAGCAAACAAGCATTTGACAGCATGATTCATTATCTGGTAATGTCGCCATCATGCTTTAAATCCCTGTTTGTTTTAGACTGCCCTTTCAGTTACAGACATTCACTCCCGCATTGTGACGTGTTGGCGGCCGTTTTTCAGATTGATTGACGGGTGGTTGAGATTATTGGAACGCGAACCGGATGTGGTCCTGGGAGGTGACCGATTGACATGGTAACCATGAGGCCCCTAAGGGTGAAGGTGTTGGCAGGATTGTCACCTGAGTCTCTCATCACCCAGCTGGTGACAGTTTGATGGAGGTGGTAACCTCTCTGCTGGGGTGCTGAAAGCCTGCGGTGGCCAGAATCCTGCCCCTTTCAGAAACCTGTTAATTGCCACCTGACATAAACCTGCGATTCTGTATGCCTCATGACTTTGAGTGAATGATTACTTGTGGAAAGCAGCCGAGGTTCGCTGTTTTGATGGAGGTTTGGCCTCTGGCAGTAAGGACAGAGGACGTAATCATGTCTGTCCCTCTGATGCAGTTTATGTGCTGTGGATGGAAATGCTAGATGGACATTGAGTGTGCAAGCTCCTCTCATTACCTCTCTGGCTTAAAATAAATGCTCGCCTATCAGGAGGTGCTTTTGTCAAGATTTAAATGTAAACGAATAAATGGAAATTGGGCTGTAACTCTGGCCGTGCCCAGTAGCGGTGGGCTGTAACTCTGGCCGTGCCCAGTAGCGGTGGGCTGTAACTCTGGCCGTGCCCAGTAGCGGTGGGCTGTAACTC
>JABFEA020000138.1:6969371-6983895 GCA_019775915.2 Cyphomyrus plagiostoma | reverse complement strand
CCCCCCCCCCCCCCCCCCCCCCCCCCCCCCCCCCCCCCCCCCCCCCCCCCCCCCCCCCCCCCCCCAGTTAATTAGGAGTGTGTCGTGGAGCATTGCGGGGGCCGCCCAGGGCAGGGAGGAATGTCACTGCTTCTGTTTTTAGCCTCTGCGCGGAGACCCCGTGAGGCCTTCTGATCTCAGGTGCTTCCGAGCCCCAGCAGTCCCGTCCCCCACGCGTGACAGGGGCGGGGTGGCGGATGTGAGGCGCTTTACATGCCCATTATTGCCTCCGCATGGACATTCCAGGGATTCCCTTGTGCTGTTTTTAAGGTAAACGGTGGCAGTCGGAATATCGGAAGGCCTCCCTAGGCACTGTGAATCGCCTGTTCATTTGTGGATGGGAAAACAAGTCGGCAGTTCTCTCAGTTTGAGCTGTGATCCATTGGTACATTCCCAAAAACCCCCCCCACCAATTTGCTAAAGAAGGCTTGTCCCAATAAACATCTGAGGTCCTCAGTAATCTCATTCAGGTTCTGATGAAGTTCTTCTTGTGGGGTTTCATATGGGTTAGAGGTCCAGCGGTAAGTGATGAAGCCACAAACTGTTAACCCACCTCCGCACCTGTCATTCTGTTCCCCTACTGTCAGGTACCTCAACTCCATCCAGACCATGTGTCCCCACATACTGCGCTACCTGACCACGGCGGTCATCACCAACAAGGACGTGCGCAAACGCAGGCAGGTGCTGAAGGATCTGGTCAAGGTCATCCAGCAGGTACTTAGGACTATCATTTTTGCCCTCTGCAGTTGGTGGGAGGGTCTGTAGCAATATTCTAGAATATTCCTGGGTCTCTGGGTGGTTAGCAGGAGAGATGGCGACACCTCAGTTTTACTGTCTGATTTTGCGATTACAATAATAATTACTTTTATTGATTCCCGTGGGGAAATTATTTTTCCTCACACCTCCCTCAACTCACACTTTGTAGAGTAAGCTGTCTGTGAAGGGCAGCCACCTGTTGGGGGCTAAGGGCCTTGCAACCACAGACGCGCTGAGGCTGGGCCTGAACCGGCGACCTTCTGATTATAGGCACACAGGCTTAGCCCAGTGTGCCACGCACTGCCCCTAGTCTTGTGCCCGTCATGCATAGACATGGTGAGAGTCAGCTGCCATCCAGCACTCCGGGAGCAGGTGAGGTTAAGGCCCGGCAGTGATACGGTTACTCTGCCGACCATGGGATTGGAAACCATGACCTTTCAGATGCAGCCGTGGATGCTGTGACTGAGCTGCATAGGACTCCTCTTGTGATGGATGCCCGTGGTCTGTCGATCTCGCACTGAGACCGGCCCTCTCGCCCGCAGCCTGATTGCGCTTGCTGCCCTGCTTGATGGGCATGCCTGGCACCCTCCCCGAGCAGCAGTGCGGCCCTCCTCCACTTTCTTGTTTATCAGTATTTATTCCCAGCACTTGCCCTCACGCGGCACTGTTTGGATTTGTACCCTTTAAAATGACCTCTTATTGACCACCGTGCAGAAGAAAATGCTGCTATAGTTTCAGGGAACTGTAACTCTAACTCCCCTGTTTTTTTTTTTTTTTTGTTTTTGTTTTTTTTTTTGCGTTCTGTCTCTCTTACCTTCCTCCAGGAGTCCTACACGTACAAGGATCCCATCACGGAGTTTGTGGAGTGCCTCTACGTCAACTTTGACTTCGACAGCGCGCAGAGGAAGCTGAGGGAGTGTGAGTCGGTATGCCTCCTCTTCCCGTCATTATTAGTTCTCCTCCACGTAGGGTTGCAAAATTTTGTAATTTTGCTCTTTAATTGCCATATATTCCCTTTAATTCCTATGGAAAGTTTCCAGCTTGGAATATTTCCAAAACTCCATGTAATGGAAAGTTTCTGGGAACTTCTGGCTTTTAAACCCCCCTCCATGTAAGGTGGTCACAGCACGTACCCCAGTGGTTCTGTCCACCAGATTTATCCACAATGCGATTAAAAACCTGAACCTGTGCCTGAACCTTTTTACCTTGGCCAGTGTTTTTGGTGCTTAGATGGATAACCTCATTTTTATAAAAATTGGTAAATGCAAACAAAAAACTTAAACTCAAAGTCTTTATATTTTCTTTGGTTACTTATGGTTAAGGTTGTCATAGTTGTGATTCTGGCTATGAACAGATATAAATGAACAAATATAATGAACAGATATTCATATCATAAAGATATAAATATGTGGACTGTGTGTGAGCGTGGGTGCCTGCCTGCCTGCCTGGCCGCCCGCCCGCTTGTGCGTGTCCGCTGAGCCGGGTCACCAGCTCGGAGGGAGTAAACAGCGTGAGTAATCACGGGGGCCTTGGGGGGGGGGGGGGGCACCGTGCACTGCAGACCCACCCCCCAGCCTGTGGTATGGTAATTGACGGGAGAGCGTCCTCTTTGTCACCTCCTGAGTCATCGTCCGTCCGAGAGACACTTCCCTGTCACAGATCAGATGACAGCAAGGCTTTCAGGCCTAGTTAAAGATCGAGTCGTCTGCGGTCACGGCTGCCCATAGGGCCAGGACCCTGGCACTCTGCAGTGGTGGGGGGGGGGGGGGGTGGTACTCTGTTCATGCCACTGTATGGCCTGCATGCGAGCGTGATGGAGTGGGAGGGTGAAAGTGGTTACGGGGTGCAGCACCCAGCAGGAGCCCGTCTAACATCCCAGAAGGATTCAGGGAGGCTGAAGGCGACTCGCTTTCTCCGTCCGGCAGCTTGTGCTCTGAACAGCCTCCCCACAGCGGCACCATGTGTTTGACAGCACAGGGCTTCGGGTGCTTCAGTGCGCCCTGTGATTTTCATTTTGGGACAAAATGGCTAGATGGCGCTCCACCCCTCCCCCACCGTTTCCTGTTAGGTAGTATGATGGGTAATGAGCGCCTTCCAGCTTACTATTAGGGACTTGCTAGATAATCATTGCCTCCCACCTTCCATTTTTGGATCATGATGGGCAATGAGTACTTTATGGCCTCCTTTCTGGGACATGATGGGTAATGAGTTCTTTCCGGCTTCCTGTTTGAGGAATGATGGGTAATGCATCCTTTCCGGCTTCCTGTTTGAGGCATGATGGGTAATGAGTGCTTCCTGGCTTCCTGTTGGGGCACGGTGGGTAAAACGGCCCCCCTCTCCCCCTGGCTTCCTATTTGGGGCATGATGGTTAAGAGGTTCAGACAGGGGGGGAAATTATTCCAACCGACGCCAAGGAAGGAGCTGCTGTAACCACTGTTATTTTATGACATTTGCGCTGCGGCATGCACTGCGGCATGCGCTCACAGCTGCGCCTTTTGGACTTTGCACTTGCGTCTGTTTCTGCTTCATTTAATTTTTAAGAAGAAAAATAACTTTGAGGCTTACTGTTGGTATTGGCTCATAATTAAACTCAGGCCCAGAATCTGTCAGAGCGCTCAAAGCTGTTTCACCTTACGTTTAGTGAAAGAAGTATGTGTTTATTTTTCAGTGCATTTCTTGCAGAAGCATTGGATTTGTTTTGAACAAGGTAAAATCTCTATGATTTTAATTGAACGTGTTGGCAGGTGCTCGATCAGGAACAGGAGTAGATAAGCTGAAGTGTGGACTGAGATTCAGCGACCCAGAGCAGACGGGCTAACTGTGAAGTGCAGAGCGCCAGTGCATGATCTGTGCCCATGCGGGACTGTGGTACTCGCTGTGGTTTGTGAGCAGCCTGCATCTCCCAGATCGCAGGCAGGGAGGAGGCTTGCAGGTGCCTCCCCAGGCCTGCGTGCTGCGCTCATGCTTTCTGACAGCCCATTTCTGCCTTTGCTTTCTGGATGCAGCCAAGGGTCATTCGGATTCGCCTGATGATTTAATAATTTAAACCTGCTGGGACAGTGTGCCGACATAAAAGTATAACTGTTGGCTCTTTGGCCACTTTTCGTCTTTGTTTTTTCACGATAAACGCCTGGAATGAGGAACATCTGGCCCGATTAAACGATCTCTCACAGACATAAATGTTTATAAATCTTGTCAGTGGTTTTTCTGTGAGGCTCTCATTTGGTTGTCTTTTTTTGTCCCTAATATAAAAGGTCTGCTGCTTTTAGCCGTGACGGAAACTCTAACTGGACTAATTTTCCTCGTGTGTCTTTTGCTTGCTACGCCAGACACTTGCTTGCAACAAAAGGCACCAGAACCTTGGTTTTGTTGGTGTGGATTCCCAGAAGGCCTTCCCTTTGTGCTGGTCTTAAACGACCAGAGAAGATCCTGAAAAACAATAAATTTGAGACCCCGTGCGCATTGCTCCCCAGTACACACCCCCATGCATGCTCCTTGCCAGAGCTTGAGTAATCTCCGCTTGTCTGTAAATTTTGCGAGCTCTTAAAACAGCTAAGCAAACTTCCGACTTCCGGTGTGGCTGCTTCCTGGACTCGGAACCAGGACGGTCCCGTTCTTATCTGGGAATTAAAGTCAATGGTTTCCTGTGTACCTGACCAGACCCGTCCTTATCTGGGACTAAATGTGCAGCATTTCGTTCCACTATGCTCAGCTCTGCGTTTGCATGGGCTTGCTCTCTCGGTTGCTCTGTGTAGACTCGTATGAAAATTTGTAACAGGATCCTATGCAGGAATGGCACCAGTGCACAGATCAGGGATGAACGCTGATAATCTCGTAATGGTCCTGCTGAGACCTTTTGATGAGGGTTCTGATCAATCTCTTGGGCTCTAGTAAAGGCCCCTGGTGACAGAAGCCATAGGATATGGAGGGGGGGGGTTGCATGGTAATAGTTTTTAAGTGCATTTTTACTTCAGCACTGTATGTGCACTAAAAACAGAGGAGACTGTGTACCAGCATATCCCATAATCCCTGCTGGCGTCTCTCCACTTCCAGAGCTCATTTAGTCACTCAGTACTGTGTGTAGTCATTGACTCACAGGAAAATCCACACGAGCACTGTGAGAACAAGGCGACAGGCCTGGATTCGAACCCGCGACCCTGGAGCCACGAGATGACGCAAGCCCTACTGAGTCACTGTACCCCTCTGCCCGCCTTCGGGCAGCTCAAATAAAGAGTGTCTAAGTGTGTCCTCGCACTGAGTGGGCTAACGTTTAATTTGATAGCTGGAAAATGCTAGAAGGCCACGTTCCCCCCGGATGACCTTTACAGTAAATTACCGTGCGCGGAGGGTCATTACGTGAGGAATGCCGTGATGAACACCGTCACCCTCCTCTGCTCACCATTCCTGTAATAGCCTGATCCGGGTGGCGGTGGAGGCCCCTCTGCTCTTATTCCTCTCCCTACCATCACAACGGCCCCTTATTGTCCCTGAAGGTGTAGCGCGCGGAGGAGTCTGACCGCAGCTGTCGCCACTGAGCCCGGCCACATGTGCCTGCCATAAGTGGGAGCGTCTGTCTCCGCATGTGTGTTTTCCTCTTTGCTGTTTGGGCAGATGTGCTGAAGAAACCCCGCTAAGGCCCCCAGGCGCGGGGGGCCGCTCTGTGCTCTTTGAGTGCCCGCCCGCGTATCTCTCTCCCCCTTCCGCATGAGCGTAATTGCGGCACTTAGATCGCGCGGGTTTATCAGCGGGAGATAAGCGCCTTTGCAGCTAAGACGCGCGCTGCGCGATAGCGACGGCTGGCGGGGCTGCGGTGAGATAGGAGTTCGGAGCGGGAGAGAGACAGGCCTCTGTGAGGCAGGCCTCTGCGCGGGTTTTCTGCCCGGTGACATGTCAGGGTCGATTAGAGCCGAGCGCGGCGGGAGTCTAGGCTCCACGGTCATGGGATCGCGTTAAAAGGCCGATCCCGCACCCAGCGTAAGATGCGCAGCGGTAAGTCATGGTCTCTGAAGCCGACCCCGCCGATTTTCCCCCCCCCCCTCCCCCTTTCATGTGGGGATAACGGAATTTGAAGATTGCGGTTTAAGCGGAGTGCCGAGCGTGGCCCAGGATTGCTGTAGATAGGTCTTTAAGCAGAGTGCCAGAGTAAACCACTTCATGGCTTAAATGTGGTGAGAATGGCTGCTTTACTGTCCTGCAGAACAGTGATAACTTCACTTTCTACTTTTCGGCTGTAATTAGCTTTCGGTTTTGGTGACCTGACTTTTCCTGCAGTTGAACCCAACGGTTTCCCGACCCGTCCGGTGGGTCATCTGGCAAACCTGTCGCCGCCAGTTTCTCATGGTGGTTTCTGACTGGCGCTTTCCAAAAAAGAATAACAAAACGGCAGACTGAGTGATGCTGTGATCATTACAGGATGGGATTGAGCTTTCCCTTTTGTTCTGCTTTGACTCTGTGGCGGGGGGGATGTGTGTCAGAAACGGGTCCCGGGGACTGTCGGGTAAATGAGGTTGGTTTTTCTCCTCTTCCAGGTCTTGGTGAACGACTTCTTCCTGGTGGCCTGCCTGGAGGACTTCATTGAAAACGCCCGGCTTTTCATCTTCGAGACCTTCTGTCGCATTCATCAGTGCATCAGTATCAGGTGGGTGCGTGACCTCGCCCCCCCGACCTCGCCAAGTTTTATCACCTGGTCCTGATACATCAGTAGGAGGCTGATCATCCTCCTTCAGCCAGACCTTGCTTCATCATGGACCCACGGACTGTTTTCGCACCACGGCAGAAATCTGAAGTGTAAGTGAGGCTGTGAAGCACGTGGTTGCCGGTGGCTGACCCCCCCGGCGTGCAGCTTTGGCTTCTTCTGGGTCTCAGTGTCCGTCTGTGTCCATAGACCCAGCAGGCAGGAATTCCAGTGGCCTTGGATTGGCTTCTGGCGCCCGGCACGGGTCCCTTCAGCAGTCCTGCAGAGGAGATTCTGACCCGTTCTGCCTTTTCAAAAATTTGTCGCGTCCGCGTGGAATTCGGCTCAGACGCCGACCAAAACCGAGAGACTTTGCCGATGCTGATTACTTTGTGCTTGGGGATGGAAGACCGAGATTAAACTAATTGTCTGTAATTAAGAGGGAAAGTCGACCATAGGCAGGCGCTGCATGCAGATGGGTTGAGGAATCTGCCAGCGTGACACTATGGGGACGGATCCGGGGACGAATCCATGGCCGGAATGAAGTAGGGTCCGATTCGGAGCCAGGCGCCCCAATGCAGGGACGTCGGCGTGTCAGGTGAACCTCTTCATGGAAATTACGCTTCTTGGTGTGTATCAGAATTTTATGGGCCCTCCTGGTTTCTATTGAAAGATCTTTGGGGAGGGTAACTTCGGTTTGGGCCGGTTGATCAGGCTGTTGGATGGCTGTATCTGTAAATAAGGGTTTACTGCTGTATCGTTTATTGGAACGAGAGTGCATGGCCGTGGGCGAGCCAGTGTGTCACCCCGGTTGGCTTGTGCGGTGGAGGCAGGTGTCTGTCTGTTTAGGCTGTGGTCTTGCGGGGCGTCTGCTTGTTTTGCCTCAGCAGGGGAGGTGGCCGTCGTGGGTGGGATGGGTGCTCATACTTCAGCTGTCTGGCTCAGTGCAATAGCGTTTGAAAGCCTCTTCTGTCGATGGGCTGCTCCTCCCGAATCGCAGGAAAAAGGGGGAGATTGACGATCTATCGCCGCCTCTGCCCTGTCACTCGGTTGCTGGCAGCCCCTTGAGGATTGCGTGATCCTCCAGTGTAATGGAGAAGCCATCTCTGTTGCACCTTTTTGTTTGTGTTTGTCACCTGACGAGATGCCATCCCTTTAAAACAGAGAGATCCACTGATATGACGTACGTGTGTTTTTACAGTATTTCATGTTGCAGACGTTTAAACCCTTTTCTTTTTTGGCTGAGTGGGACGCCCCCCCTTCCAGGACTGCGCCCCCCCCCCCAGAGGCATGTTTGTGTGTGTTGTTGGTGCCGTGAGCCCCACAGTGCCAGGGGCAGCGTCTGCCGTCAAGGTTGCAGTGCGGAACTCGATCGCGGCTCTGGGGAGCTTCTCCCGCAGTGGGGCTCGCATACCGGCCCAGAAGCAGTCTGGGATTGATTTGGAGCCTCCGCTCTCCTCTCCTCTCTTGGCAGCCTCCATGCAGTGGGATCCAAATACGTGTTAAAGACCACAAAGGTTAGTGGTAACACTGAACTAGGAAGCTGAATTGTGATGTTTTTTTCGCACCCCCCCCCCCGAATACATCTGTCAGGCTGGGCTTTAGGTTAACGACAGGAAATGAAGATTCGGACGGAGAGGGAACAGCAGTGGCATCTATGCGGGTGCCTTTTTCGAGGAATGTTACCATTTGTCATTAGTAAATTACTCCAAGCTTGTGTTCCAAGCGCTGATTAGAATGAATCCGAAGTTCATTTTAATGAGGACATTTTTATGGTTATTGGCCATGAATATTCTGCAAACTGTTTTTTTAAAGCTTGCGTTCTGCCCAGAGCACAGGCCAGATTCAGAGCTGGAGCATAAAATAATTGAGTTATTTTATGCAAACCGCCCATGTAAAAGAGTTTTAAGTTCAAATGCGACCCAGTGATTTAAGCCTCTCTGTAATCGTGCAGCGATTCGTCTGTCTAGACAGAATTCCTTGGGTTTAAAGTCCGTTACCTGCGTTCGCTTTGCACTGCAGATGTGCTGTGAGGGCTGCCTGAGCCCGGCGATTATTCACACTAAATCTGGGCTACGGACCTGCTGTGGCTCATCCCTGCGGGGAGCACTTCCTGTGAGGAAGGTGGGCAGCATCGATTGGTCGCGCCCATTATGTGGAACCCCTCTCATTTCCAGCCATCATAGAGCACAGATAAGTTATGTCCAGTGATTCCAGATAAATCTGTAAACCCTCTCTGTTCTGTCTAATGACTTTAAATGTCATGAACTTTCTTTGGTAGAAACAGCCTTTCCGAAATACGGTCAACTCCAAGTGGCGACTCTAGGGGCAAGGCAAGGATGAAACGCTTCAGTTGTTAAACTCCGACAGGATAATGAAGAGAATTGCCTCTTGTGTTTTTTTTTTGTATAGCATGTGCTGATAGCTGTTTCTGGAAGTTCCTGGAAATGCACATGTGGCGACTTAGTCAAGTGGAGTGACAATATCTGCATCCCATCAGAGGTGTGCACTGGGGAAGGGCGCCCAGCACGGGGCTGCTTTTACGTCGGCTCAATGCTGCATGGGGAATATTTTGGTCAGGGTCTTTCTCACTGAATAAAAGTTTGGGCTCAGGGTGTCCGATTGTGACTGGAAGGTTGTCAGAGGTAGGTTCATTGTTGCCATGTCATGGCTGACTACTATAGCAGGACTTTGTTGACATGTCGGTTGTCCAGGAGGTTCTGGCTGTGAACCCGTGTCGTTCTTCTGGTCACTCACTCAGACACACCACACATGTGCATAGAAACGCCGCCAAGAACGACGCAGGATGTCAGCAGCTTTTTCGCTACCGGTGGAGAGCAGATGTCATTAATGTGAAAAGTACTGCATGATTTATTTCCCCTTTTAAATTGAATTCCAAAATTGAATTTGCTAGCCACCCTCAAGCCGGAACCCGTTCAGGGGGTCTGCATCGGCTGCGCTGGCAACACGGGGGCCCTGTTCATGTTTTGCATTTCTGCGTCCAGTGCCTGTCTAATCCAATGCGGCTGCCCAGGTCAGTGCAGCTGGTCTCTGTCTGCACTCCATCGCATGCAGGCTGAAGTTCATGGCTACGGGGTGGAAGGAGCGCCTTTGTTTTCAGGCGACTTCGGACTCAAGTTCCCAAACACATGCGTATGACTCTTGATACAATCTCCAGGATGCGGGGGGGTGAAGTGGTCTTAAACCAGCCTCTTTGGGGGGTCATATTCTGTTCAACAGTGGGCAAGAGTCTCCCTTGAGATAGAATGGGGGGGCGTCCATGAGAGGTGACTGTGACCCCCTCCCCTGTACACTGCCCTCTATGCTATAGATGTCGCACATGAGTTCGTTCTGGCCTTGCGCGCTGTGCCAGTCAGTGCCCTCTGGCTGCCCGCCTCTTTTCAGGCACCCCGTGCCTGTACGCCCAGATCCCTGCCCCCACCCTCACTTTTCCCATTTAGGTCTCCAAGCCCCTGGGCCACTCAGTTGGCCCCCACTAAAACTTCCTTTCAGATGGTGATGCAATCGTGACCTTTACTTCGGCGACCGGGGGAAGTGGCACACCATGCTTCCCAGTGCCCGGCGGGCACGAATGGAAGAGTCATTTCTGTCAGTCAGGACCTGGTGAAGTAAAATAAATATTTTCAGAAATGAGGTTATTTCCAAGCGGGATGTTTTTTTAAGAACAGTCAGCCTGAGGAGCGACGGCGAGGCGAGAGCCTTCTGCTGGCATCGGGGTCACTTTCGGAGGCTCTGATCAGCGCGAGGCGGACGCTGCCTGCTGGGCTGTGGCTCACAGGTCTGCTTCTTCAGCGCGCAAAAGGGAGATTAATGGTGTGGGACATGAGTGGATAATTATGGGTGAACTGTTTTTATAAGCTCATGGCTACGGGTCCATGTGCGCACTGACGTCTGTCTGCGTGCGTGGTGTGGGTGTGCGTGTGGGTCTGCGTGTGCGTGTGGGTGTAGACCTGCCCGCTAGGGGTATGACTGTCCAGGTCCAGCCCCGGTGGGTCCTTGATAGTCGTTAGGCCTCCAAAATGGAATGAATTCTACCAGGAAGTGGGGGGGGGGGGGGGTTGAAATCCATGGGGAGCAGGTGACCCCCCCCTTCGCCTCATCAAAGAGTTCCCTTCCCTGCCCTTGTCTCGGCCTTGAGGTGACACATCCCCCCCGACACGATCAAAGACTGGAAATGTGGCTTCAATTTAGGGACAGGACAGAGTGGCACTGTCACAGCATGAAAGCAGGGGCACTGGACTGTGTGCTGGTCCCTGGCTGCTCGCTAAGAGGTTAGCCTTATAGCCCTACACCCTCCCCCCCGTGCCCCCACAGGAGGGACACCTGCGCTGCCCCCTGTGTCTGACTGCCCTTGCCCTGTGTGCCGGCCCACTCGTCCCGCTGTTGCATTTGCGTCCTCCGCCGATCCCATTCTGCCATAATCGCCGCTATGTGATAAAGCTTAAGTATAATGTGTTGCGTGAACGTGATGAGGAACATCGCCCCCACAGGAGGCAAATCATCCTTTTATTTTAACATGGGTTTTTTTTTCTTTTTCTTCAAGCGCCGTGAACTTTGATTTAGTGGAATTTAATTGTCGTAGTCAATAAAGCTTTTATTGTCACAGTGGAACGCTAGGCAGTGTAACGGAGAATGAAACATGATTTGTAATTTCCTAGAAGGGTCTAGGTGGTTCTGTGCAGTAATGGATGCTGATTGTTTGGGTTCCTCAGTAGGTTTTCTAGCATTATAGGTATAATAAACATGGCTACGCCCCTTTTGTGTGAATTAAGCATCTCGCTATTTAAAATTTCAAATGAAAAGCACTGATGGTAATAATGAGGAGATGCTGTCCCTCCCTCCGTTCCCACGCCCCATTTCCAGCCCCCTCTGCTCCTGTCCTAAACCACCCCCACTCCCGACTCACAATAACGATCTCGCCTCACAGCATGCTGGCGGACAAGCTGAACATGACACCCGAGGAGGCTGAGAGGTGGATCGTCAATCTCATCCGCAACGCCAGGCTGGATGCAAAAATAGACTCCAAACTGGTGAGGTGCCCAGAGTGCAGAGTGCGTGGCTGGAGAGCCCAGCGCAGCCCCACATCGCTGTCGCGTCGTAAATTAAAGTAACGTGATACAGAATGTTACCTCTTTTTGTGAGCCAATAAAACGATCAGATACAATTGTGGTTTTGGAAGCACTGGGGAAATTTCAAAAGTAGTTCTGTTCATAATTGTTTGCAGAGCCAGTACAGATTGAGCAAATAACCTGTTGGTAGGAGGTTGGTAGTGGGATGGAAGTCCGTCAGTACCCTGTGAACCTCCCACGGTGCCTTTTAAAAAGCACCCGAAAACGCTGCAGTGCTGCGTAGGTAACATACCATTTTTAGCAGGAAGGAGTAGCTGTGAGCAAAAGCCGAAAGAGGTCCAACTGCAAGAGGTCTGCTCCAGGAGCAATTTAGTGGAAATTAAGGCCTTAAATAGCATTTAAAAGTCTTAAATATGATTCCTGTTGGCAATAAGTATTTTATCAGCTTTGCAATTTAAGCACACTACTTGTTTAATTGTGGACACATGTGACAGGCAGTGCAGCACTCTGCAGCAGAGCTTTATATTAGCAATTCACTTTCGGCCCCAGTATCTTTCAGCAAATGCAAAGCTTTTAATCACAGAATTCAATGTCCATAGGCAGAGGTGCACACTAATCATTTCTGTGTGTCGAGACCTTTTACTACGTGTGCCAAATCTTGTCTATGAAAAGAGGCAATTTTCGCGTATTGAGTTGACAGCAGTTATGCACACCTCATGGTTTTATAGATTTCTTTACGGGCGTATTTTGAGTAATTGGATGTTTACGTACATGTGTCACGTTTGGTAGCTGTCGTGCACTTAGTCATTGGTGGTGAATGGAGCCAGTGCATTTAATAGTATGAGCAAAATATGTACATCTGAAAATGCAGTGGTGTGGATTACCCTCAACTGTCTGTTGCCTAAAGCTCATATCCCTTTAACTTTCATAATCATTAGTTTAGTTATATTACTTCTTGCACTTTGAACAGACACACTTCAATTACTAACCAGGTGATGTCGAAATAATTTACTTCCCTGATACAATCCCCCCCCCTCAGACCCCCATCCTCTATCTGTACCCCCCTTCAACAGGCTTGGGCGGTATCTAATTTTTCATACACTCATACCATCTAGACATTATACCGAAGTATCCAGTATTTTTGATTGTCAAAATCAATGCTATTCCGGTATTTTGAAATCTTGGCCTGGGGGGTCCCTCACGATAAATTTCACTGACAGCCTAACTAATAAAATTTGCTGGGAAGGAGGGTCAAAACTGCCTTTTTCTTTGCTATGTGGCGCTTCAGTATTGGTGCATTCTATCTCAATATTTGATCAGTTCCAGTGCGTCTTCCATACAGTGCGTCTTCCATAGTTTTAAAAAGATGCGTGAAACACTTTTTGTGTTACTGCACCAGTGGGGCAGCTGTATATCAAAAGTCCAATATAAAGCAGATTTTACTGTGGTATGAGCTTCACACCACACTCAGTGAAGGGCGCAGTGGGAGATGTGGAGACGTCGCTTCTGTCCAAAATGGCTCGAAAAACCAATATTTCCAGACATGGTTGCAATCAGGAACTGGAAACGACCTACAAACTGATTGCGCTGTCTGCAAGAAGTTGTTCAAGCTGTCCAGCTTGGGTGGTTAAGGTTTGGGTTGGGTCCGGCTTGGGTGTTAAGGTTATGTGCAGCCCAACCAGTAAATGAATCTTGCCTACTGTCCTGGAAGTATCCCAGAGTGAGCCATCCTGGTTAACTGAGCTGCTGTCATCTGTGATGTACCCGATTATATTTATGATTGTGTGATTGTAGATGTTCTAAGAGTAAACAAGTGAAGTCTTGATAACAGTAAGGTGCCGAGTGTCAATAGAGGGTAGCCCTAATGTTTTAACAAATGGCATTAAAAAAACTTAAAAAACAGCATTAAAAAGGTCTTAAAAGCATTCAGTTCAGTATTCTGATAACTGAAAAACCTTACCAGAACCTGATCCCTAGGGGGCAGTAGCCTTCAACAGTGTCCTGAGGGATTAATACCCAGTTCTACCCACCCACAGTAAATAATGTCATCAGCTGGTGTGGAGAGGCAGGTGACTCTTAGGGTGGCTCTCGGGTGACACTGGCTGTTGTGTATGTTTGCCTGGATTTCTGAGTTTGGGGTCTCCTGTCCCACCTTGTTTCAGGGACACGTGGTGATGGGAAACAACGCTGTATCGCCGTACCAGCAAGTCATCGAGAAGACCAAGAGTCTCTCCTTCCGGAGCCAAATGCTGGCCGTGAACATCGAGAAGAAGCTGAGTCACAGTAACAGAAATGAGGTGAGGACATAATTGGGGAGGCCCAGGGGAGGGAAGGGTTGGACAGTGGACCAGCCCCAGGAAGCTACGTGAGGACCCGCTTGACTAAAATGCTAGCGATGTCTAGAGGTCCGATGTCCGACGGCACTGAGGATGGTTGAAGTATGCGCTGTTCAGCCCCCTGCCGGCTCTGGGGCGGTGCAGTGGCATGACGGACTGAAATGCTTTCATCGTTCTGCGCCGTTTGGTCTTCAAAGCGCTAATGACAAGGTGCCTGTCAGTGGAGCTGTAAAAGTCCATAATGCAACAAGTCGGGCATTAATTACGCTGGGTCCGCCCGGCTGGTCAGGACCTGACTCAACACCAGAGCCGGCCCCAGCTCAGAGCCGCGGGTCCACTGCAGATGTTTCACACAGGTCCCTTTCATGTTGAAAGTGGCCACACAGTTTTTAAGGGGGGCGGGGGGGGGGGTGGTCAGAGGTGATCCTTGATGTACTGAGGGCCGGTGTGGACATGCCACAGTATGACCCCCCCCTTTGAATCTGGCACACTTCCCCTGCAGAGGCCCATCAAATTCACCCTTAAGTTACAGGTCCCGTCTAAAGATGCCTGATGGTGGTGGGGGGGGGGGGGGGATTATGATTTTTAAATATCTCCTCTGACTGTATATTTTTGGGTGGTTGGCAATT
>JABFEA020000138.1:6949649-6960110 GCA_019775915.2 Cyphomyrus plagiostoma | reverse complement strand
CCCCCCACCACCACCACCACTACCTCCATTAAAATTAGCAAACAAAAAGTAAGTAGCACAGCCAGAGCTCTGATGGGACTTAGGTTGAATGTCTCTCTTGGGGGGCGCATCTCGGTCGCCAAGGTAACCCCAGGGGGGTGACCCGCAGCTTTCTCACTGGCATCTGCTCCCTTAATTGCAATGTTTGTCCATTGGGAAAGGATGTCTGATGATGTAGCAAGGTGGCCGACGTGTCGTAACCTCCAAACTTCCCACGGCAGAATCCGAAGCGTTATTAATTAAGTCGCAGACATCGCGACGACGGCGGTGGCCCCCAGCTAGCCGTGAAATCGCCGCGGCGCGCGCGGATGTGGCGCCTGCGAGGGCTTCCCCCTGTCGCCGAACACGATAGCTCGCGAGCTGCCGTGCTCCGTGCCTCGAGACTGATCTCCCGGCTTCGGAAATTCAGCAATCGCGTAGCCGCTAAATGACAATGGGGGGCTTTTTCCCGAGTGGAACAGGATTCCCGTTATGTGCTAAGATAAGCGGCTGGATTCTTCACGTTCGGATTTCATTCGGTCTCTCCGACGACAGAAACCCCGTTGTTTATCCTGAGAAGAGGGGATTCTTTCGACGCCTGACACTGTATGAAATTTCAGGCTATTTTCATTTCTCACGTCTCTGCAGAGTCTTGCATTGTTCCTTTTACTTTTTTATTTATTTCATTTTTTTTTTTTTTTTTTTTTTTTTTTTTTTTTTAGTTTTTACGCCTTCTTAAATCTTTCTAAAGGCACACTTGGGATCGTCTCTTCACCGAACCATTAACACCGCAGCGTTCCGTGCGCTGACGTTCTTAAATTCCCAACGCCTTCCTGTTCTCCCATTTTGGGGCCGCGTTCTTTTCCCCGCCATTTAAAAGTACGTTTTTTTGGAATTGAAAATAAAATAAAATAAATAAATATTGTAATACAGGGAAATACCGGCTGTGGCGATTGAGAAATCACGGGGAAACGTGCCAGCGTACCACCAGCGTGTGGACTCTGGAAGAGTGTTGTATCGCCCGCGGAAACACTGGCACCTTAATTCGCTTTCTTATAAAGCTGCAGAGCTGGGGAGGCCGCTGCCCTTAATTTGGTCGGATTCTCCAGTTTACTGAGCGACGAATGCTGGATTTAATTATTAATGTACAGACGGTGTTAAATCATTCTAGATAATACCAGATGAGGGGGGTTCCTCATTGTGACATTTCCAGCCCCAGTCTCCAGGTAACGGGATGTATGTTTCCAGCCGACCCCCTTAGCTCCCTTAGTTGGTAGGTACTCTCCTGAAAAAGGAGGGAATTTCCAGCCTGGATCATTTCGGATCATTCGGCTTCCTATAAATGTTTTGCCGATCTCCAAGGCTATGGGCGCAAAATATTTTATCAGGGGTGCTACAGGGTGCATTTGGCAAGTTCCGATTGGAAGTCTGTGTCTGTCTAGTCCGTACAGGTACACACAGAACCCTGCCAGCCATTTTACAGACCACTTCCCGCTGCATTCTGAGTCTGCCTCTGTGCACCAGTGGTTCAGAGGACAGGCGCCATACCTCAGGGCGGGGTGGTCGGGGTTTGTGGAAGCAGATATCTGGAGTTCTGCCATAGCATGAGGGAGAAACACATAGCGTGGGAGTGTGTGTTTGCGTGTGGTGGTGTGTGTCGGAGATCGATGGGGAAGTCAGTAGTTTTCCAGTGTATATTTTTTCTTGGGTCAGCAGCATGTGGGGGTTGTGCACAGACCCGGCATGTAAAAGTGGCCAGGGCTGGAAGGGTGCTGCTGTTGTACCTTTGAAGGAACTGTCAAGCTGAAGTTGAGTAAGTGAAAACGCAACATTTTGTATCTGTCAGACTTTGGCTTTTATAGGGCGAAACTAGCAGTCTTATCTGAAGTGTCATCACACAGCATAAGTCCACGTGTGTTGAGTTAATAGACACAGCTCCCCCTCGACAGTCTAGCCCCGCATTGGTGTTTGTTTGTATTTTTTCCCCCTATTTACTCTCCCCACCCCAGCACCCCCACCCTGCCTTAATTCCTGCAGACGGAAGAATTGCTTCTATCAAAACAGTACAGGCAATGTGAGGGGAGCACGCTAGTGACAGTGTAGCACCTATCTGATCCGATTCATCTGAGATTTCCATACCAATCTCCCCACCCCCTCCCCGAGTGGCCCCAGGAGGGGGCAGGGGATGTTGAACATGTTTCCAATCGGAACAGGGGGTGGTTGTAATTAGCTTGGCCTGGTCCTTAGTGCTCAGCCTGCTGACTTTCACGCGATTCTGACAGAGCTGGGGAGAAGTTCGCACCTGGGAGGGCCTGGCCTGGTCACCAGGGGTCACTCGGGGTCACCGGGAGCTGTCTCCGTGCTTTGGCCCCTCACGGGGTGAGCAGGGTGTTGAGAGCAAATGAGGTAACAGTGAATGTCCATGATGTTTTGCCAGACACCACATGGTCTGGAGGACGGGGCTTTTGGTAGAAAATAAATGCAGCGGCTTACAGGCCACAGAGGACACCTCACATCCTCGACTGGAGCCGCACAATGTCACCTTTTCATTTTCAGGACCAGCATGTGATGGCCTGCTCTTCAAAACTGGCGGGAAAGCAGTCGCATGTACAGCAGTGGCCCGTGGGAATGCGGTAAACAGATTGGGTTGAGCCGCAGTGCCTCACACGGCCTGTGGGGGCATCACACTCTTGCACTCAGTTTGTATGTTCAGTGGCCATGCAGGCTTTGTGAACTCAGCAGTAGATCTGGATAGTTGTGTTTATCGTGTAACGCGATGGAGTGCAGATCTGGAAAGAAAAATGTGGGGAAAACGCAAAATCCATTAACATTTTTCACATTCCTTTATTCTCCTGGCCATTATATACTTGTGTTGCAACCTAGCTAACGTTTCTTAAACTTAGTATTGTTGGGGTCAGTTTTTTTTTAAAATTTTTTGGAGCCCTCTGTCTTTCCCAATATAAACAATTGTCATCATCCCTGAGGATGATAAGTAATATGCGTGGCAAGGGTCATGTGTAGTTTGCGTGTTTATGGGCTGATGGTGCCACAACACACTGGATTGTGATGAAAAATAGCTTAGCGGTTTGCATGGACGGCACACTGACATGTGCTGCCTTTGCTAGCTTCGTTTATTATCTTTGAAAACAGCCCACACAGCCCTGAGAACTGGGCGGGGAGGACAAAAGACAGAAGCAATAACAGTCAGATGTCTTCGGCCTTAACTTAATGGCTGTGACTTACTCTGGTTTTTAGCACTGTGATGCATCACAGAGACGGGGTATTACCATATTCCCGAAGTGTACGGGCAGGTTTTTAAAAAGCCCTGCATAAAAAAAGAAAGAAATATAGTTTTTCATGTAGGTTCAAAAATCTGCCAGTTTGCAAAGATGCACTGTGATCTGTTTCTGTATTTAGGTACCACCTGGGAAATAAAGTCTAAAGTGTTTGGTAGTCTAAAGCTTCCTTTGGTCAGCTCTGCTCTGGGTTTCTGGTTCACCTCTCCAGATCGTAGAGTAGAATTGTGATACTGTATTGTTCCCTTGGGAAAATCATCTTTTCACTTCTCTGTTCTTGCTCTCCGTGAGACACACATGGAGGGGAGATCAAGCCTGCAGCTCACACGACAGGGTCCGCTGGTGTCACTGAGCACACATTTTGCTGTTGATGTGTTTGCATGTTTAGCTGGGGAGAGGCACCTGGGAAGTCCTCCTAAAGATAAGTGGTTTTCAAAGTCCCAAAGTTATACTTACACCTTGCACGTGAGATGATGTTTCCACCTGCCTACAGTTTCTGCTCTACCACTGAGATTCAGCCTCTCAGTACTGTGTCACTGTCCAGTTTCCTAAACCCACACACCATGGTTCCCACAGTTACCTTCCACCTTGATTTCAATGTGCATCTCATCTCCCATGATGCTCTGTTTCCACTTCAAGAATAACAGAATCTGACCCACAATGTTTTAGGCAATATTGTGTTTTTTATAAAAATACGTCATCCTCTTGCAGTAGCAATGTTTTACTGGAGTTTGCAAACCAGTTAAATCCATTACCCAATTACACTTTCTCTGTAAATGTGAAAAATACAATTACAAATACATTGCATTATATTGTGCATAATCACCTGATAAATATTGGCCTGTGGGAGCCAAAGCCTGCATCCTGTGTCCTGCAGGAGGCTGAATAGAGAATCCACACTTGAATGTCCTTCAGAAGGTCTCTGGTGGAGTGATGTGTGAGAGGGAATGACACTCACCATTAATGGCTGTTTAATTCTTGTCTGCTTTTCACTTGTTTGTGGTGTCCAGTGCGAGCACCCTGCACTGCAGGAAATTTCCTTTCCTACTGTTTCTTCAGTCTTAATCCAGTGAGCGGTCATTCAGGCTTATTCGTTCGTGAGATGGAATGAAGTTTCAACAGCGAGTCCTGCTAGTGTCAATTGGATCTGCAACAGGCTGAGCACGTAATATGTTAATGTTATTTAACAGAGGTCAGGTGGGTGCTGATATCAGCCATTTTTTAGCACATGGCTGCCCATATAGGATTCCAGTCCTGATTTCAAATCTTTAATAACAGTATAGTGTAGTAACCCTTCCTCACACGTTAACTCAGCATCTGAGATTTCATAATTGTGCTTAACGGAAAATTATCTTTTTTTTAGTGGGATATTATGACAAGTCACACGCTAACCCATGACTTGCCTAGTATTGCTGATTTGGGTTCTTTGGAGGCTGTATTAGGAGTTTATCTGATGCCAACAGGCAGCATTTGCCACCACTCCGAGGTTCTCAGCAGGACACAGAAGCAGGAGGATCGCGACCGTGGTCTGAACCCTTTTGAGGTACGGCAGCCGAAAATGCGTTGTCTGAATATGAAAATTACATGTTTTTGCAGAAGAAAAATCCCTTGTTGTTGAGGAATAGACCGCGCTGTCAAAGTTAGTTATATCTGTTGCCATTTTGTGAATCTGAAATCACGTGTTTGTTGAAGAGCCCTGAAGTGGACTTGTGCGTGTGACCCCTATGGGCGTCAGATGAGTGACAAATGAGCTCTTTTCCACATAGGTAAAGCTAAGTGGTTATTTAGGCCCCCGTGTCACAAAGACATCTGTCCCGTGTTGCCGCAGGTTCAACCCTCTCCTCCATGTTTGGCGGGGGGAGGCAGCCACCTAAATAAACAGAGCTACAACAGGCCCCTCCCTCAGCTGCTGAGTTGTTGGGCAGTTACGCCCCCAGGCCCCGCCCCCTCGGAGAGGGGGGAGGGGACACTCTGCTCGTCTTTGATGTGCCGGTTCTGCTCCGGCCACGTGTGAAAAGCGGAGTGTTGCCCCCACCCACCTCCCCCGGTGTGTGTTCCACTTTTGACCCCCAGTACTGCTTCAGATCTTGCAGCCGAGCTGTGGTGGTGGGGGGGGGTCCTTGTTAAAGGGTTAATGAAGTGCGACCATGCCTTGCAGCCAAGGTGTATGCGGATGGGGGAAGCCGATTGGCTTAGCAAAAGGGCAGTGTGAGGATGGAGAAAGATGGGATTCAGTCTAGGGAATACTACCGGGCCACTGAGTTCAGAACACGCCTGGGATTTTTCCAGAGATACTTCCTGGGTTTGTATGGGGGGCCAGAGCAGGGTACTGGTGTGAGATGTATGCAGTGTGGAGGAAGAAAATTCCCGAAACATACCTTGCGATGCAGTTTGCTCACAAGCTATTGGATACCCCCCCACCATCGAATCCTTGTGCGGGCCGTCGGCCCCACTCATCCGGGGAATGCGGCTGACTGAATTGCTCATTGGACTCGGAGCAAATCGAGCTACAGGTGCGAAAATTAGGTGTGAGATTTATGTGTGATAAATTGGCAACAGGTGTGCTAATCCTGAGCCGCTCTCTTCCTACTCGCTCTCGGTAAGCGAGTCGAAAATAGTTTGTGAGTTACTGGCAAGGGAACATCACCACTAAAGCCATGTGGGCTATAAAAAACATTGCTGTGAGAAATAAAATGATGCTTTATTCGCACAAATGCATTGGAATATGTTTTTTTTTTGGTTGTTTTTTGCATATGCTATCTTGCTCTCATTTGAGACACACTTACACATTCGAGCACAAAGCCTAAGGCCCAAGTACAGAGTAGGACCCTTTATCCAGTGCATCATGGGGGGCATAGGCCTTGCTTAAGGTAGGTGTAAGCATCTTGCCAGGCCCAGGCTGAAACCCATGACCTTTTGATCACAGGTACAGAGGTCTAACCCTCGGGGCCACATGCACGGCCCTCAGCGCCAGGAGTACTTCAAAACGCAGGTTTCCTCCAGAAACATGAAGCTGTTCTTGTGACATCCTTGAGTCAGCGGCTGCCTGCTATGATCCACAACCACACCCTACAAAACCGGACTTCAATGCAATAAAAATGCCCCCAACATTTGTTAGTTGAGATTGCTCGTGCCAATGAGCGTGACAGATAGGGGCTGAAGGCAGAAGGTTTCTGTTGCTGTCACTTCACCTATTGACAGGTGTGACCCGTCATGGTGGCAGTGTGACATGGGAGCGATGTCGTCTTAATGCTGTCATAGACGGTGGTTGTTCTTTTTCAGCCACGTTAGAAGGAGCCAGGTTATTCATTAAAAGGACCTGCGGCACATTAAAGATCAGTGCTGCTGGTTAGGGGTGGGACACTGCTTAGCAGTTCTGGTTAAACCGGTTAGGCTGATTAGGTTGTGGTCACCCAGTCCATGTTACTCAGCAGTGATTCTGTAATTTTTGTATTCCACACGTGGCTAGCAGGTGATGATGGATTAGCTTGGGGTGTAGCATTTCTGCGTCTGACCCCGTGACCCTAAAAAGGGGGTGGGAATAGGGGGGCTGGGTCCGGGGTAACCTCCCCTGTGGTGAGATGGGCTCCAGCTGATGGCGTCCAGCTGTTTAAATGGGCAAGTGTGTGAAATGGTGAAGGTGTGCGTATTAAAGGGTCTCGCAAGGAAATAAATCTTAACAATTAAAAGGGGGGGGGGGGGTGCTGAAGACTTTTTTTTTGTTTTTGCATGATGTGGCTCCAGATGTGGCCCATTGTTATGGGTATGGCCCCATATTGGCCATAAAATTCACACGGACCGGCGTTCCTCTGCAGGGGCTTGGACAGCCCTCAGCTGAGCAGTGCAGAAACACGGCAAAGAATCACGTTAAGCAATCGCGAGCATTGGTGGGCAGGCGTGGAATCGTCATGTCACATCTGCCGCTTCAGGGTGGAGGCGCTCTGCCGCGCCGGCCACAGGGAGCTGTGATACACTTGGGCGATGCAACTCAAACAGCAATTCCACAAACAAACAGGGCGCAAAAAAAAAAAACAAGAAACCTCGTCCAAAAGAAGGTGCTCTTGCGCAATGGGTGGAAACAAGTGTTGCCATGGCAACATAAAAGGCATGCGCACGTGCATCCACAGCGCCTCCCGCTGAACGCGACTGTCAAGCGCGCCCATGTGAAATGCACAGGCTTTGCAAATATTTTCCTCCAGCTCCCCATTGACGCTGACCGGGCTGTCTCCCCCCTCCGCCACAATTCCTTGCTTCTTCAGGGAAACCATCACTTCCTTTCTTAAGTCTAACAGAAGTCGAATACAACAAAGCCGTCTTTTTCCCCTCGGATTTAACTGGCCCTTTTAAGGAACATGAATGTAGATATCAGTGCCCAACATCTGTCTTTGCTGTAGGATTGGGCCTGGCATGCCTACTACCTTCGCAAATAAATATGCTTGTACATACAGATGCTGCAAAAGTCATCAAAAGGCAGGGGGATTATCTTAAACTATAAACACATGTATACGGTAGGGTTTGTAAACATAAACTGAAAAAAATGCATATGTCCTAATTCTGATCATTTCCAGCTGTAAAATCCCAGAAGCACAAATGTTGAGAGCTTTCGATGTGTTTTTCTCACCCGTCTCCATCTTGCAGAAGAGTGTCAAATAAAACTGTAGGGTAAGCGGAGGCTGGATTTTCCCCATAACTTTTGCCTTCACTCTTCTAAGTAGAAGTTTTTTCTGGGCCACTAAACGCGGCGACCCGCATAAGCTTACGGTTCCTGCTATAAAGCGAATTATGTCGCCCACGCAATCAGACATGCTGTACCAGAGCTTTCCAGAACTCTGCTGTAGGGCACCACAGCAGAGCCCATCAATGCGCACCAACCTGCAGATCTTGGCACTGGAGTCCACTTCCTGAGCCATCGCCCTACATATGTGGGTCTTCACGTCAGCGTTGGGCTCTGATGTCGATTGTAAACTAAGACACGGGTCCCTCAGGTTGCACATCTGTATTTTTGGGGTGAACTGAAAAGTACAATAATAATCTTATTTCAGACAAGCATTCTCTTTGGGTAGACAAGCGAACCATAATCTGTTAATGCATCTACCCGGAACGGCTCAGATTCTGTCTATGAAGGCTCAATACACCAATGAGGAGGAGTACAGTGAGTGACATCACATGTATACAAATGTAGACGTTCTGAAAAGAGACCTCTGGCTTTTTCCGCACTATGCAACTTCACGTTGTTGAGCCTTCTTCCAGACCAAGGGTCCATTGCTCTTTCTGTGTAGCAACCAAACACGTGAGACTTCTCGACCTGAGTCCTCGAACCCTTGTCAGAGTGGCGCGGTTACTGTTTTACGACCTAAAGCTGCAGAAATGTTTAAGGCCGTGGCGTGTGATGTTGCCAAAGCTGTTTGTGCATGCCAGGCGACTTTCATCACAGGCATCACCTGGAACAGACTTCGCTCTTCATCTCCAGATGTGACTTGATGTTCAAAACACACTCAGTGTTTCCTTTTTGAACAAAGCATAGAATATGTTTGAGGAAAATGGACCAGTATACAATCTGTGCTGGCTTTATACTTCAGACCATTATATCGGTTGTTGCCCATTTTCACACACTGAGATGTGCAGCTGCTCTCACCATCACAGTAGTTGTGTTGGGACTTGTGATGTGGCGTCTCTGCTAGAGTTGCTCTGACCAGCAGCATGACATCACAAACAAGGTGGTCATTGTCGCTTGTGGGAGTTTTACGTACACGAAAATATTCTGTGGGCAGAACGAAAAATGATTGTTTCAGAGAGATAATCAATCAGATTGTAGAGCAGCTGAATCCAAGTAACTACAGGGAGCAGACATATGGTTGGTTAGTCCCACCTCCTCTACAATCTGATTGGTTATCTATATGGATCTTTCTTTTGTTGTTCTGCCCTCAGAAAAGCTCCCATGAGCATCATTATCACGGCCTCGTCATCGTGGCAAATATGTAAAACCTGTGAGTGGATCTGTGTAAATCTCTTTGCGTGTCTGGGCATGATGAACACATCATATCTTCTATAGCAGATCTTCCCAATATATTCATCCCAACACAACGGTGCTTCCGATCAAAGTCTGGTGGAAAAAGATGGAACTTTCTGGGGCCACATTGGGTCTGTGTGCAGTGCTCCAGCTCTCCGCTTCCCTTGTTCTTGTGTGACCATCATAGCTTCTTCTTGAGGCTGGACCGCGTGGCTTCGGCTGGCAAAGTCGCGGTTTTCCTCCTGTCTTTCAGGCGACACATTCCTGTGGACGACATATATTCCGTTTCCATCAGTTCAGGCACCTGCCGGTGACCGATTTGTGACTCAATGGCGTCTTTGTCACGTTCCTGGGCTTCTCTTTTGGAATTCTTTCTCCAGGCCTGACCCCGACGAAGAAAAAAATCCCAAATTGCGGTTTCCTTATGAACTGGTGTTTCCCCTCATTTGTGCAGATTTAATTCTAGGATGTGCCACCCCCCACGCCAGACGCAAACCGTGGAAAGGAGCACACTTCCCGCAAAGCCGGATACTCTGTCCCCGTGTGCCGCGAGATTAACCCCAGCTAACGTCCTTTACGAGGACAGCCAGCAGACGAGAGTGGCTGCACAGTTTAAAGGCAATTCAGTCTGACAGCGACGCTCTCCAGCTAAGCTTGATCTGAAACAGTTAAAGGCGGATGGACCCCCCCAATCCTGCATCCTGGTCTCTGGGCCTTGTCATGTTAGTGGGGGGGGGGGGGTCTTGTGGGTGGGCCGCAACTTGCGTCGGCCAGAGTGTGCCGGAAACACCATTGTGGCCTTGCGTGAGCTGACCTCAGCTCAATGTGCCCGTGAATGGTGGAGACTCCCGACGATCGACCACATGAGTCAGCCGCCCACTGGGGAGCGCTGTTGAAATGTAGGACACCCACGCTTGGACCAATAAGATTGGATGACAGGATAAAGGCCCACTTGTTTTATTGGTGATTGCTTAAAGGGACAGCGTTCACAGATGTTTGGCTGTTGAACTACGTGGTTTGGACGGAGACGCCTCTGTGATGTGTCTTGGCTTTCTGTTCGTCAGAGGGGGGGGGGGGGGGGGGGGGGGGGGGGGGGGGGGGGGGGGGGGGGGGGGGGGGGGGGGGGGGGGGGGGGGG
>JABFEA020000138.1:6929054-6940247 GCA_019775915.2 Cyphomyrus plagiostoma | reverse complement strand
TCACCCCCCCCCCCCCCCCTCCACCCACCCGGGGTTTTTAAACTCTTTCCCTACCCGCCGCTTGTCCGTTCTTTACCCACCGGGGTGGCATGGCCCCCCCCCCCCCCCCCCGTCCTACCCAGAACACCACAGCGAGGCTCGTATTTACTTAAACAAAAGATGCGTTTGTGGGATCCGCTGACCTGGGATTCACCAGGAAGGATACAGGTATAGCAGGGAAAAATTAATGCTTCTCTGTGAATTCCCGCCATCCGTTTAATCGGCTTTCTGGCAGAGCAGGCCACCCCTAAAGCAGCTCCCCTGTCACGCGGCCGCTCTGCTTTCCGCTCCCCTCCGGAGCCTAATGCTCTCCTTTGTTACCCAAGGCCTGGTGCAGTTTAGAGTTTAACACTTCATTTGCAGTGAATGTCTCAGCAAAAATATCAGTCTGAGATGCGTGCCCAGTTGGGGGGGGGGGGGTCAGTTAAACAGCGGGGGCTTCTGGTCACCTGCCCAGTTTCCTTGCCTGCTGGCCACCGTCTCACTTCCTAGCCCCCTGCTTTTCCGTAAGGGGGGGGGGGGTCCGATTTGATGAGTCAGAAGTAATCCGCGAGTGTCTCCATTGCACCTGAAATCGTGCGCCGTCTGCCTTTTTTGCACGAGTTTCAGTGAAAACCCTGGAATTTAAATGAATCCGTTAAATTGCTTGGCTATTTGGACCCCGAAAGGCAGAAACCGAATGTACGCCGGGTTGCAATTTCAGCGCCTCCCCCTGGCATGTGGGACACAGAGAGGCGTTTGTAGGGTACGACATGCACATGTGCGCGTGTGCTCCTCATGTCTTCCGCCTTCCGCTTGCTCTGCTGGGTGTTCACTCCAACACACTTCACATGCATGCTGTCATCTTGCTGTATATCCAGTGCACGTTTGCTTTGTTAAGGTTCTGAACGCCTGTATATCTCCTCCACTCTGCAGTGGGCCAGTGCTGTTCACTGAACCAAAACCCATCGGTATAAAGTCACCTATACGTGCAGAAGCTGGCAAACCCGACTCCATAAGTATGGTCACTGCCACGACTCATCTTCATTTCCTGCAGCATGGCTGAACCCACCTCTAGCCACCAGCAGGGGGCAGCCTCTCCCAGAACTTTGGGCCCTGGGTTGGGTGCCATGTGGCACCCCAAACTCCCGTTGAGCAATGGCGGTAGGGTGCTAAAACCTGCTGGATTGGTAATCGGCACCAAGGGCCAAAATATAGGGAGAAAGAGGGTCTAGTTGTTGAGCAACGGTGGGAATTAACTGTGTTGTGGCGTGTGACCCAGCTAAAAGCCATCGATGTGGCAACAGACCGTCCTCGTCATTACAGGTCTGGACTTCACCACGTCGCCGGGAGCAGCAGGAGGGGTCAACAAACAGGCATCAGGCGACACGTTTGATGTGGCGTAGGCAGGGCTGTTTGAATCGGATGATAATGCGACCGGGTTGTGGGTTTGTTTAGACTGGTAGGGAGAGCAGTAGCTGTGGACGGGCTCTTCACAGCGGGGGGGGGACTCGCCCTGAGGAATGCAGGGGAAGGCCAGTTCACTGGGGATGCTGTAATTAAGAGGCGTGACGGCGGGAACCGTCTCAGGGCCTGAAAGCAACACCCCCCCCCCCTTCCCCCACGCACGCACAAAGACGCCGGACGGCAGTGGATCCCTCCCGGGAGTTGTCTCATACCTGGATGTCCTTCTGCGGGATAGACCCCAGAAGCTACCGGCAGCCTGGCGGATAGTCTGTCATAATGGTGAAGGCGAACGGCCCGCTGATTTGGACCCTCTGTGGGGGGGGGGGGTCATAAATTAGAACTCTCCTGGAGCCGCTTTCTAATTATGACCCAGAGGCCTGCTGTGTTGGGCCGTGTGTAATTTTCCCCGTTCTCACATGCTATTTGCAGAACACCCCCCCCCCCCACGTGTAGCTCAGATGCTCTGGGCTGAGCCATTCATGGTAGCTAAGGTGTGGCCCCTCACAAGTGCACCAGAACATTCTGAAAGTACCCGCTCCCGCCGCCCAGACATACTGTGTCGCCCGCTTTGTGCCACAAGTATCAGAACACAAATAATGTCTTGCTTTCGGTTTGTTTGTAAACATTTGGGAAACTTTTTTTTTTTCCATTTACCCCAAAATGAAAGGGGTGCCACTTTGGTCCCCAGCTGCCATCCCGTTTGGACAGACGAAACCTTTGAGTGGCTTCCCTTGTGGTGCTGAAAGGGGTCAGCATGAGGTAATCCGTTATGGATCAGACTGTTGTCAGTTTCCCATTCCCTAAAGCATTCCCTTCACATAAAGACAAAATGTCGGTCGGGGGAGCAAAAAAAAAAAAAAAAGAGTGTGGTGAAATATTGTATTGCCCTGGAGAGAAATGTTATGGACGGGCATCTAGTTTCGGCGGTAATCTTTTCAAGGCTGCTCTGTATCAGCTCCAGATGCGATGGCTGTATGACCTGACAGGCGTTTCCTCCTCTCCTCGGCAGGATGCAGGATCGAGAACTGTGAGTCCTGTTTCAGCAAAGACTTCTGCACCAAGTGCAAATCCGGATTTTACTTGCACAAGGGCCGCTGTCTCGAGGCCTGTCCAGAAGGATTCGCGCCCCTGGAGGACAGGATGGAATGTGGAGGTAGGCGGTGCTTCCATTGTGACCCGGAGCGGCCATCCTGAATCCCATATGCTTACTCCTGTCATGACGTTTGAGGAATGAAGTGGTGATGATGGAGTGGTTTCCCTGCGGAAGCCGGAACGGCGATGGCAGCTGCGTGATTTAGTAGCCAGGTTTTCCCGTAATGCCTTTTATGTCACGGATCCCGACACAAATGTGCAATAACATACAATGAATGGAGTTAGAATTGCTCTGCAACAGTGTTCCTCAATCCGGTCCTCGGGGATCCACAGCCAGTCCACGTTTTTGCTCCCTCCCAGCTCCCTGACAAAAAATCCACATTTTTGCTTCCTCCCAGCTCCCGAGCAAAAACAGGGACTGTTTGTGGGTCCCAGAGGACCAGATTAAGAAATTCTACTCTGCAGTCTGCTATGGGGTTGGCAGGTTTGTTCCCCAGCAATCCACTGACACTAATACCACCCCCCCCCCCCCTTCCAGAGGGCTGTGAGGTGGGCCAGTGGAGCGAGTGGGGAACATGCGCCCGCAGGAACAAGACTTGCGGCTTCAAATGGGGCCTGGAGACCCGGACACGGCACATCGTGAAGAAGCCACCCAAGGACACAATACCATGTCCAACAATCGCCGAGTCACGGAGATGCAAGCTGGTGATGAGGCACTGCAGAGGTCAGAACCCCCCCCCCACATACAGTACAGTGCAAAGGTCTTAGGCAGCCAAAGAAAATAATTTTAATGTTGATGTAAGACTGATATTTTGTCTGGAAAAGTCTGTCAACATAGCCATTGCAAAACCTCTCCTGAAGTCACTGCAATATCTGCCCCTTCCTTGATTGGCTAATGAGCATCTCATTGAGTTAAATAACAAATTAAGTATTAAATTAAGTAATTAAGCTGGTGGTGAAATTTAACCAATACTTTGAATAGCTGAGACGCCCCCTGAAGGGGATTATTGAGATCTGAAGCGATGTTTATCTAGTCATCCAACAAGATAACAGTAACTTTGTGAAGAGCGGAAGAACAGTGACAGTGTTACTTCATTTGCTTATGTTATAACGTGAAATAGTTGTACTGTCCAGATGAATAGCCTTAAATATTCTTTTTTTTTTTTTTACCTTTGCCACGGCACTGTATCTGTAGGCGAATTAAAAAAAAACACGGATCATATCACTGTAGTCAGAAGACAAATTACGACATGAAGATGTCACTCACGGATATTTAAATGTGGAGCATGAATCGGAATATGAGTTCACATATTTAAACGTGTTTGTAGTTACATGCTCCGGTGTTGGACTTTGATCTGCAAAATCAAAGCACATTTCACAGTCACTTTGCAACCACAGTGAACAAACTGAGAGTAAACGGCGGCTGGCGGAGCAGCCGCTCAGGATGAGCAGTGCGCCGGGGCCTGTGATCCACCCCTCTCAGAGTGCTTTGCATTTCTTACTAATTGGTTCAGTGTTTAACGTTTGAAGCAGAGCCAGAGACAGGTGAGAAGGTGGCTGCTGTCAACCGCAGAGGTGAAATGCACTCTGGGAGGGATTCCTCCTTTTTATGACTCATCGCTCTGTGTGTAAGAGCAACAAGAAACAACATAAATATATAGAGACATTGAAGTTCAAAATGACAATCGGTGTTATCATCTCGTTCCTCGACCACAGATTCGGTAATAAAATTCAGGCCGGTTTTCTGCAGCCGTGGGGACAGACAGAAGGTAACTGAAGCGCAGCATCTTTCCTTGATGTTTAAATTGAGTTACTTCAGACCCGGAGTTTCGTGGAAGCTGACTTTTGTACCTCACTGTTCCGTGGATGGGGATGAATTCCTTCCTGTATTTAATTCCTGCTAGACCTTTCTCAAATTATTCTGTGGTCTGTATTCTGTAAGTAAGTCATTGTCTATTGTTTCCTGCGTTGACAGGACTTGCTACTAAGTCGTGAGTCTTTGTGATTGTTCCAGTAAATGTTTTTTATTCAAAACTCCCCCGTATATCAGCCGTTTACCAAAACAGAGTGGACCACCCCTGCTTCTCCCTCTACTACACATTTGTCCCACAATGCTAGACATTACCTTCTGCTCTTGTGTGGTAAAAACCGGTCTTGGGTCATCAAACAGCAAGTCTTGTTGTAGAGAGGCTTCCATAGTCCATCCTGTCCTCCAGTGGAGATGTAAACACAATTTGCCGTTTGATGGACAGAACGTGTACTTGTCCTTCCCTAAAGAGGTTTATCCCTGCAGCACACTCTTTAGTTTGTTTAGATCATGTCATTATCCTGCTGGATCTACACAGCGTACAGCTTTAACCGTAGGATTTAGCTAAAGCCTTTTTTTAACAGGAACAATGCAGCCTCCATCTAGTCCAGATCCTCCACCATAATACCACTTTCCCTCATTCCTTGAGCCTTGAATCCTCTTCATTTACACAGATGGCTGTCAGTGAGGAGTGGTTTGAATAACTGGTAACCTTCTAAATATAAAACCAAGTAAATAATATTTAAGGTAAGACAGAGAGCTCAGATATCAGGGCTCTTCTGGACACTGAGGCAGCTGGGTTTCTGAGGGAACGCCTCAGAGTACGCCAGCCATTAATATTGCTCAGATATCAGGTACTTTGCAAGCATGCAAATTCATATGCCAGTTTTGCTTTTTAATACAAGAAACAGATATTATTAAAATAAATAGAATTATTCCTTAGGCTCCAGGCTTACTGTGACCTACACTGGATGAATGCTATGGGAGATGGATGGATGGGCTAATCGAAGGGTGTATGGATTATTCCTTAAGAAAATAACGTGACTTTGACTGTAAACATAACACGGCATTATATTTTTCGTAAGTATACTGATACCGTTATATGAGTAATTTTCGATTGTGAGGAGCTGGCAGATGAGTTTGAGGGGTGTGTTGGAACAGAATGGGGGTCATACAGGTGAGTAGAGAGGTTGCATAATATCAGCTGTTTAGACCCATAGTTCCATGGATGAGCTTCAAAACCGAGCACAGCAGCCTGCCTGGAGCAGCTAGCTGGGCAAAGAAGCACCACAAGCCATGTAATGCTGAAGAGGCTGCAAAGAAATCCAATGGATATCAGTAGTCAGGGGCTTGATCTGCTGAAGCCACTGGCGATGCTATTACTGTTCACTAGGGGGCTCCCTTTTCTCTCCATGTCATCACTATGTCACTCACAACATATGAGAAGCATTATCCCCCACTGCGACTCCTCACACGCCCTCATCTCCGGCGGTTTTGCAGCCTCCCCATAATAAAGATATTTTGCAGGCTCTCCCACCTCAGTTATAGTGCATCATAATGTTTAAGGGTGGCTGCAGGACTCCTCTTTGATCTCATGTCGCCTCTAGGGGCCTTTCGGTCTGAAGAGCAACCTGGACAACACAGCCATCTTTAAAGTAACTCATAGAACCTGACAAACGCAATTTTTTTTTATTTTCCCGCCCTTTAATTTCAGGCTTGTAACTTTGGATAGGTTTAGTGCACAGACATGAAACACATACCTTTTGTGTATATATAAAACCATGCATTGCTGTCTATCAGATAACTTCAAATGGATTACCAGAAGTTACCAAATGGATGCTCAATCAAAGATATTCATTTCCTGGCACTTACCATGTATTCCTTCACAATACAGAGCCATAAAAATGTCCCCAGTGAAACTCCTCATTCCCAAACAAACCGCATTCCCACATCATAGAGACTCTAATGTCAACGTTTGAAAGATTATATTTGTAGTGCCTGCAACTTTTTATATTAGATATATGCATCACCATAACTGCTTAATCCCAACTGGGATCACCGAGCCTATTCCAGGAACAAGGGGCACAGGTGGGAACCAACTCAGGGTAGGTGCCAACACACTGCAGGGCACACGCATGCAGCCACAATTTAGACTCACCCATCAACCTGCCCTGCACACTTTTGAACTGTAGGAGGAAACTGGAGCCCCTGGCAGAAACCTACACGAACACAGGGAGAGCATGTCAGCTCCACATAGGAAGGACTGAGACCAAACCCAAAACCGAACCCAGGACCTTCTCACTGTGAGGCAGCAGCGCTAACCACTGCGCCACTGTGCCGCTCTGTGGCCCTTAGATGAGGCTAAAAATTGAGAAATTTCAATAGGCACAAGTAGTTTTTCCCGCATAGAATTATGACATCAGCCCAGAATGTGCTGAAACCAAAAACATACAGGATATGTGACTGCCTCATGTACCTATCATGTAATAAGCCTAAAATCAAAGGGATAGAAAATGCTCAGAAATGGACAGAGTTTCAGCATTTCTTGAGACCTTGGAACCACATCAAGGTTTTCTGTGTGATTAATATGCCAATTTCACTGTAGAACTGAGGTAGATAGGGACTTGACTCCGTCAGCTAGTGAAGATATTTAACACCTGGGATCAGGCACCTTCTTTGGTGTGGACATGACTGCGACGGCTTGATTCTGTCGGCTCTGGCCCAGTGAACCCCAGCCTGACCCAAGTTGGCTTTCTGAACCATTTTTGTTGATCCACACCCACAGAAGGGATTAGCATTTTCTGCTGCGCCGTCTCTCGTCTTCCCCTCTTTTTTCTCATGGACACTAATGGCAGTCAGCTGGGCAGCTACCCACAGGTGACTGTAGTAGAGCCTGAGAACTAGGTTCCTTCGGACCCGGTGGCATGAGACTCTCTATGTCCCTTGTGGAACACTGCATGGTCGTCGCTGCCCTCCAGTGTCAGGATGGCTCAGTAGTTAGTCTTCCATCACACGGGATGGCACAGGCTGAGGTAGGACATGAAACCCGCAGCAAGAGGCAGGAGTCATCTGACCCGGGCCAACTCCCAGCTCGGTGCAAGTATGCCAAGCCTAAGGTCTGGAGCCCATCAGGAGCATGTCCTGGTTCTGAAACAGTAGCCTCAGATGTGCCCTGAGGTAGTGGAAATGTGGAGCGGTGCTCATTCTCCATTCTCCATGTGATCCTGACTCCCTGGCTGGGTTTCTGCATCCCTCTCCCCGCTTTGTGTACTCTGTCGCACAGGGGCATGCGTGTTTACGCCTAGATAGCGGGGCGTCCCAAGGCCTGGCCGGCCCCTTTGTCTCCTGCATGTTTCGGCAAAGCTTTCAGCCTGATTGTGTTTGACTTTGCCCGCTGTTTGATTTGGAAAGCCAACGTCCGAGTCCGTTCCTTAGCGCCAAGCGTGCCGTAGACGCTAAAACACAGATGGGGCTTCTGTGGGAGAAAGAGACTTTTACTTCTTGTGAGGAGAAGTTTTACTGCTCTGCTCAGCAGTTGGATGCAGGGAATCCCATCCAAAAGGAACATAGATCCCTCCTGCGTGTAAACAGAGCCGGCTTTCTAGGAAGGCATTCTCAGGCCGTCACTTTCTCGAGTCAGCTTCAAACCGCTTGTACAGCTGACCCTTTTTCTGACGGCCTGCTCTGGGTCCAGCGAGACATGTTCGGCTCATTTCCCAGGGTGGCCTGAGCGCACTAATTGCCCGATGAGGCGCTGGAGTGATTATCCATAACCCGTGTTCTGGCGGCCGTGATGGCTGGCCCACAGGCTAATCTCCATTTAATTAGTCAGCTTTCCGGGTTTAAGGCGCGGTTTGGTAATGCAGGTTCCAGGGCTCTTACCTGCGAGACCACAGAGTTCATGTCCATCTCCATTCTTCGCCAACTACAGAATCAGTCCTTGGAAACTGAATTGGACAAATTTACGTGCGTGAAATATTCCGAAACACACCTATTCACTGTTTCCGCTTTGGGTTTGTCTGACCGACAGCTACTTCCGTGCAGTTCAGCTCGAGGCCGAGATCCAAAATGAAAATAAATGCGGCTTGAACGTCTGAGAATCCCTAATGTCCGACAGAAACACGAGCCTGTGTCAGGGAACGTCAGTTGGACAATTTATTCACAGCAGTTAGGATCCACTTTGCACAAGCTGGCCTCTGGTTTCTGGGAGTGGGCGGCCGCTGGGTATGGCAGCCCAGAACCAGACTGGGAGCGCAATGGGCTGCCTGGCAAAGCATCCAAACGCCCCGAAAGAACCCAACGCTCTCTCTGCATCATAACAACTGTCGGCTGGATTTACCGTTTACATTTTCAACTTCTTTTTAGAGGGATTAATATGGTAGACTGATGTTTTTTTAATGGATGTGTTGGGCATGGTAAATGATTTAATTTCCTTAAATGTTGCAGAACTCCAGTGATTCATAGACAACAAACAGTAAAAAAATAACACGCATTGAGCTAACTCGACTCTCCACAAACTTTGCATTTGCTGTATGTTTTCTTTTAGCTGAAATACTCAGTCTGTCTATGGGAAAGCCATCTTCAAATGTCAAAACCATCCTTCACAACGAGTCCCTCTGCATTTAACTACGGGTAATTAAAGGAGGGACATCCTTTCAGCTGATGTGACCCGTTTGGTGGGTCTAATCTGCTACTTGGGCATGTTATCAGGGACATCACTTTAGCTGGCAATAGAGATCTTAATCAGTTCAAACTTGCATTCATTAATACAATTAGTTCAGCTTGATTACACTTGTCTCACAAAGAAGTCTTTTAGTCAGAAAGCCATTTGCATCAGTTTTGTAAGTCTTGTGCAGGTCACATTCTAGTGGGGGATGATGGTTAACTGTCCTCAGAAATCTGTATGAAATATTGCCAACACCCAACCTCCTCCCCCCCCCCCCAGGAACCATTATCACACCACAGAGAGGGGAAGAATTTATGTGGAGAGCTTGTCAAACCAGGGAATACCGTTTGGGATGTTCCTTTTCCATACTTAATGGATATCCATAGATGCGTATGGATGTAGATATAGTTACGGATATATAGATATCGATATAGGTATAGATATATATGTAGCTGTAGAGAAGAAGCTGATGTAGAGGTTTGTCAGACACATCAGCTGCCTGACATCAGCCTGACCTTCTGCGGGGCAGCCCACCACTGCCCACCACAGAGCCGTATACTACTTGTGGGACAGAGCTGGATTCATCTTATAGCTTTTTCCTTTCATGGGGGTTGGGGGTGGGATATGAGTGAGCCTAACCCCCCCCAAATGTCGCGGTTTTCCGAAGGCCGAGGGGAAACATCTGCTGTGCAGTTGCAGGGGGGGCCCAGACGCTGGAGGGCCGCTCTGATGGGTGTCTTCAGAGGGGCGTCCCGGCCTGCAGTCAGAGCCTGATGGGCGGGAAACACTGCGATCGCGACGAATCCTTTTCCGTCTGTTTCCATTTCCCGTCAGTGGTGGGTGCTGTTCCCCTTCCCTGACAGAGTGATATCGGCATGATGCCGTCGGGTATGATGCCGCAGCCCCCCCCCATGGTGCACTGAGCTACTCCATCCACATGTCACATCTGTTCCTAGGCCTATCTTAAGCTGAGCTCTCTGAAGCAGATCACCGCTTTATTACTAGGTGAGACCCCCAAATCATTGAAATTGCGCAGTAATCACAGGAAAGAGGGAAAACAAAACAAACTAACAAGCCAATCCTTACCATATTTGTGGAACTCCTTGTCTGTCATACCAAGGGTGCAAGACTGTCCCCTAGAGATAACAAATGTGCAGCATCACACCTAGGCTGCCACTACAGATATCAGCGGCCATCTTTGTTTACGTTACTGTTCTACTGTGGAACTAACTCTCAGAGAACTATAGGTATCTCTAGATTTATGTCTAGGTTTCGTCTCAGAAGTGAGGACGTAAGTCCAACTGGACATATCTCGATTATTATGGGGGAGAGGTGGTCAAATATATTATATAATGATACATCACACACATTATAACATGTTATATAATATGTACTGTGAATTTTTTTCCTTAGTTACAGTAAATAGAAAGAACACACATCAGTACAATAACAGTAAAGAATCTGTCAGCGACATGTATGAACAGTATTATAAGTTGCTGTGTATCATTACATGGCTGGCAGTACGACTGGTTTGTTTTGGTTCTTGCAGTAGGCTGCACACGTGCTCTGCTGACGTCCACTACGTCTGCTTCAGATCTCTCTCGATACGTTCTATTAGTGCTATTATGGGACCCAGGGCATATGTACGATCGGACGGAACTCGATAGGACGTTAAGTCGATGGATGACTGTACGTATAAATAATGCATGAACAGATACATATATACAAGCACACAGATAAATACACATTGTCAAACACACAAAAGAAACATCTAGATCAGGCAGGCAGAGTGCCGTGCGCTTCCTCCGACATTAACACACTCATGCTGTGTGCTTGTGCGTGACGTTCCCCTTGTTCACGACACACAATACAGGATTCTGTATTTCTAGTGTTTCTATGGGCTGCTTCTGGAACTTTGTCACGTATGTCTCACTCAAAGGTCTAACAGCACGCGCGTTTATGGGATTAGATTAACCCATGGAATGGGACATTAATAAATGTGCACCCGTGGCCTGACCCTCATTGCCCTTTGAGCTTCCTCAGACCCAGGCGACGCACAGGAGCCAACCTCAGAGGCAGATGCTCTGGTGCGAGGCTGCACCTTTCTCACTAACCAATGGGCCGAGTGTCCTTTGCTTGATTG